>OX424575.1:106140109-106461342 GCA_949152435.1 Gastracanthus pulcherrimus | reverse complement strand
TGGGATCTGAGCTTATCGTAATTAGGGCAGTTTTTGCATTCGTTAAGAAAACATTCTCTATTTGAGTTACGACATACCATGAGATTAAGACAATCGGTATAGTTTTTTAATGGGAATTCCGATTTAGCCGTCAGGTCAGATAAATTGATGGCATCGAGCAAAAGTTTGACATTCTCATGAATCACACATACGCAAACAATATGAGTACCATTACTTTCGGGTAAAACACAATTTTGAGGTCGTAATTGACAAAACTTTGATAGACCTATATATATAGTAGTATCTGGATGCTCTCCACAGGATTTGAAATATAATTCTTTTCAGCTAAACAATGTCAGTCTCTTCTGTTTGAGGACTTTTTCTCCATCAATCTCAACAGATTTTTTATTTCTATATCCTGGGAGAATTCTGCTGTTAGAATCACATTCATGGAATTGTTTCACTCTATTAACCGTAGTTTGTGGCAGCGATTTATCTATTTTTGGGGGTGGTCTAGAAAAAGAGCCATTCGTGGCTTTTAATTCTTTAGCTTTTCTAATGGAGTAAGTCGTAGTATTGAATAGAGAAGAAATCTTCTGTATTGACCATTTTGGTGGCAGTATGGTTAGAATAACTATCCTGTCGGGATCGTGCTCAGACAATGATGAAAAATTTTCTCTTAAACCTTCGATGATTTCATGGAGGTTTTCCTCAGCATTTGAAGAAGTCGATCTGTCAAGATCTAATTGCACATTCTTCTCTAGGCTATCTTCATTTGCACTGTTAGATACAGAAGTATTGTTCAAATTGTCATTTACGTTTTCATCATGAGTATCATCATTGTTGGAATTGTGGTTTCCGTCTTCATTGTGAGTATCATTACTAGTATATGATATTTTTCTACATCCACTGCAAATCATATTCTCAGCAGAAGCAAGTCCGAAATGTCTGCAAAGCCTAGCTGGTAGTGGTCGTAATGATTTGCCTATGTGAGCTACCAATTTGAACGGATTGCAACAGCGATGTGTTCGAAAAGACTTCTTCCTTTTTGAAGTCATGATCATGGAAAGCTAGCTCAAAGTCAATGCAAATACTGTGTTTATATGCGTGTGAGAACTATACGTGTATATGTACGAGTGCGTATTTAGAGTATAACCGTCCATTTCTGGCCATGAACCTGCCCATTTTAGCGTTTGTCAGGTATTTTTTTAGGTTAAAAACAAATTTTTAGCTGATGGAACTAAACGGACTTCGGATTTGAATTCAGTGACCCCAAAAACGTATAAATATATTGTCACGATTCTTCATCTGGCCGTCATCATGCCCGCTGAGCATTTTTGAAGTACTTTTTAAGGTTAGCGACAAATTTTGGGCTTGTCGGGCTAAACGGACCTTAGACTTAAAATCAGCGATCTCGAAAACGTATAAATTTATGGTCACGATCCTTAATCTGGCCGTAATCATGCCTATTTGAGCGTTTTTGAAAAATATTTTGAGGCTAGGGGCAAATTTTGGACCAAACGAGCTGAACGGACCTTGGATTTGAAATACGCGACCCTTAAAACGAACAAATGCATCGTCACGAACCTCTATCTAGCCATAATCATGCCTGTTTTAGCGTTTTTGAGGTATTTTTTGAGGTTAGAGCAAATCTTGGAGTGATAAGGTTAAACGGTAAGCGGATTCGGATTCAGCGTACCCGAAAACATATAAAATGACCTTTACTCACAATTTTCGTCTTTTATCTATATTTTTATGAACGATTTATCGGAAAATTTTCGGAAAACTGGTCAGAAAATTGGGTTTTTGGGACCGCCATTTTGAACTTTTGAAAAGCGCCACATAGCTATTGATTCTACATAAAAAACCCTAAATTTTGACCCTATACAAGTTTTTCTAGGTCCTTACCATTTTTGGGCAGAGCCGTGTGCGTTTTGGCCATATATGTATATAATATGCTGGACCTAAATAATCGGGATAAACAACGAATTCTAAGCGATTTAAATCAATGACTTTCGTGGGTAGCACAGCGACGCGACGAGACAACTCTCGATTACGGCCACCGCATCGAGGAACTATTGAGCGAATACAAAAATCTGGGACAACTCGCTAGAAACGAATTTTACGTTCGTTTAGAAATGACTCAGCTTTAGAACGCAAACCGTTAACCAAATATACTTTCGTAACGGGATTGCGACCGAAAGTAAAAAGATGCATCTGCAAGGTAGAAGTTTACTCGGGTCTCGAGTACGCTAAAAACCACGCTAAGCAAATCCAAGCACGTTTAGACGTTATTAAAAACGTACAACAGAGTATGATGAAATTAATGTAACAAAGAAACTAGTACAAATAAACCAAGTACAACTAGCTACCTTACGTACCTTTTTAGCCCATGGACACTAACCAAGTGGCTTTAGAATTAACTGAGAAACTCGTACGCGCGAAGTGGCGCACTACCTAAATTTTACGCTAGAAACTTTGCAGATATTTTTTACGAAGGGTGTTATCACGAATTTGTGGTAGATTCAGTGCAGTTATACTCAAAAAAATATTTCATTCACGTTCTATTAAAAATCAAACTATCTTCAAACTGTAAAATTGGCGTTACCTTACTCTTACTAGAAGAGCCCACAGCTGAGTGTACCTTTTGTCATTGTCTATACCGCACTCATAAACATGGCTTCGCCGAGAACATCTCACACATCGAAGTTAGGGCAGACGTCGGGAATGCGAGCGACGACGAGGAAGCTAGTTAGGAATTACAAATTTTCTAATTATTTTAGCGCATGGGGAACACTTTGCCCGGATTGTTTTGACAATGCGCCGGCACAAGTGCAAAATTATGTATCGTTATTTGTAATGAGGACCACGCGAGACTTAGCACTTACGATCCCGGCTATCATATGTACTTCATGTAGGACACGCGTGAATTTCAAAGCTTGTTCGATAACGCAAGTATTTAGGGAGCAAAAAAGCATTAAGATATTTTTAGACGGATGGGTTTCCGACGCTATATACAATATGCCACATAATCGACGTGATACGCCACTCACGGTTGCGGATATTCATGATAGAAATAACGACATTTATTGGAATCTGGAACAAGAGCGTCAACAAGCCAGGTCTGCATTAGGGCAACGCGAACAGATATAGAGAGCGAAAAGGGACCCCCGACAAGATAATACAGTGTCGCTAGTACTTCAAATTCGAGCTGGAGCGAGGGGGCGGGCGACGATAGCCGCGGTACCCCACAAATAGAAGCACCAGCTTGCGAACTCGCGACGGCCGCTGTACAGCCAGATTATTTAAACCAACCAGGGATACCCGCAGAAATAATAGATGATATCTTACAACAACTGCGGCCGGACTTTTACGATCAATTGTCGAAAGTAGAGCATGCCGCAGAAACAGAGGGCGACGAGGACGTAAACAAAATATTGGTCATATTGTAAAACCTTTCGTATTTTGTAGAAAATTTACTTCACTCTGATGGTGACGCTGCTCCTCAGTGACCGCGATGAGGACGTCATAAAACCCCCCTTGATGGAGAATCCTGGAATTATATACAATAGAGTCGAGGACATTCAACTCACATCGGAGACTTGACGCACACTCGTATGCTAGCTTTTGATATATTAATGTATGTAACGAAAATTAGTAATGAAAAAACCGAAAATAAATTGCTACCCGACGACCGACGCGCGATTATCGAGAATGATACCAATCTAAGCATAAAAGAGTTCGGCTCGGTAAACAAATGTTTTTATCATATTAAAAAAATTTTACTCTCGAAGAGCCAGTATTAGACGAAGCCGAGTCTAAAATCGATGAACCTACCATGAACGCGGCACTATTTTTAATTAATGATAACATCGCAATAATCAATAAACTCATTAAGTTAATGCAAACCAAACGATACATGCTCCCATCTCGAACTCTTTGCAATGCAATAGCTAGTATACAAAAATACACGCGAAAGCAATCACCGATACATACCGAGTATATCAACGCAGCCGATTTAATGGAGTTTGCCACAGTAGAGCTTTTATTAGTACAGAATCATTTAATAATATAAGTTCAAATGCCGTTACTCGACCAAACTAATTTTACTGTATACAGACTAACTAACGCCTGTACCGGTCTTCGATCCCTTAGAATTAGGAAGCAATAAAGCATTACTGATACGCCCTTCAGGCGACTTTATAGCCATCCGACCGGGTTGGAATTCACATTTTTCTTAAGCGCCAGCGAAAGAAACGAGTTCAAAAAACTTCGGAACGTAAGACTATGTAATACACAAGTTTCCCTTATCACATCCAGCGAGTGTGAAAGCACTTTACTTAGAAAACGTTCCTATCGCACGCTCTACTCATATAAAATGGAAATAATTACTGGAGCTAATTTCTATATGGTAAAGACTTCGGATCCAACGCGCTGGATTTATGCAATATACGATACTGTAAACCCGACCGCATATTGCAACGTTAAAAAGGTGTGAACCACCTTCGAGGGCATTGGAGAACTGAAATTACCCGCGAATTGTCACATAATAATTAATAATAAAATTTATTATGGAGCGAGAACTACGCCTGAAGAAATATCTAACTATTTCCTACCAAAAGTCACCTTAGCATGATTAGTACGGTTTTCACGCAACTCCACGCGAACGGGACGAGGAACATTGTAAAAATCGATAACAATACCCCTATGTATTGGTACGGGTTACTTGTAGGAATCCTAATTTGTGCGCTTATGTATTGGGTAATAAATCGCGCACGAAAAATCGCGACGATGCGTACACAAGAGCCAACCTATGTACCAATGCGGCCGTTAGACCCACGCATCGCATGAAATTTTAGAGCCCCAGAGCGCATATATGCAAATCTGGGCGAGCCGCTGCAGCGAGTGCGAATCTCCCCGACATGCACGAGCCAGCCAACACTCGCCACCACCACAACCACCGCCGCCGTCGCCGGACTGTGTATAAAAATACTTTTTTTAGAATTACAATTAATAACCATATGGGTACCTTTATCTCCGATAGAACTAAGCTCAAATATCAACTTTTGCGATACCATTAGTTAAAAGTTAAGATTTCGACTATAAGATAAAATAAATAATACAATATAAATATAATATAAATATAATATAAAAATAATATAAATATCATATTAGCAAATCCTTTTGTTTCTTTTCGAACTAAGCGGAAAATACGTCTTCTTCAATGTAATACTAGATTAGTCATTCCCATTATAACGTAACGCAGTAACTCCAACATGTGTTTAAAAATTAAGAACCAATATAAGATGCGTGCAACAAATTATAAAGCAAAAAATCATTTACCTGTTTCTTTATGTTTCCATCATTTACACACAGAGATCTCGCCGAGTCAAGAGGCGGGGTCACTGAATCCAAAGCAGCAAGGATGAAAGTTGGCACATCAGAATAATCATTCTACCTCCAGACACCGACGACAACTGCAGCTCCTCCACCACAGACTCTTACCTGTCACCAACGACCCTTCTCCACCGATTGTACCACCACTCCAACGATCTGGCGGACCATTTACAGAGTCTCCACCTACCGGCCTTGTTTCTATACAAGTACGGAGGACAGGGCTTCGCGGAATCACGAAGGTGCGGCTGCTTCCACTGCAAGACTGCATTGGTAGATGTCACACGGCTGTGCCCATGTGGACCGAGGACAGATGAAGTGCAGGGGCTGAATTGCATCTGCATATGGACCTACGGGCACCATCACGAGTTCTGCTGCAATGATTGCGAAGGGAAGGGCTTCATAGGGCCGACCTACCTCGACATGTTCACCGTGGAGAACCGAGACGAAGGAAACTTCATGGATTAGATAAGACTAAAACGATGTTGAAACACTAATCACAATGCTTATAAGCATGGCATATTGTCATATGTGATTCAGATGCAAAAAGGTATCTTCTTATTTTAAGATAGGTATTTAGTTCGAAACTTGTCATGTATTTTCTCAAATAGATTTAAAGATTCTGCTCTTAAATATACACGTAAATGAAAAAAAACGACTTATTTATTATTCGATTTAATCTTTTAAAGTGAAATGTATAATGTGCCACATAAAAAGATAAATGTACACTCATATGTACGTAAACAAAGAAGTGTGGTGCCACAGAGGTATCAAAATCTCCAAATTTCGTTTAAATCACATATTTATGCACAAATCTTATTAAATTATCTTCAAGGAGGATTCTTGTGGATACTTATCTATAAAGCCTCAAAGGAAACTTCTTAGATGCCATCATCGCCGATCCTACACGCACCTGGAGAGGAGGCATATGATATTTATGCACAAATACTTTGAGAGAAGTGACCCTGCACACCTGGACATCACGCATATTATATTTATGCAGATAGCTTCGAAATGACCCTTAAGACAACATCATCGGCGACTCTAGACAGATGAACATCACGCATATCATATTAAAGCAATAAGCGTAGGAGAGGACCTCTGAGACACCATAATCGACTAATCTGCACAGATGGACATCACGCATATTTCATCTATGCAAAACGTCACGACGAGAACTCCTAAGATACCATCATCGGCTGCGCTACATACCAGGACATTATGCATATCCTATTTTTGCAAAAAGCCTTGGAGAGGACACTTCAGACAACATCATCGGCGACGCTACATATCTCGACATGACGTATATCATACTTGTGCGAGAAGCCTTGGAGAGGACCTTTGAGACACCATCATCGGTGACCGTACACACCTGGACATCATACATATTATATTTTGTGCAAATAGCCTCAGAGAGGACCACTGGAACACCATCATCGGCGATTCTACATACCTGGACATCACTTATATTATATTTATGCGAAAAGATTCGGAGAGGACCACTGAGACACTATCATCGGCTAATCTTCACACATGAATATCATGCATATTATATCTATGCAAAAAGTATCGAAGAGAACTCCTAAGATACTAACCATCGACGTCGCTACCTCCGTGGTTGCCTGGGTTGACGCGTGGCCGATGCATAGACTTCCTGGCACGAGGAAGCGCAGCGGTCCTTTCGGTAGGGATGTAGCCGGATGACTTGCCAGTTCGCCTGAAAGTTAGAAGGTGACTAAATGGTAACCGAACACACTGTACACATATTTACTCTTATAATTATTATCCTACACTTACCACACGCCCTACACTCAACAAAATACTGAAACATCTGTTCTCGGGCGGTACGCCAGTCGTGAGGCAGATGCACAGAAAACCGCCCGACACGATTGTTCTCACGCCGGGACACGCTGGGAGTGCCCCGACCCCTGTCGGTTGTTCCCATCGGCATGGGCGAAGAGCTTATGTGAGCCTAGCTCTGCCGAGGCGGTTAGTTCTGGCGCAGGATCAGAAGCCGGCCGCTTCGGACCCTGATCAGGAATTGCGTATTGTGCATAGGGATCGAAACTCCTGTTGCTCCGGGCGAGCCCTGGTCCGTCCTTGTTTTTCGGGACCGAGAAAACGAAGGCTGAGCCTCAGGAATTTGGGGCAGGATCAAAGTATCCGAGAGTGCACCCGTTCCCAGCTATTTTGACCTGCCCTCCTACGCACGATGCGCCGGTTAACAATCAAGAAAGAAAATGTTCCTACAATATCTGCTTAACCAGGCGATGCGCATGATCATGCGCTGGATGGGGGAACACGGTTTCAACTTGGCAGCCGCTAAGACAGAGATCGTGCCCTTTACTGGCAAACGGATTGAGACTATCTTCCCCATGTATGTGGGGGGGGGGGGGGGGGGCTATGTATCAGGGTCTCTAACTATGCACTAAGCTTACTCTCTTTCGTCACCTAGCGTATGCAGCGGATAAAGCGGCGAAAAAGACGGCATAGCTGTGGCGTCTCATGGCGAACACCAGTGGATCGAAAGCGAGCATGCGTCGACTCCTCATATCAGTCATTACATCCATCTTATTGTACGGTTCTGAAATATGGGCCGATGCAGTGGAGAGGAACTCATATTGGATTCGACTCACTTCCGCTTGGCGTAGAGGAGCTCTCAGAGTCACCAGCGCCTATCGAATGGTCTCGGGACCCGCAGTACTCGTTATTGCGAGAATCTTTAAATCCATTTGAGAAAATACATGACAAGTTTCGAACTAAATACCTATCTTAAAATAAGACGATACCTTTTTGCATCTGAATCACATATGACAATATGCCATGCATATAAGCATTGTGATTAGTGTTTCAACATCGTTTTAGTCTTATCTAATCCATGAAATTTCCTTCGTCTCGGTTCTCCACGGTGAAAAGTGTGAATTCCAACCCGGTCGGATGGCTAAAAGTCGCCTGAAGGGCGTATCAGTAATGCTTTATTGCTTCCTAATTCTAAGGGATCGAAGACCGGTACAGGCGTTAGTTAGTCTGTATACAGTAAAATTAGTTTGGTCGAGTAACGGCATTTGAACTTATATTATTAAATGTTCCTGTACTAATAAAAGCTCTACTGTGAAAAACTCCATTAAATCGGCTGCGTTGATATACTCGATATGTATCGGTGATTACTTTCCCGTGTATTTTTGTATACTAGCTATTGCATTGCAAAGAGTTCGAGATGGGAGCATGTATCGTTTGGTTTGCATTAATTTAATGAGTCTATTGATTATTGCGATGTTATCATTAATAAAAAATAGTGCCGCGTTCATGGTAGGTTCATCGATCTTAGACTCGGCTGCGTCTAATACTGGCTCTTCGAGAGTAAAATTTTTTTAATATGATAAAAACATTTGTTTACCGAGCCGAACTCTTTTATGCTTAGATTGGTATCATTCTCGATAATCGCGCGTCGGTCGTCGGGTAGCAATTTATTTTCGGTTTTTTCATTACTAATTTTCGTTACATACATTAATATATCAAAAGCTACAGCAAGGCTGATAGACCAGCTGGTCCCTTGGATTAACAGAGACCGTAGGGAGGTAAATTACTATCTGATCCAATTCCTGAGTGACCGTGGGTACTTATATACCTTAATCATATGGGAAGGTTCAGAGCCCAATTTGTGTCTTCTATTTCGCTCATTGCGACGATGCGTTTCACACGTTTTTCGTCTGCTAAAAGTGAAACGAAGAAATAACAGCTCTTCTCGGCTAGGTCGAACAATTCACGTCTCAGAACATCGTGGGCGAAATGCTGTCCGCCGACAATAAGTGGACCGCCACGGCAAAATTCGCCAAGACGGTCCTATAACAAGAAACCGTACATAAACAGGGAAACCGAAGAGGGTATGAATGAAGGGCTGGGAGACTATCTGACACCCCAACATAACCCAGGGACGTCGGACGATTCCATAGAAATTGACGTGGATAGATAGATAGATAGATATACTTGTTATTTTCGAAATAAATAAAAAAAATATGTACATAAGCTTCTTTGATAGTCGTTGTATTTGTTCATAAGTAAAATCACAGCTCATCACAGTTCATGTTTATCACATATCGTCAGTTTGTTTGCATTCGCTCGTCTCGTAGTTAATATTTCAAAAATTTTATACGCATAATTTATTAAAATACATCTATTACGTCAATAATTAAGATACTCATTCACACTACGGTCTCATTCATACATCCATTCATGCTGATAAACACAATCATAGTGGATAAAATAAAAAGTATAAAAAATACATTCAGTATACAATAATAATGATTAAATAAATAAATAAATAAATAATAAGAAGGACGGATACATTACATAGAGAAAGTTTCGTGTAAGCAGCATATGCTCAGCCGCTTAGATTTTGTTGGTCACCGCTTGTTTGCCTGAGATATCTACTCAAAGCTATTTTATATTTGACTAGGGACGGGAGATATCTCACATCGCAGGAGAGGGTGTTCCAAAACTGCGAATCCTAAATGAATAGAGACCAGTATTATTACACGATCCGGGAATCGAGAGCTCTTTTACACCATTCCTACTGGAAGTCCTGGCCATGATTTTACCAAAGAGAGCCACAAGATACGAAGGTTGCCCCCTGTTTATTGCTTTATACAATAACAACCCCACAAAGTACGTTCTTCTTTCCTTTAAACTAAACCAGCCAAGATATTTCCTGTAAGGAGTGATGTGCTCCTCCCTCCTAATACCACATACGTATCTCACACATGAATTTTGAAGTCTTTGTAACTACGTCTCAAGCTCACCGGATACATCAAGATAAACCACAGAACAGTAGTCTAAATGTGGTACTACCAGCGCACATGCAAGCTGCTTGCGCAAGGCCTCGGTGGTGCATGAACGGAAAAATCGTAGGCTATAGAGAGCACGATTTACCTTTTTACATACCGCGTCAATTTGCGATTTCCATGAGAGTTTAGAGTCCATGGCAACATCGAGGTTTATGGCAGGGTCAGAGAAAGGCACAAAAACACATTCCTGCAATCAATGCCGGGCAAATTGAGATCTTGGAACCGATTGATGTTGCACATTGAGTCGCAGTCCGGACGCTTCAGCCCACTTCGATACCGTCCGCGCTACATCTAACATGCTGCTGACACCCACATGAAGATCCTGCTAGGTCACTTGAGACTTGCAAGTCGTCTGCTTACAGCAAGTGTTCAACCCCACCACCAGTCAGTACGTCTTGTAAGTCATTAATGTAGAAGCTGAACAGCATGGATCCCAGGACTGAGCTCTGCGGCACTCCCAGATTAGTTGTAATCCAGTCTGAGTCCTCAATATTATTAATAACCTTTGGTTTTCTACCTATTATGTAAAATTTGATCTACAGTAGAACTTTCTTGGAAAAGCTCATACGTATCAGCTTACGGAGTAGTTTGGATGGTGATATGGTGTCAAACATCTTGCTGCAGTCTAATAGTAGCAGTATCGTTAAGAGTCATTTTTTGTCATTGATGGCAGTCAGAATGTCCTCTGTTAACTTTAGCAGTGCCGTTTGTATACTGTGATGTTGTCGGAAACCTGTCTGAAGTGGATCAAGGACATTTTTCGCCTGTATAAACTCCATAATTTGATCATGAACTATCTTCTGCAGCACCTTGGAGATGAAACTCAATAGTGCTATTTGACGGAAGTCCGAGGCCGAAGTTGGTATACGGGTCTTTATAATCGGCACTAAATAAGCCCCTCTCCAGGCAGCTGGGCAAACACCCATGGTCAAGGGGGAGTTGAATATGCGCATGATGTAAACGCCAATAAGTGGGAAAGTCTTAATTATCACACTTTTCGGAATAACGTCCTAACTTCGCGCCTGCGACGAGAAATTCGCAACAGCCAGGACTACATCAGACATCGACATAGTATTAAATGTGAGTCCATCATCACTCGCTGAGTCCAGGATACTGCCCAAGTCTACGTCACCCTCGGTCTGGGAGACCGATACTCCTGCAAAGTGCGAGTTAAGCTCATCAGGTGTGAAGCCATGAAGTTCATATTGTGTCCGCGGCAGGAGTCCCAGCCCCTTTAGATCCTTCCAAATGTCCCTTTTATTATCTAGGGCTTCAGAAATCTTATTTTGAATGTACGCTTCTTGTTCGGTTTTAAAGAGTTGTTCTGTTTTTGCAAGGGCCTGGTAATCCCGCCTGAGATTCTTGTCTTTGGTCTGTGCGTATTGTCTCCGTACTCAACATCAACCTATGGTGGATTTGTCTTATTCGTAGGTGTGAATTGCTTTTCAGGAGCCAATATATCAATGGTCTCCATTAGATTGACATTGAGACACTCCAGCAGACCGCCCACGTCATTATTGTCACTGCAGTCAAACGGCGACCAGTCACAGTTTGTCAGGTGAGACAAAAGATCTTCCTGATTTGATTTCAAGTCCCCTGTATTTAAATGTTCCTACTGTGGGGGCTATAAGAGCTACATATGCTATTTCAACATTAATTAAGTTGTGATTGCTGTTACATGACGCCATCTTATTGCAAGAGTCGAGCACTACGTCATTCTCGTCTGTCATCATGACATCAATCAATGTGTGAAAGTTCTCAAGGTGATGAGTCGCAACATGGTCAATTATATTTAAATTATGGTCGGCATCAAGTCACCTGACATATTTAGCATCCTCTGAGGTCTTAAGAAGATTCGCGTTCAGATCACCCATTTTAATTTTATGGTTGAAGTGTTGAGTGTGTAAAGCAAGTTTATCTTTAAGATCAGAGTTCTGTAAGAAAGGTATATGCGGTGGTCTGTAAATTAGTGCAACAAAGATGGGTGGGTGGGTGCCTGATTGTATACTACATATAACGTCTTCCGGGATACCTGGTACCCCTTCTTGCGTTGTTCCCCGAAGGGATGGTAGGAGGGACCAGACAAAATGTATTGACGGAGTATGCCAATATGCCCTCCGAGAGAGGTCTCGTTGACAAATCCTACTCCCAGTCATATGCATATTTAAAACCTTGTGCTTTGGCTTGTATTCTTAGACTTCTGTAGTTTAGAAAGGTAGCATTGTCTAACATTTCATTAATAAATATTTTCATATTTAAAAGTTGCTCCTTTGTTTCCTGATCAAGATACGAGTAGTCGATATCCCTCATATGATAGCTGGTAATAGTACGTTTCGCACGCATGATTTTATCAACTATGGCGGCTCGAGAGAAAGTAACAACCCACGGTGATCTTTGCTGCTCGCATTTATCTACTGCTGGTACTGCAGATCTCAAATTATCCTACCAAAGCAATCGTGTACTTACAATATCTTCTTGTTTGATGGAAGGCAGTACTCTGACAAATATAGCTTGAGCAATGGCTATATTTTTATTTTCATCACCTTCAAAGACACTTGATATTATAATTTTATTGTTTTTAGTACTAGCTTTAATCATATATTCTGTTAATAAAGGGACCCGATTGCTTCGTGTAGGAAGTTGGAAGTTGTAGGAACGGTGGAGGGAGAAGATGGGACATTTCCTTAGGCGAGGGACGCTCATTTTCTCTCATTTTATGAATGTCGCGGGGAGGGACAGGGATACTACGCTTTTTCTTACGGAGATGAATGCGCCGATTCGAATCCGCGTATAAATGAGACGGGTTAGATCTGACGTCCCCTCTGGGGATTTAAAATTATAAATTTTTAAATTTGGTACAGCTCAAGGCAGCAGCGGTTGTTGAGACGTCACTAGAATGACACCACCCTGAGGTAATGTGATAAACGGTACAAGGGTGGGTTCCGTCAGAAGAGGAAAGGGTGATAAGTTTTAGTGGGTCAGTTTGCGATGCAACGGCTGTGTAGTTTTTCTGCGTTTTTGTTTATTATATTTTTCATGCTATATTATACACACGGCGGATGCATTTTCAACTAGCCCCACACTATCTGGCTGTGCGGGCCCAGTCGGATGTGCTTTATGTGACATTTCCTACATACCCTCGCGAAAATAAATCATCGGTGTCGCTACATATCAAGACCTCGTGTATACCATATTTATGGATAAAACCTCGGATAGGACCTTTGCTATACCAACATCAGCAACCCTACACACTTGGACATCATTCATATTATGTTTATGCGTAAAACTTCGTAGAGGACCTCTGAGACACCATTATCGGCCTACCTACATATCTGGACATCACAAATATTTTATTTATGCAATAACCTCGAAGATGACCCCTAAGACACCATTATCGGCCACGTGATATACGTGGACATTTGCTATAACACATGTACTGTCGAAGCCGCGAAAATAACCTTTGTATAAAGCCAAATCCAACGGCTATCTCACGCAACTGGATAGCTTATTCAAAAGTCAAAACATTTTTATACTAAATTTGAATTTCACGCTTAAGGGGACTTGCCCACCTTACAATTTTAATTAAATTTGTTATATATTTTTTGGTTATAATGGATTGATAATTATATATTACATTTTCTTTTTCGGTAAATTTAAATATTTTATCGAAATATATCGGAAAATATTTTCTTTTTCATTAGGTCATCTTAAATAGCTACCGAAGAGAAACTGCTCTTTTTTCATCATTCACATGATTTTGTTCAAAATACAGTTACTTCTACCATGAAAGAGGAATTTGTATTAAAAATTCACAGAGACATTTATTTCATTTTTCAAGTTTTTATCATAAATTTTGGATTTGAAAGGCTATATCTTATGTCTGTGAATTATTAATACAAATTCCTTCTCTCTTTTCAGAATTAATTCTATTTTGAACAAAATAACATTTGGAAAAATTCAATCCGATGCTTGAAACTTTCAAAATCATGTGACCAATGAAAAAGAGCAGTTTCTCTTTGTTTACTAGTAAAGGTGACTGTCGACCAAAGAAAAAGATTTTTTTTTCAATATATTTCAATAAAATATTTAAATTTACCGAAAAAGGAAATGTAATATATGATTAATAATTCATTTTCACCTAAAAAGATAACCAACTTAATAAAATGTTTAAGGTGGTTAGGTCCCCTTACATGCACGCATTCAATCAAATCATTGATAATAGTTCTGAAAATCATCTTTTTATGATAAGATTCGACACATGTATAATTATTAAGGAGTCAAGCCTGAGTTAAACCGGATTTATTTTATATGTCCATAAAACTATTTATATTCAAAAGTAAGCATTCTGAAAATTTGTTCACCATTGTATAATCCCAAAATCTTCATCCAGCAGGTCACGATAAATCACTATTGTTAAAACTAAATTTATTGGAGGAACTTTGCAGCGTGCATGATTTTAGGTGGTACGATAAACAAAATGATTTTTTCAACAATTATTCGACTCCTTTTCACGGTGATATACTCAAAAAGCATTAAAAAACGTCCGAATTAAAATCAAATCTGCTCCTTTTTCCAATTAATGAGTTGATTAAATTTATAATATTGTACAGAAGTGCCCCTCATCGCGATAATAATAATGACGTGCACGTGAATTAAATGTGCACGCAGATAGAAATTCGGTTCGCTGCTTGGAACACGAGCGCGAAGTGAATATGGAGAGAATGAGATAGGGAAGGTGAGCGGGGCAACCAGGCATGTGTTGTGCACAGGCAAGCGCTTCTTGCTGTGGCTAAGCATACAGCACGCGGTAAAGGGTAAGAGAGAATAAAATAGAATAGAATAGATTTTATTTGCACAGAGTCAAAAAATAAATTTCATTTATATTTCTAGATTAATAAATTCAGTCTTAAAGACAGTCTTATAATAATACCTACTTAAAGCTCATACCTTTGGTAGTTGTGACAAAAATTGCATCATAAATTGTATATATCATATCCTATCACGTAAATTAGTATAAATACACCAGTATATACTCGTACTACAAATAAATAAAAAATACGCCAATATATAAAGAAAAAGAAAAAAAAATACACAAAAGACATTGTAATACAGACACAAAAGGTAATCACGAGTTATTATTACTATTATCACAGTTGAATACCATAGAGTTTTATGTAGATGTCTGTTCAACGCCGACTTAAATGAGCTAAAAGAGGCCAGACATGTGATGCTAAATGGCAATGAGTTCCATAGATTTTTTTCCCTGAGTACTGAAGGACTTCAGACCCACGTCTATCCGTAATCCTGGTACCGACAGTTCTCTAGTGGCCCTATTAGAGGTTCTAGACTGATTCTTTTTAAAGAGAGCCGCAAGGTACGGTGGTTGCTTCATGACATACGCTTTATAAACTAGCACCACCGCAAAATACGCTCGCCTTTCCTCCACATTCAACCAGTTCAGTTTCCTCCTATAGGGGCTAATATGCTCATCTCTTTTAACACCGCAAATGTATTGTACGCATGAGTTTTGCAAACGCTGGAAACGAGACTGAAGTTCACCTGATAAATCAAGGTACACGAGAGTGCAATAATCTAAGTGAGAAATAACTATAGAACTTGCGAGCTACTTGCGTAGTGCCTCGGTAGTGCAGGATCTACATGACCTCAATCCATATACAGCTCTATTAACCTTTCGGCTAACCGCATCCACCCGAGGCTTCCATGTTAGTTTAGAATCCATGACGAGGTTAGTTACAGTATCAACAAAAAGGATGAAGACGTTGGCGTGTACCTCAATGCCTGGCAGGTGAAAGTCCTGCAGTCTATTAATATTGTAATCCGATCCGAAAATGATAGCTTTAGTTTTTCCGACATTGAGATACAGGGCGTTTTTAGAGACCCAAGCCGACACTGCCCGCGTCACGGCTGACAAGCGCTTCATACCATCACAAAGACTCTCTCTGGTAACTTGCGTGTATATTTGAAGGTCGTCAGCATAAAGAAGATGCTCGACGCCATCTGACAAAGTGCCTTCAGGGCTTATGAAAGCTGTAAAATCATCTTTGAAATCATTAATGTATAAACTGAACAGAAGAGGCCCCAGAACCGAGCCCTGAGGAACGCCAAGATTGGTAGTAAGCTAATCTGTCTCTCCATTTAACTTTGTAACCACTTTCTGGTTACGATCTGTAATGTAAGACTTGATCCATAGGACTACGGGTTTGGAGAACCCCATTATGATCATTTTATAAAGGAGTTTCGCTGGAGATATTTTATCAAATGCTTTAGTAAAGTCAAACAGTAGAAGAATGGTAAGTAACTGTATTTTATCATTAATACCTACCCGAATATTCTCAGAGAGACTCAGTAGTCCTGTTTGCGTGCTATGGTGTTTTCTAAAGCCAGTTTGACGAGGATCAAGAATACTCTTTGATATTATGAATTCAGAAATCTGTTTGCTACGGTGTTTTAGTATGATATCTACGCCATTAGCTAAACAACTAATGTGCGACCAATTACAGGAGACAAGTAGGGATAAAAGCTCCTCCTAATAGACTCAAAATCCCTGTACATGAAACTGTTTAGAACAGGGGGCTCTGAGGACTGAAATTCCAGTTCAACATCAATCATATTATGCTTGCTTGGAATTGTCATCTATGAGGATAACATCGATCCATGTATGCGATTCGCCGACGTGGTGTGTCGCGCCATGTTCAACTAGTTTTAGGTTTAATTCACAAGGCAAGTCTCTTACAAAATCTGCTTCGTGTAACGATTATAGCATGTTTGCATTCAGATCACTCATGATTAACCAATGTTTATATCCTGGCGAATGTATTGTTAATTTCTCTACAAGATCCGAATCAGTAGTAAAAGAAATACCCGGCGGCCTATAGATAACGGCTACAAAGATCATTGTTAAAGACGAGCACAGTAACTTTGCTTTAAACGTGTTATGTATGTACAGAGCAACTCCTTCTCCTCGCGTGTGTCGTCCTGTCTAAGCACCGAATATCCCTCGATCTGAATGTATTCATGATCAACGTCTGACCCGAAGTGCGACTCAGCCACGCCAAAAAGTTGGTAAAAGGGATGAGCAGCACCGAGGAACTTTCAAAACATTTTGATATGTTTGTTGAGCGACGTCGTATTTAGAAAACCCGCCCTCCGTCGTCTGCCTGCCTTCTCTCTTTCACAACCACCTTCTAGTCATTCGTTATCTGCACATGGTAGGACCTGCCGTCTAAGGGCTGTGGTTGTTTGTTCGACTGTAACCTTATGATTTTGAAAATCCTGCTCATCTACAACATCATCGGCGCTATCACTATCTTTATACGATGCAGCATTTGCATGTAAGTCGGCTCCTGTGGTTATCGTATGTGACAATTCACCGTCTCGCTTTTTAACAAGGAAACGACCACCCTATGCCAAATATATTTAAAATTTAATCCGCGAGCAAGATTTTTAAGACTATTGAATTGAATAAAATACTCTTTGCTAAGAAATTCATTAATAAAAATTATATTTTGAATTAGGCTGTTACTCGTTTCCCGATTCAGAAGAGATACGTTTACATGCTTCGTATTAAATGCTGCGAACTTACTTTTTGCCCGCATTATTTTGTCAATTAATTCACGGCAAGAGAGGCAGACAACCCAAGGAGATTTACATCGCTGAACTCTATTTAATTCAAGGTTCGCACGAACTTGCCCTTCTGGTCGAAGCAAGCGCGTTGACAGAATGTCATCTCTCGCGAAAGATGGGAGGTTAGTGGAAATAATGGCATGGACGTCATCGCGCTACACATCCGATTCTTCAAAAATATTAGAGATAACTAACTCCCTCGCGGTCTCACCACTGCTCATCCCATTTAACGAAGAACTAAACTTACTTCGACCAGAATGACTGCTAGAAAATAGATCAAGCATGGTCGCTGGGAGGTGACAATTATTTAGAGTGGTTGTTACGGTGGTGTTGGCACGAAGCGGCATATTATCTGCAGAGATTTCATCTTGATTTGGACAGGAAGCAGTAGAAGATATTGGATTGCTTCCTGTTGCTCTTTCTTTAGTCGCGGTGTTATCCAAAAGTACACTCATTTTTTTAGAGTAAATCTTTATGAGTCGAAGCAGCAGTTGGACCGCTTACATTACTCTTGTTGATAAGACTCTTCTTCGATATATTTAAGTCTACCTCGTTCGAAGACTCTATCAAACGTTGAGTGCTATTAGCACTGACTCTACTCAATTTATTGGTTTTCTTTGCATTACAGTCCTGGCAGGCATATTTAGTATCATCTCGAATTGTGACTTTACATGTATCATGAAATGTCTTGCAGCACAAAGTGCATCTAAGCATTATCGCATTTCCACGATGCACATGCCTGCATACGGAACAGGATGGACCAGCCATATTGAACAAAGTACTCTTAATTAGCTAATTTATCAGTAAAAGAACACAAGAGAGGGAAAAAAATAATAATAATTTTAAAGGATTTTGAAATTCCCGGGGAAGTGAGTGATATGATGCCACCTATTGATAGTGGTCAGTGGTCATTGGTGCTCTGCTCAGTCGGTAATGGTGCTGATAAGTGCTTCCATCTAGTGGCGCGGGCAGGAAAATTTTGCGCGGTGGCGTTGTCAGGTGATGTTTGCGCAGTAAAAGAGAGAGATAGATAGAGATGATGCTCTAACCTCAAACTTTCTTGCCCTTTCTCCTCTTTCTCCCTTCCGGTAGGTTTTTAGCAGTATGCTCCTTCGAAATGCTGGAATTATTAATTCACATACGCAGATCGATACTGGAGTGTTGCTCGTGATGACAAGATAGCGCTCACCTACTTCTCGGATAAGATAGTAATTTGAGGTTATGTAGGCCACCGATTTGCAGAAATTTTTCTCCTTAATCTTTATTTTTTATCATTATTATTGGTTTCATATTATTATTATTCAATATTATTGTTAGTTCTTTTATATTCTTATTTATTGATTAATAAATAGTTTATTTTGATATTTTCATAAATAAATAATATTTATTTATTAAAACCCGACCCTAACCCCCAATCGAATCCTGGTACAGCTCTTGAGCATCCGGCGGGGGTTGAAGTATTACAACATGAATGTTTGATTTAATGAAATTTGGAGTACGAGAATACTAAAAATATCGTACAATAAGAAGTCATTATTTATTCCTTTAAATAATTTATTATTTATTTTATTTATAAAAAAAAATAAATTAAATTAAATTAAATTTATTTTGTTTACGTCTCTAAACAACAAAATACAATAAATTATTTTATTTAGTTAAAACATATATTCTTACCCAGTAAAAAGTATTATTTTTACTGTTTAAAGATTGTTGGATAAAAACTTTACTGCAGCTCTTTTTAAATCAATTAAGTATATATAATTCTGGATAAAATTTATTTGATACATGTACTTAGTCCAATATAAAAAGAATTCTCTATGAATCAATTCTTCTACCTACTCTGATCATAGACCTAGCCTACTTTTATTTAATGAAGAGAGCGTGGTAAGTATTTTAGAAATGCATATATATGTTTCGAGTTTCAGATATTTCAGTAGCATTAATCTCTTACTCTAACTCACTTATGTGTTAATTCAATTCAGATTCAATTATTCTAGTAGAAAAATAATTATGTACAATCGTATTCATTGCTTTGAATACACTAGCGAATGGAATTAATTTAAAATATCCAACATCTTTGCAAATATCAAAATCAAGAAATTTATGGGCTTTTTTCAAATATTTTCAAAAGTATTTAACAGATTTTAACCAAATATTCACAGTTTCTATCAATTTTTAAATAGATGTTAATAATATGTCCTTCAAGAATTTATCAGTTTCATAAATTATTTTTATTTGCAAAAAAACATGTAGATTTTACTGAAACCGACAATGATATTTTATTTATCGCAAATTTCTGAACCTCAATTTAATTAAATCAATAAATATAATAATGTTAACACTTTATTAATTAAAATACGACAAAAAACAGTGGGATCTATTAATAGAATTTCCCTTTGTGAATATTTTCAACTAAGAAATATATTTATATATATATATACATATATATATATATATATATATATATATATATATATATATATATATATATATATATATATATATATATATATAGTCACTTTTGTACTTAGAAAAACTACCGTCACGATTTTCAGTGTAATAGTTCTATTGATCAAGCTACTTTTTTCAGGATTTTAAGTTTTAAAATGAATTTAATTAATCAAGAGGGTAATTAAAAAGTTTTAGAACGATTTTCTATGAAAAATTCAGAAAATTTGTTAAAAAATCCCAAAAAAGAAAATTTGCTAAAAAATCCCAAAAAAGAAAATTTGCTAAAAAATCCCAAAAAAGAAAATTTGCTAAAAAATCCCTTACATGAGCGAGTTCCACCGAAGAGATCGCTAGCTCGCTCCTCGAGCCGACCCCGGCTACTTCCAGTGGGACAAAAGTTTCCGTATTCTTTAAGAACACTGTATCATCCTCGGGGTCATGGACCTCTCGGAACAACTGCATGAAGTTCGGACCCACACAGCAGTCATGATCCAATTTAGGTACAATAGCTACCTGGACTTCCTTCGTCACACCCCCTAACGTAAAAGGTAAACAGAGGTACCCGGCTATTGGGGTTATGGTCCCATCCACCATTCGAGCGCCCCGGCTGTAGCCAGGTTGTATTTCTAACCCGAGTACGCTAACTATTTGTAGGCCGATAGAGCCCAGTACCGTGCGTGCCGCACCCGAATCATATAGGGCGCGCACTCTATACTCTCCCAAATGCACCTGCACCCACCAACGGCGTTCATCATCGTTGGGGTGGATGTGGGGGGTATCAACGTCGTCGCCCAGCTTCCTGGGCCGTGTGACTACACTACCGAGATCTTCCCCCACCTCTCTCGACTGTACGTCAACTGCTGACTGCATTAGTAGCATGCTTTCGCTTTTTATGGTTGCCAGGCTCGGTTCTGTTAGCCGTAAGTGAGCTGCCTCGGTCTGCTCTAAGCTGGGCCCGCACACCATTGCGTGTGCCGCAACTGGACTCTCTTCCGCTTCACATTCCCTGCAGAGTGTGTGTGGCGGTGGGGATGCGGCGTCGGCAGCTTCTCTTTTGCTGCACTCAACGTTCATATCGCACCCCGCCGCGCAGATCGGCGTGGGTAGTAACCTCGCTGGCTGTGCGTCAAGCGGCTTCGCCACTCTTAACGAAGTTCCCATGGTAGTGTCTCTTACGCTTGTTTTCTCGTATAGTTGTGTCGTCTGGTGGGACGCCGTAGGGTTACCTTTCCCTGCGGGCGTGTTGTTAGAGGCCGTTTTCTTGGTATGAGGGATGACAGTGGCCTCGGCTACTGATCCCTCTTGTCGTTTCCCGCTCGTTTCTGACACTGCCAAGCCCGGTGTGTCGGATCGCCACACACGAAGGAATTCACCTCTCATCTAGGGTTCAAAATCTTTTGCTCAGGCGGAGGGTTTTTCTCAGCCTCCTTCTTTACCAACCTTCGTGGTTTTTGCGGCCCTGCCCCCGTAGTAGCTGTCGCAGTTTCCGTACTCGCTGCCGGTTGCTGCACTAGTCTGGTCGCTAGTTTTTGCTCTACTAAGCGCTCTAACATGGCGGCGATATCGAGCGGATTGTCTCTATCTTCTCGAGGTGTCACCGCCGATATTGGCAGTCGAGATCCCTGTGCTGCCTATGGCGCTTGGTATGCCATGTCGGGCAGTAGAATAGCTTCTAGGGGCGAAGGTGGTCTCCATGACTTTCTCCAGTTTTGCTCGGATTCGACGTCCGTAGCCAACAGCAGCAACTCCTGAATGGAGTTGACGTCCGTTCGACGTACTGCAGATTTCAGCGTTGGTAGCATCTTGTAGTGCAACAGATCTAGCTGCTCATCCAGGCCAGAAATAGGGTCCTACTTGCGCATGATGCCCACGAGCTTCGTGATAAAATCACGAACAGGCTCGAACGCCCCTTGTGAGCGTGCGTTTGCTTCTACAATTAGTACTTGCTGATGGCCTCTCCCTTGGCCATACTAGGATCGCGAATCTTCACAGAACTGCTGCCAAGTGATCCATTGATCCTTGTTATTGCGATACCATGTCGCAGCTACTCCTTTAAGCAGCTCTGGTGGAGCCGAGAGTAGTTCTACATCTGTCAGATCTCTGAGCTCACGGCATTCGTCAACTCTCGTGAGAAAGTTGTCAATGCTTTGCGTGCGCTCACCACTGTATTACACGCTTGACTTGCATACAAAATTGCCCACGTCGCGCCTGTGGTTGCTTGCCGGTGCTTCGACGATGCTTTCGATCGTGTTTACATATGTGTTGTTCCTCGGGAGGCCTAATAGTTTCTCTAGCCGCGTGTTTTTCTTTGCGTTCCCATAGCAACTAGCATGGCGACTTTAAAAACTGCGGATAAAAATACTGATTCTGCTTTTAGCAATCAAATAATTTTTGTCGATATATCGAAAAACGCAGTCGTCCACCCTTGCATATGTAGTAATAATACGATCCCTAAAGGAAAAATGCATTTCAATCAGCGATTTTAAGTTAATAATTTCTGCTTCCTTAAATTTAATTTACAAACATAGATCGAAACAAGTGCAATAAATATACACTAGTTTTCGAATGTTAGTGGAACCTTACTACTTAAGCAAGATTTTATTTTAATCTATTGATAAAATAATGTATCTAATAAATTCTTGTCTTAGAAAAATGTAAAAAGAGTTTACTTGACTCCAAGATTTACGTGGATTTACGAGGATCCAAGATTTGCGTGGATTTATGTGTATCTATGGTTCCCTTCTTCTATTTGGTACATAACCTGCAAATCTTACGTCGATGCAAGATTTACGTGGATTTACGTGCATCCAAGATTAACGTCGACTTACCTGGATGTAAGATTTACGTGGATTTATGGATACACGATTTACGTCTATATACGTGGATGAACATTTACATTAATTTACATTGTTCTACGGTTCCCTTCTGTATTGTCCATAACCTGAAAATTTTACGTGGGTGAAAGATTTACGCGGATTTACGAGGATCCAAGATTTGCGTGGATTTACGTGGATGCAAGATTTACGTTGATTGACGTGGATGCAAGATTTACGTGGATTTATGGATATACGATTTACGTGGATATACGTGGATGCAATATTTACGAGGATTTACGTTGATCTATGGTTCTCTTCTTCTGTTTGGTACATAGCTTGCAAAATTTACGTTGATGCAAGATTTACGTGGATTTAAGTATCCTACAATTACGTGGATTTTCGTGTATGCAAGATGTGTATGGATTTATGTGGTTGCAATATTTACGTGGATTTACGTAGATTTACGATTCCCTTATTCTATTTGATACGTAGCCTGAAAATTTTACGTAGATGCCAAATTTACGTGGATTTACGTGGCTTCCCGATTTACGTGGATTAACGTGGATGCAACATTTACGTGAATTAATGAATGTAAGATTTACGTTCATTTATGTGGATGAACATTTACATTAATTTACATTGATCTACGGTTCCCTTCTGTATTGTCCATAACCTGCAAATTTTTCGTGGGTGAAAGATTTACGCGGATCTACGAGGATCCAAGATTTGCGTGGATTTACGTGGGTGCAAGATTTACGTTGATTGGGGTGGATGCAAGATTTACGTTGATTGATGGATACAAGATTGACGTAGATTTACGTGGATAACCATAAAGAGCTTTTAATGCTCGGTATCAATAATACTAAAATGACAATGGATATCAATTTAAATTTTAATTTGATTCGTGTGTGTGTGTGTGTGTGTAATAGGTCGAGATGAGACACGCGGTCGCGTGAGATATTGTAAAGCGCGAACTTGGGTACATTTTTATTAGATCAGAGTCAAGGCCGGAACAGAGAGCGAGATGCCCGCGACAACCACTTTTGTCTCCGCAAGTGAATCTCGCGGGGAATGCGGAAGGGGCAAAGCGTACCCTCTTGAGAAGGAGCGCCTTCTTTGCACAGAATGCAAGGGTAGTTCAAACTTCGGAGTATCAGGTATCGGTCCGCATATTCTACCCGCACCGTTGGTAGATGTAACGAAATAAGTCAGCGTAAAAAAAATAAAAAAAGATCTGAAAAAGAGAAATAGAGATTAGGTTGACATAAGGAAAGTGAGGTATAAAATAGTAAAAGTAATAATAAAATTAGTATTGAGTGCAGCTAGATGAAAACCACGAAAGAGACGTGTTTGCTTTAATTATTTTCTTCCTGAGTTCATCATGAAAATCAGATTAGTTGTCTACTTCACGTGTCGTGACAGCCCAGCTGCCCACCAGCCTCGTGGTGACCTCGTCTTTGACTTTCAGGTGGATAACCTTTGTCAGGGTATTTTGAAGGTGAAAGTCAGCGTCCTGAGAGTCAGAACGCGGGTGATCCCGTCTGGACCTAGATGTATCTTCTCGACTCGTGGCAATTACCATGGGAGCGGCGGTTTCTGATCGTCATTCAGCAACATCAGGTCACCCTCACGCGAGTCGCCCTTTTCGTCAAGCCATTATGTGCATTGTTGCAAGGACTGGAGTCCCTCCTTGCGCCATTGGTGTCAAAAATGATCTCTCATTCCCTTGATCATTTGCCACCTTGAAGTTCTTGAAACAAATGAATCTGGTGAAGAAGACTCCCGGGGTGCCTTCAGTGCAGCCCCGATCAGAAAATGGCCTGGAGTTAGAGCGGCGACGTCGACAGGATCGCTGCTTAGCGGTGAAAGTGGTCTCGAGTTGAGACAGGCTTCGATGGATGAAGTTATGATCGTAAATTCCTCAAACGTCAGCTTCGTGTCCCTAATGACGCTTCGTAGTTGGTATTTGAAGGACTTCACCGCTACCTCCCATAGACTTGTAAAGTGCGGGGCTCTGGGCGGGATGAATGTCCAGTTGAAGCTTTCTACCGCTACAGTAACAGCTACCTATGTGGCGAATGTCCATGCTTCATGAAACAAGCGTCGAAGCTCTGAGTCTGCTCCCTTTTTCGTAGTCCCGTTGTCGATGTACCGCAAGTGGCAGAGTCCTCTGCGTGACGTGAAGCGATCAAAGGCCATAAGAAACAGATTTGCAGAGTAGTCAGATACTAGCTCAAGATGGACAGCTCGCAACACCATGCACGTAAAAATCGCCACGTAACCCATTGAAGATATTTGACCTCGTCCACCAGAGGTTCGTACAGCGAACGAACTAGCATAGTCCAGCCCAGTGAAATGGAATGGCCTTAATGGAGTCACACATACAGCTGGAAGAGGGGCCATCTGCTGCTCAAGCGTGTGCCCTGGAATGCTGACGCATCGAACACAGCGACGAGCGAGCGTGCGAATTTTTAGTGCGAACGGTAGGTATCAATTACGCTCATTGTAGCGCCGTTGACATTAGGTACATGGAAAATTGATTCTAAACACATGTAAGTGTCTTTTTATTGAATCTTTATATTTTAACACTTTTTCATGTTTATCTGGGGATATTCGGATAAATACCTATATATATATATATATATAGGGTGTCCCATTTTAAAACCACCAGGCAAATATCTCTAAAACTAAAGGAGATGGGAAAAACTTTAAAAACAAAAGTTGTAGAGTTCAGAAGGGCCCAACTGATAGTTGCCTTGGTCATTTCCTTGAGTTCAAGGATCAAGGTCATTTGTAGGTCAAATATATTATTTCAAATAGGAACCACCAATTTTGACCTCGTAAATGGAAAAAGCGGAAGATTTTACGTTCAGATATGTCCTTGGGTCAAGATCATGATCAAGGTCGTGGTCATGGTCAAATCCAAATCAATCAACGCATCAGAACTTTTCGATAATCACGCGAAAGAATAAAGGTGTAAAATACAGTTATAGAGTTTGGAGGGGTAAACTGATTGTGACCTTGACCATGACCTTGAGGTCAAGAATGGTGTCATTTCAAGGTCAAATCGATTTTTTAAACGGGAAGCCCCACTTTTGACGTCAATAGCAAAACCGAACAATTTTACATTATGATATGACCTTGGGTCAAGGACACGGTCAAGGTCATGGTCATGGTCAAACATTTCGATAATTACGCATACGAGAAAAAGTGTTAAATACATAAGTTCTAGGGTTCGGAGAGGCAAACTGTGACTTTGATCATGACCTTGTGTTCAAGGATGATTTCATTTGAAGGTTCAATCGATTTTTCAAACGGGAAGCCCCACTTTTGACCTCGTAAATAGAGAAACCGGAAGATTTTACATTCTGATATGACTGAATCAAGGTCATGGTCAAATTTATGGTCGTTTTCCGGCAAGTTAAGGCAATATAAAGGGCATTTTAACTGATTGAGTATAATTAGTTATTTTAAGTAATTGAGAGACATTGAAGGTTACGCCAAGTTGGTGCTGGTCATGTTATGTAACTAACCCTCACACCTACATGACACTGTTAGAATTGTTACCTGCTCTCCATATTCTTGATTAAAAATCTGAATTTTTACGAAAAAATACTAGTTAACCTTGAAATGACCTTACTGTTTGACTTTGGGATCAAAATTCTCGGGGAAGTTACCATCCTCTCTATCCCACATTGATGTCGGAGAAATCCGCATAAGGATTCTTTCTTTCTATCAATTTGTTTGTATGCGTTGATTGATTTGGATTTTGACCACGATTTTGTCACAAGCTCATATTTGAACGTAAAATTTTCCGCTCTATCCGTGTAGGAATGCATTTGAAGGTTAAATTTAATTTTCGTTCAGAATTGTAAGTAAATCGTGATTTTTTCAAACAGTAATAGATTAGAATTTGTTTGGGTATGACAAGAGGTTATCATGAATGACCCCTTACTGACGATAAAGCAACTAGTATCAGTACTTACCCCAGTTAACCACTTATATCATATAATAACACGAGCTAATAAGTACTGACCATTTGTAAGTAACAGTCACCGGGAGTATTCAGCATTGACGAGTAATAATCAATAATTATTAGTGTTTACGTCAAATAGTTTTCAAATTGATCACACTGACACTGTCAAAGCAAATTAAACTTTTTCGTTTTAAAAAATTGTATAGTATAATAACATCTTATTTCTTTTCTGGTCCGCTGTAAATGTGCTTATCCATCTAAACTTGTTTTGCAATCATTTCTTGTACATATTTCTGATTGGAAATAACGGTTTTGATAAACAATTGCATTTACAACCCAAAAAGAATGCCTGATTATACTGCTAATGAAATAGTTGACATTCTTCTTATTTTAGGCGAATGTCGACGAAACTATCGAGAGGCAAGCCGATTGTATCGTGTTCGATTTCCTCAATGACAACATCCTGATCATACGGTAATACGTGGTATTGAACTGCGCGATCGACAAGGAAACTTCCTTCGAAGAAGGAGGACACTGAATGAACACGATTATGAAAATAATCATCGCTTTCTTGCTATACTAGCTATGGTACATTTAAATGTTCATGCCAGTTTTCGCGAAAGCGAGTTAACAATGGGTATTCCAAGATCTACGGCCAGTAGATACTTACGATATGCGCATTACCATCCTTACCACATTACTCTAAATCAAGCTTTAACTGAGGAAGATCAACGACGGAGAATAACATTTTGCTAATGGGCAGTACAACAAATTACTCATGATAAAAATTTCTTCATCAATGTTCTGTTTAGTGACGAGGCTACATTTGAGAGTGCTGGTATGTTGAATCGACATAATTGTCACTACTGGTCGCCTGTTAATCCTCATTGGATGCAAGAAGTTGATCATCAGCATCGCTGGAGTGCAACGGTATGGTGTGGTATTGTTAACGGATATCTAATTGGACCCTATTTTTTTTAAGGTAACGTAACTCAACATACTTATTTACAGTTGCTCGGAGAGGAGCTGCCGCTTTTTCTAGAAAACGTTGATCTCCATACAAGGGCCAGAATGTGGTTACAACAAGATGGCGCTCCTCCACATTATGCCAAAATTGTAAGAGATTTTCTTAATGAAAGGTTCAACAATCGATGGATTGGTCGAGGAGGTCCCGTACAATGGCCTCCAAGATCTCCAGATCTGACATCTCCAGATTTTTATTTATGGGGCTACCTAAAAAATCAAATCTACAGTAACAGGCCAACTACAAGAGCTGACATGATTCAAAGGATTACACAAATCTGCTTAAGTATTCCACGTCAAGTATTATTAAATACTATGAGAAACTTTGAAAGAAGAATAGAATACTGTCAACAAGTGAATGGTGCAACTTTGGAGCATCTTCTTCAGTAAATCGTGACTGAACACTTGGATGATATGATTGAATACACATATGAACGTGAAATTTTTCTAAGTATTTTTAACTGGCCATGTAATCTTCGATCTTGCCTTCACTGGCCCGGGTAACCTCAGACCTTGCCTTCACTGGCCGGGTCACCTCCGATCTTTCCTTAAATGGTCGGGTCATCTCCGAATCTTGCCTTAAATGGTCGGGTCACCTCCGATCTTGCCTTAAATGACCGGGTCACCTCCGACCTTACCTTAACTGGCCGGGTAACATCCGACCTTGCCTTCAATGACCGGGTAACCTTAAACCTTGCCGTTCACTAGCCGGGTAACCTCCGACCTTGCCTTCACTGGCCAGGTCACCTCCAACCTTGCCTTAACTGGCCGGGTTACCTTTGGCCTTGCCTTCACGGTCTGGGTCACCTTTGACGTTGCTTAACTGCCCGGTTTACCACTGACCTTGTACTTAACTGGCCATAACTTTGACAATGTCCTTGACCCAGAGCAATTTCTGAAACATGCAATTTTCGGATTTTTCTATCGACGACGCCAAAAGTGGGACTTCCCGTTTGAAAAAATTGATTTGACCTTGAAATGACATTCTTGACCTCCAGGTCATGGCCAAGGTCACAATCAGTTTGCCCCTCCGAACTCTAGAACTTCTGTATTTTACACCTTTTTTCTTTCGCGTGATTATCGAAATGTTCTGATGCGTTGACTGATTTGGATTTGGCCATGACCACTACTTTGATCATGATCTTGACCCAAGGACATATCTGAACGTAAAGCTTTCCGCTCTTTCCATTTACGAGGTCAAAATTGGTGGTTCCTATTTGAAATAATATATTTGACCTACAAATGACCTTGATCCTTGAACTCAAGGAAATGACCAAGGCAACTATCAGTTGGGCCCTTCTGAACTCTACAACTTTTGTTTTTAAAGTTTTTCCCATCTCCTTGTCGTACAAGCCTACGACAGTGCGCGACCATAGAACTAAGATATCTCTGATTGTCACACCCCTATTGGCGGTTCTGGCTTGGTTATTATCAAAAAGTGCATCAAGATACGGGGTTGCCCTATTCTTATAATCTTATAGAGTAAGAGCGCGGCGAAATATGTACATCGTTGTTTAATATTCAGCGAGTCCAGTTCCAATCTGTAGGAGGTGACGTGTTCATCCCTCCTGACACCGCAAATGTATCTCACACGTGAATTCTGCAGTCGTTGTAATTTAGTCTGCAGTTCCTTGGATACGTCAAGATATACGCCCGAACAATAGTCGAGATAAGGGACAATCAATGCACCCGCCAACTGCTTACGCAGAGCCTCAGTGGTGCAGGATCGGAAAAATTTCAACCCGTAAAGAGCGTGATTAACGCGCTTGGTTACGTATTCAACATGTTGTCTCCATGTCAAATGCGAATCCACAACAACACCAATGTTTGTGACCATGTCAACGAAGGGCACGAATGCGCCGCTCTCCACCTCAATACCCGACAACTGCAGATCTTCTAAGGAGTTGATGTTGAACACTGAACCAAAAATAATAGCCTTAGTTTTACTGACATTGACAGTAGCCGACACCGCTGGAACACAACGGCTGCGTATCGCGTACACGCGCGCTCCACACCACTACACACACATATCCACACACTAATCCACTCGGTAGAGAGCGGACAACGAGGAAAGCGACCCCAGAGTACGCCGCAGGCCGTGTTCTGTGATATAGCCAGAACGAGGGAGACAGAGAGGGAGAGAGGTAGATAGATAGATAGATATACTTTTTATTCATCAAGAGACGAAAATCTTACAATTACATGTACATGTAGTTATAATAATTAAAATATCAGTCAATTTTATGTACTTGTTATCTTAAATTAATTAGAGAAAGTGAGAGAGATAGATCCGAAGAGAAGGAGAGCGCGCACGGAACGTAAGCCTTGTCGTCGACATGCGTCTACAGTAGCCACCACGCGCTGCGGTATGGGCTGTGTAGAACGAGAGAGAGTCGCGCGCGTGGGAAAATAGAGCTTGCGCGGCGCCATTACCCGCAGCGTGGAACCGAGCTCAGCGCTTTCCCCCGATGCTAAGTGCGCCTTAAGTGCGCTAGCGCCGTGATTTAAACGACTATACATACATACGCTTCTGGTCTAGATGGCAGTATGCTCCAATGATACCTCTAATATAAGAATTAATTTAAATTGCACGCTCGTCCGTATAATGAATTATTTACCCGGATATAGATGTCAAATCGCGTAGTACTTAATCTAGGGGTACTTCGTGGGTTATCGGAAAACATCTATCAATGCTAATTTATAGGGTGATGGTGTAGTGGGGGATAGTTACCAGAAGTGGGAGACGGAAAAGCCAGAGGATCGAGAGCGAGGTGGTAAAGGACGAAGTCGTCCTCGCCTCTCGCTCCAGGACCGATCTAAAAGATACACGTACTGTAGAACTGTTATTGAATAGTCGCCGTAACAATTTTGTTTTTTTTTTGTAAAGTTGTTAGAAGAGTTTAGCACGGGTTGAGACGTTGATAATTAACGGAGTCAAGTTGCTTCTCATTAATAACGGTAAAGTTATTAATTATAATTTTGTGCTCTTTTCTTTTTCGTGAAATTGATTTGTTGGAGTAAAATACCGAGTACAGTGAGTGGTTTGATTTATGTCTGGCGATTCTTTGAAAAAGCGTTCGGCACTCTTAAAATTTCTATTAAGGATTGGTGAGTCTCTCGATTATTTGTTTATGCAAAATAACTTTATAGTCGTGTGTCTACATTTTTGTGAACGACTAGTATTATTATTGCCAAAATTATTTTGGTATATATAATAATTAATATTCAAAACCGTCCACAATATATATATATACCCCCTTAATATTCAAAACCGTCACCGTCATTGTGGACGGTTTTGAATATGAATTGATTAACTCTAGAATAAAACAAGTGTTGCAAAGATAATTTAGTAATTGGGGAATTAATCGCGTCTTGGGGGGTTTCATTTTATGTTACAGGTTAGGTTTCGGAGGTGCGTCGGTGTGACTGCGACGCTGTTTTCGGCAACGGCGGGGGTAGCATGCGACCAGATCAGATTTCCCATAAGACTAATTGATTTTTATTAGCTAATTAAATTGTTGTTTCTTTGTTTATTATTTCTTTTTATTATTATTGTAAACTTTTATTTTTATTATTAATTAAATAATTTCTGATATTCAATTTTTAATCCTTGGGTACAAACGACTAATCATTTCTATAACAGAGCTACCACAGAGCTAACGGGCCTTGGGGCGAACCGAAATTATGCTGGGACCAACCAGAAATACGGTGCGTCGCAAAACATTAAAGCTGGAAGGACCAGGACCCAGCAACCGTGCAACCAAGGCCAAGAGAGCTCATTCGCCGGTTTATGGTTCGTCATGGCCACCTTATTGCAGAATGTTCACAAAGGCCGATGTAGTTCCGACAGAACTCAACCATCCGTTATCAGGGATGCAACATTGAAGTCACCACCGTTCGGGAGTGCCCTAATTGTAAAGTAGCGTTCTACATCTTGATGAGAAACGGGAAAGCAGGGGCGCAGCTAAGTCCCCTGCCCGCCAATAGGGACCATCCTATGAATCAATCCAGCAGTAAAGCCAGTAACAACGCGTGAGGAGCACTCACCCCGAGTTATGGCGGAAAAGAAGAGTTATTTGTAAAGCCAGTAACAACGCATGAGGAGCACTAACCCCGAGTTATGGCAGAAGAAGAAGAGTTATTAGTAAAGCAAGTAACAAGGCATGAGGAGCACTCATGTCGAGTTATGGCAGGAAGAGAAGAGTTATATAGCACTATGGTACAGCCAGCAACAACGCATGAGGAGTGCTCACCCAGTGTTATGGCAGGAAAAGGAGGGTTGTGTAGTACCAGAAAAGACAGAGCCACGAAACGGGAGCAGTACTCAATTCAAGTCATGGTCGACAGTAGAGGGTTGTGTAGTACCTCGAAGAAACCAGGAATAGAGCAGTATAAGCTCTCAAACCATGCAGTGGCCGTAAAGGCAGTGCAGCTGTCCGAATCAAAAGAGGAAGATGGATAATGGACTATAGGGAAGAATAGTAGAAAAAAGAAGGGGGGAGGATTGACTCGTCGGAGGCGGAGGGAGTAGCTGCCTGAAACCAAGAGTGGTCTGCATCGCAGACGAGTAAGTGGTATTCCTTAAAAGTTTCCTAATCAATTAAATTAATCATGACGCTCGATAGGAAATACTGGAATAATAATAAATATTATATATTATATCTTAATTCATAGGTAAGCGAGCGTTAAAGTAAGTGCTTTTAGAACAGTCCGAATCTTCTGTCCTTGACTTGTATTTTATACAACTTGAAATTGTAGTTTTTTAATTGAAAAAATAAAAGTTGGCCCTAATTAGTCTTAAAATAAGCAATATCTTGAGACCCTAAAAAGTATCTAACATTGTTTCCTTTGCGAGAAAACTTCGAAACGCGAAAATTGAGGTTAGCTTTTCCGTTTTGATTTTTTTGCACAGTTGTTAGAAGAGGTTAGTACGTGTTAAGATGTTGATAATTAACGGAGTCTAGTTGCTTATAATTAATAACGGTAAAGTTATTAATTATAATTTCATGCTCTTTTCTTTTTGATGAAATTGATTTGTTGGAGTCAGATACCGAGTACGGTGTTTGGTTCGATTTATGTGTATCTAAGTGTTGCAAAGATAATGTAGTAATTGGGGGAATTAATCGCGTCTTGCGGGTTTCATTTTATGTTACAGGTTAAGTTTCGGAGGTGCGTCGATGTGACTGCGACACCATTTTTGGAAACATCGTGGGTAGCACGCGACCGGATGAGATTGCCGGTAAGGTTAATTGATTTTTATTCACTAATTAAATTGTTGTTTCTTTGTTTATTATTTCTTTTTATCAAATCCGATTAATCATTTCGTAGCGAGTTCCCGACTTCCCTGCATTCAATTAAGTATGAATTTAAAAAATATTAAATTATTAATAAGTATTATTATTAATATTCATCTGGCTCAGCGTTGATTTTGTCAAGCTCCAGCGGATCTACTCAGCAACCTCCTCAGAGAGAACGAGAGTTGTAGGCCAAATCAATTCTGCTCTTTTTATTATAATTTAGAGTAGAGATTTTCGTGATAATAGTTAGGAGCGAATAAGTTTAGAATTTATTAAATAAATTCTATGTCATACATGCATACATACATACATACATACATACATACATATATACATACATACATACATACACGTATATAGACCGACACACACAAACACACAGTGACATATAAATACTGACTCAAATACAACAACGTAACGTATATATATATATATATATATATATATATATATATATATATGTATATATATGTATGTATTATTATCTGGGAAATCGAGAACCAAGAAAAATGGTTTTGTCAAATCTGCCCCTTTTGGTATGTAGAATGGTCGTGAATTTTTTAAGCCCATATATTTAAGGTTGTTTGAGGCTAAACATGACTTTATTGCCAAAATGTACATTTAAATAATTTTTTAACTGAAAAAAGCTATCTTCTTGATTTTTGGTGTAATGGTTCTAGAGATCAAACCCACTATCTTAAGGATTTTAAGTTTTAAAATGAGTTTAATTATCGAAAGGTGCATTAAAAGGTTTTGTATCCATTATTTATGAAAAATTCCTATTTTGCTATTTTTTAAAGAGATATAATTTTATTGAATAAATGGAGGTTGAGTTTGCTAAAAGATGTAAAACATGACTACCTGCTCATAGCCTTGATCAACTTTGGATCTGGCGGTTTCAAAAAAAGTGAAAAAATTTACATACATTCTAGATACGAAGAGGAATATTTTACCAAAGAAGTAATTTTTTTTTTAAGTCAATTTCCCAGAGAATCACTCATATATGCATGTAAATATGAGTGTGAGCGATGTTGGATGACTGTGTGTGTGTTTGTGTGCATTACGTTGTTGTATGTAACTCAGTATATGTGTGTCACTGTGTGTGTGTGGGTCTATATGTGTACGTATGTATGTATGTATGTACGTATGTATGTATATATATATATATATATATATATATATATATATATATGGGTGGCTTTTTTTACTAAGAATGTCCTTCTACAAGAAGCTTTGTAATAGCAAAATGTTCAATTTCATAAAAAACCGCGTTATAGTCATGTTTTGAGGTTATGGAGTCCGAATCCCGTGTTTTTAGAAAATGTTTGTGTGGGCATATGTGTTTTTAATTTTGCAGTTAGATGTAGGGGCTACTTTTCGAAAAATAAATAGAACACAAAAATCAATATTTAATTAAATACTATGTTCCCAATCATATTTGTTTAATTGCACCTTTTTCGAAATAGAATGAGATGTTCTTTTCCTAGATTTCATTAGTTAGGATATAATTAGATTTTTTTTTCTCATCATAACCAACATCGAATATATCTTACAGCATAAAATATTGTACGTTAAAAGAAAATATGTACTTTCCTCTATCGTTTTATGCTTTCATGTTTTCAAATAATCTTCCGAGGATAGTTAAACGACATTCTTTTGTAGTGCATAACTCCTCCTTGAACTCATTGTTTCTTCAACGGTCTTTCTAAGGATAGTTGAAGGAAAATTTCTTCTCGTTGCGTAACTGCTTGCGTAACAGTCCTTTTCAGGATAGTTATAGCGAGCTCTTACAGTAGCGAACTTATTGTTTCTTTAAGGGGGGGAGGTAAGGTATTTAAATTTTTTTTTCGTATTTTTTTTTATTTTTGAAACTGAATGCGTTGTATCTCAAGAATATTGTGTAAAAATGTCAAGTCGATCGGAGCAAAATTGCAGGTGTTATGAATATTTTCCTACCTGTTGGATTTTTATACCTGCTCGGTTCGAGCGCGCTATTGTTATCTGGCAGCTGCTACGCTCCCTATATTATACCGAACCGTTCCTCCTACTTTCTTTTATAGAAATTTGAAGACAAGTATAAACATGCTAATACCTGTACCGTATATTTAGTCACTGTAGAGAATATAATTTAGTTTAGCAGTAAACTTTCTATCGAACAGACGTACACGTGCGCTCCAAGTTTCGCATCATTTTCGTGAAGTTTTATGGAAAATTATTGCTACAATGCCAAAAAAAGTTAAAAGGTGTGATAGAAAATCAAGTGGTTCGAGGTTATATCGATCTAGAAAGATTGTACCGCCGCAAAAACGTAAAAGAGCAGACATTTCAACAAGTAGCGCGTCAGCTAAAAAAATAAGAGTGACCGTTGAACATCAAATTAAGGAGGATCTTGAAAAATACTATAGGATAATAGATTTTCTATTAGTCTTTTCAACAATTTCTACGCTAGTGAAGTGTGTAAAATGTGATTGAAAAGATCTAAGCAAAGATGCTCTCCTGGAGCGATGTGTCGGAGGCTTCACGCAAAACAACAATGAGAGTTTGAACCAACTTGTATGGCAAATCTCACCAAAGCACTTGAGCGGAACCTCTGTGATAGTTGAGGTTGCGGCTTATGTGGCAGCCTGTGTCTTCAATGAAGGTTCTTTTGCTCTACTATCCTTCATGCAAGGCATGGGAATCAGTAGTGGATCAAGCGCTCATGAATGGGCGCGATCAACTGATCACATTCGTATAAACCGAACAGAGCAGGAATCTGACAATCAAACTAGATATGGCAGGATTCGTCGTGGACAGGAGCAAAAAGATGCTTTAGACATCATAGATGACAGCAACATCCTCCATGAACCTGGCATCGATGATTCAGTGTGAGGTAAGCCGATAAATCTCGCTTATGAACGTTTTATTCCAAATTATTTAGTGTTGAAAACTTTAAAGCGTTTTTCCCAAAACTCAAGTTTTCAACGTCGGTACCCATCATGACTTCAAAACTATTGCACCGATCCATTCCAAATTTTAAACACTATTTCTTTACATAATTTATGAGGTAACGCTGGAGCTTTTTTTCCAAATTCGTTTATATTTTCCATTTTACAATAACAAATTAGCCGTTTTTTTTGGCAAAAATCGCGTTTTTTTCATGTAAAGTGTTCCCGCAAAGTGAAAAATAGAAATTTCGAAAATCCCTCCGAGCGTTACCTGGGAAAAGCAATTATCTGACGAACGAACTTTGGTTTTTTGATTTCAGATGATCCAGCACCGAGTTATGAGGGGCACCGCAATTAAACTTTTTTCTGAGACGCTTCCGAATAATTGATGCCACTGCCGTATTTTTCAATACTTTTTCATGAAAATTATTATTTAAATGGACTACAATAATGTAACATTGGTTTTAATAAATAAATTTTAATGAGTCGTGAAAAAAAATCACAAAAATGTGCCTTTTTTTGCACAAATTAACCTTACCTCCCGCCCCTTAACAGTCTTTCTAAGGATAGTAGAAGGGAATTTCTTCCATGTGGGTACAGACTTGCGCAACAGTCCTTATCAGGATAGTTGTCAAGCTCTCGAATCATTTGTAGTAATCAACTTTTCAACAGTCCTTTTAAGGGCAGTTTTAACATCATGTCAAAAAAAATCCGTACAGATAGGTGCATCAATCCTTATAACGATGAAGGCGTACCTAATCATAAGGGTTCAAATTTAAGAACAACATCAAAAGCATTACTGCAGGAGAAGCCTAATTTACCAGTAACTGCCATGGTATGTAATGATTGTAGATTAAAACGTTCATTGAATCAATCTGATACCTGTATGAATATAGACGCTTCCAATGATATCAGTAGTATGGAATGTGATGATACCTCGGCAGACCAATGTACTGAGTGTCCAAATACTTCCTTAACTACCGAAAAAGATGCTTCATCTACCAGGTTACTTGAATTGGAAGAACTTCTGCAAGGATTAAAAGATAAATTCACAAGTTTGGAAGGTAATGATCCCATGAAGCTCAAAATCCTCACTATTGCGCCAGAATCTTGGAGTATAAGACGAATTTCAAAAGAGTTTGATACTTCACCAACTTTAGCTAAAAAAGCTAAAGAATTACGATCAGCAACTGGTGTTCTGGCCGATGTTACAGCAAGAGCTGGTAAAACTATACCAAATGCTACAATTACATTAATTAATGATTTCTATAATGACGATACTGTTGGTAGAATGATGCCAAGAGTCAAAGACACGTGTTCAGTTAAAGTTGATGGTGAGCGTATTAAAGTGAAAAAACGGTTATTATTAATGAATCTCAAAGAACTGCATACATTGTTCAAAGAGACTTACTCAGATCATCCAGTTTGTTTGAGTGTTTTTGCAAAACTCCGACCGCAACATTGTATTTTGGCTGGAGCAAGAGGAACTCACTCAGTATGTGTATGTACGATTCATCAGAACTGTAAATTGATGCTTGATGCAATTAAAATTAACATCTTAACAAAAGAAGCTGAAAATCCAATTCGTGATTATCATGATTGTTTGAAATCAATTGTGTGCAAGACACCTACGCCCGATTGCTACCTAGATCAATGTCATAAATGTTCAGATATTTCATTTTTTTCCACGACATTACTTGAAATTTTAAATAGTGCAGATCAGGTACAATATAGTGTATGGACAGCAACTGATAGGTCGACTTTGAAAACAGTTACGAGTGAAGTTTCTGACTTTGTAAATGAATTTTGTGACAAACTACAGACTCTTAAACAGCATTCATTCATAGCGAAACAGCAGTCTCAATTTATTTCGTCAACAAAACAGAATTTAAATAAAGGAGAAGTTCTTGTTCATATGTAGTTCAAGATGCTTCGCAAGCATTTCACTGCAACAATCAGCAATGTACAGTATTCCCAATTATCTATTATTATAAAGAAAACTATAAATTAAAACATAAAAGTTCCATCTTCCTCTCAGATAGTTTAAAACACGATACTTCTGCCATATTTACAATTCAGAAGCAATTGATTCCAGAAATAAAAAAAACTATTAAAAATGTTAAAAAATTGATATACGTCACAGATGGTGCAACGCAACATTTCAAAACCGATGCCAGATCGCTAATCTCATCGACGATAAAGAAGATTTTGGAATCGAAGCAGAATGGCATTATTGCGTAACAGCACACGGTAAAAGTGGATATGATGGTTTAGGAGCTATATTTAAAAGAGACGCTTACCGAGCAAGTCTTCTAGCTAAACCATCTGAAGCGATTTTGACTCCAGAAGCCCTTTTTCAATGGGCAAGCAAACATTTCGAAAACATACAAATTTTTATTTATAGTAAGGTAGACCATGATAAATCAACACGACACTTGAATAAAAGATTCTCAACGGCATTAGCAGTACCCGAAATTTAAAAAAACCACTGGTTTACTATTCAACAACCAAAAACGGTAGTTATTAAACGATTTTCTAATGCTACGAAAGGAGTAGAATTTTATGCAGAAAATGCTTAGTATTTGATCCTTCAGAAACAAAAAAAATGATTTTTTAAGAACCATTACCAATATAGTGCAAAATACGAAAAATCTAATAACTCTTTTAAATCCGGAATAATCTTAATGAAAATACCGCTAACGATGCATTGGCACGAACCTCCTCTAAAATCGTTTATCGTTCCAATATGCATAATATAATGTTTGAAATATAGAATCTATATGTTTTACTCCACTATAAGTAAGATTAACTCAGCTATACTCAACTAAACAATAAAACACACATTCATATGCAGATTATATATAAACACACGATTTTCAATCTCTATAACCTCAAAACATGACTATAACGCGGTTTTTTATGAAATTGAACATTTTGCTATTACAAAGCTTCTTGTTGAAGGACGCAATATCATCATAAACATGACATTCCTATCAAAATAATAGCTAAAATAGTGTCAAATTTAAACAATTTGACCTTGTCTTTGAACAGTTGTCCTTGAAATGACCTTAAAAATGAGCTTTTGAGTCAAGGTTAAAACCGAGAACAGCATTGTATTCCTCTGTTAAAAACCGACGAAGAATGATGATGAGCTCTTTTTGTACACTATTTCCAGTCTCAGCCACATAAAACTGCATTTTTTGACTGTTCTTTGAGGTTATGGACGATAGGTGGCCCCATAAACCAGAACTAACGGTGGATTCGTATTCAGCGGGAAAAAAATGCGAATAAGCTTTGTCCCTAATTTTTTTACCACTATTTCGAGTCTCAGCCACGTAAAACTGCATTATTTGACTGTTTTTTGAGGTTATGGACCAAAGGTATACCCAGAGACCAAAACTAACGGTGGATTCGTATTCAGCGGAAAAAAATACATGCGAATAAGCTTTGTCCCTAATTTTTTTACCACTATTTCGAGTCTCAGCCACGTAAAACTGCATTGTTTGACTGTTCTTTGAGGTTATGGATCAAAGGTGGACCCAGAGACAACAACTAACGGTGGATTCGTATTCAGCGGAAAAAAATACATGCGAATAAACTTTGTCCCTAATTTTTTGACCACTATTTCGAGTCTCAGCCACGTAAACTGCATTTTTAACTGTTTTTTAAGGTTATCGACGAAAGGTGGCCCCATAGAACAAAACTAACCGTGGATTCGTGTTCAGCGGGAAAAAATACATGCAAATAACCTTTTTACTAATTTTTTCTTTGCCCCTGCAAGTTTTAAGAACATTTAACTGATATTCCGTGGTGATATCGGTGTATTGTTAGAGCTGCACCAGCCCACCATTTTGAATTTTTCAAAAAGGCCACTCAGTAATGGAAAGTAGATATATTAAGCTAAATTTTAAGCCCGGACACGAATTTTTTTGAGCCTCTGATTTTTGGACAGAATGGGTGGCTTTTTTTACTAAGAATGTCCCATATATATATATATGGGACATTCTTAGTAAAAAAAGCCACCCATATATATATATATATACATATATATATATATATATATATATATATATATATATATATATATATATATATATATATATATATATATATATATATATATATATATATATATATATATATATATATATATATATATACATGCATATATGAGTGATTCTCTGGGAAATTGACTTAAAAAAAAAATTACTTCTTTGGTAAAATATTCCTCTTCGTATCTAGAATGTATGTAAATTTTTTCACTTTTTTTGAAACCGCCAGATCCAAAGTTGATCAAGGCTATGAGCAGGTAGTCATGTTTTACATCTTTTAGCAAACTCAACCTCCATTTATTCAATAAAATTATATCTCTTTAAAAAATAGCAAAATAGGAATTTTTCATAAATAATGGATACAAAACCTTTTAATGCACCTTTCGATAATTAAACTCATTTTAAAACTTAAAATCCTTAAGATAGTGGGTTTGATCACTAGAACCATTACACCAAAAATCAAGAAGATAGCTTTTTTCAGTTAAAAAATTATTTAAATGTACATTTTGGCAATAAAGTCATGTTTAGCTTCAAACAACCTTAAATATATGGGCTTAAAAAATTCACGACCATTCTACATACCAACAGGGGCAGTTTTGACAAGACCATTTTTCTTGGTTCTCGATTTCCCAGATAATAATACATACATATATATACATATATATACGTTACGTTGTTGTATTTGAGTCAGTATTTATATGTCACTGTGTGTGTGTGTGTGTGTGTGTGTGTGTGTGTGTGTGTCGGTCTATATATGTGTATGTATGTATGTATGTATATATGTATGTATGTATGTATGTATGTATGTATGCATGTATGACATAGAATTTATTTAATAAATTCTAAACTTATTCGCTCCCACTATTATCACGAAAATCTCTACTCTAAATTATAATAATAAGAGCAGCATTGATTTGGCCTACAACTCTCGTTCTCTCTGAGGAGGGCTGAGTAGATCCGCTGGAGCTTGACAAAACCAACGCTGAGACAGATGAATATTAATAATAATACTTCTTAATAATTTGATATTTTCATTTCATACTTAATTGCATGCAGGGAAGTCGGGAACTCACTACGAAATGATTAATCGGATTTGATAAAAAGAAATAATAAACAAAGAAACAACAATTTAATTAACGAATAAAAATCAATTAGCCTTACGGGCAATCTGATCCGGTCGCGTGCTACCCAGGATGTTTCCAAAAATGGCGTCGCAGTCACATCGACGCACCTCCGAAACTTAACCTGTAACATAAAATGAAACCCGCCAGTCGCGATTAATTCCCCCAATGACTAAATTATCTTTGCAACACTAAGATACACTTAAATCAAACCAAACACCGTACTCGGTATCTCACTCCAACAAATCAATTTCATCAAAAAGAAAAGAGCATGAAATTATAATTAATAACTTTACCGTTATTAATTATAAGCAACTAGACTCCGTTAATTATCAACGTCTCAACACGTGCTAACCTCTTCTAACAACTGTTCAAAAAAAACAAAACGGAAAAGCTAACCTCAATATTCGCGTTTCGAAGTTTTCACGAAAAGGAAATAATGTTAGATACTTTTAAGGTCTCAAAATATTCCTTATTTTAAGACTAATTAGGGCCAACTTTTATTTTTTCAATTAACAAACTACAATTTGAATTAATAGTAAAATCATGATTAGTCAAGGGCAGAAGATACGGACTCTTCTAAAAGCACTTACTTTAACGCTCGCTTACCAATGAATTAAGATATAATATATAATATTTATTATTATGCCAGTATTACCTATCGGGCCTCATGATTAATTTAATTGAAGAGGAAATTTTTAAGGAATGCCACTTACTCGTCTGTGATGCAGACTACTACTGGCTTTCAGGCAGCTACTCCCTCCGCCACCAACGAGGCGCTACTCCCCCCTCCTTTTTTCTTTCTCCGTGGGAAACTGACACAAAAGAGAGAAATGTGGAGGGCATGACTTATGTATTGGACTTCCCGGAGGCTCTTCTCCTGTATCTCTGTCGACAAATGTCCGATCCTGTCTCGAATGGCTAGGGAGTCGTAGGGTCGGCTTCGGCCAGCAGCGGATGGCGGAATGGGTGGCATGGGCGACGGCAGCACTGGGTCCGTCCTCGGTGTCATCGAACGCCTCTCTTCGCTACATACCACATTTTTGGGGAGATCATCAGTCGGCTATGTTTAATCGGGATATCGCCCTCTACCTCCATATAGTGTTCCGACAAGTGTGTCATACCGAGAGTGTCTGTAGGTTCTGGAATCAGTCTCTTCTGTTTGTATTCCTTCTTCTGCGTGCGCGAACTTATGCCATTCTGCTTGATACGTGGCTCCCCACATTCGTTCGTCGAGTTTTTGGTGTATCTTCCAGTCCAGGCCAAAGGCGCAGGCGGTACGACAGTACTAACTACAGCAGCCGATGCAGGAACGTAGTCACTGCTTGTCTATTTTCGGTAGCATAGGATAATCCTTGTATTCTTCCATCGCCCACTCTGTGACAATGGGTTCTTCGGTATCTCAGTTAACCTTCTGTTTTCTCTGCTCCGCTCTGTATTTCATCGATTCAATACTTTGTTTTGAGTATTGTTCGCATATCGGCGCTGGTACGTTTTCCACCGCGAATATGAATTTTGATGGACTATTCTTCCCTATAGTCCATTCTCCATCTTCCTCTTTTGATTCGGATAGCTGCACTGTCTTTCCGGCCACTGCATGGTTTGAGTGCTTATACTGCTCTATTCCTGGCTTCTTCGAGGTACTACAGAACCCTCTACTTTCGACCATGACTTGAGTTGAGTACTGCTCCCATTTGGTGGCTCTGTCTTTTGAAATACTACACAACCCTCCTTTTCCTGCCATAACTCGGGGTGAGCACTCCTCATGCGTTGTTGCTGGCTCTACCAATGTGCTATATAACTCTTCTCTTCCTGCCATAACTTGGCGTGACTGCTCCTCATACGTTGTTACTTGCTTTACTAATAATTCTTCTTCTACCGCCATAACTCGGGGTGAGTGCTCCTCACGCGTTGTTACTGGCTTTACAAATAACTCTTCTTTTCCGCCATAACTCGGGGTGAGTGCTCCTCACGCGTTGTTACTGGCTTTACTGCTGGATTGATTCATAGGATGTTCCCTATTGGCGGGCAGAGGACTTAGCTGCGCCCCTGCTTTCCCGTTTCTCATCAAGATGGAGAACGCTACTTTACAATTAGGGTTACCGAATATCTCTAGATTATAGGAAATATGTGCAGAGAGTATAAATATGAGTTCCTAACCTTAAAAAATACACCTAAACCTGTCAATTTGGGACAAAATTTTGTTTCTTTCATTTTAACTATTAGAAAAATCGTGTCTCTTAAGTACTTTAAGTGGTTTTTCGTAGATTTTGGTTTGCTGGATACAATCCCGCTTTCAGAATTTTTCTAGTTTTAAATAAAATAGAGAAAATCGCGTTGAAACGTGTTAAGATCGCGGATTTTTAGATTTTATTATTATAAGTATGACAATAAATGAAATTTAAGTCTAGATTTTTCTGAAACTTCATATGCAAGTATTTAGAAAGTCACTGATATAAAATTCAACGTCAGACTTTTAGAATTCAAAATGGCAAATTCAATATGGGCGTCAAAAGTGAATAATTTTGATATTTTTGGACGAATTATCTTAGAAATGTGAGAATAAGATTTTCGGGAGTCGCTGATTATGATTTTCTCATTATAATTATACTATTCAAAATAGCAGATTGTATATGGCGGCCTAAAATGGTTAATATTAATACTTTATTATGGACTTTATTAAAATAGTGGGTATAAAGATAATTGTGAATCGCAGATTATAAATTTGCTATTAAAATTATATAATTCAAAATGGTATATCCAATGTGGCGGTCAAAAAGGGTTAATTTGGATATTTTTCGATGGACTATTTTAATTATGGAGTTATTACGGTTTTGGGGTCCTTTAAACTACATTTGTCGACAGAATTTCAGAATTCAAAATGGCAGATCCAATATGGCTATCAAAATGGTTTAGAAGAATTAGAAAAATAGAAGTATTAATACCAGCATTCATTTCCCAGGCTTATTTGGAGACAATTTTTATTGAATTGATCTAAAATATTCAAGAAACATTTATTATGTGATACCTTAGACCGATCGAGAAAAAATTCAAAGTATTAATCTTAGATACAAATAAAAGCCGTAATAGAAAAACCCATTGCACGTACAAAATTAAAATTAATCATTTAATATTCAGTCTCGAACTTAATGGTTTTAAATATTTTCACTTTCTTCTTGAACAGTCTGAGCCGACCTGTTCGAAATATAATAGGCTACAAAGATTTCTTGGTCACTTTAAAAATTGAATGAAATTTGATTCTAAATCAACTAACTTTACTAAAAAATGTATATAATATATCATACTATCTCGATATAATTAATATTTCGTTTCATTATATTCGAGATTTTGATTTGCAACTGAGAAGTTTCGATTGAAACAGGAATCGCAGCTCAAAATCCCGATTCAAATCATATTTATCGTAAATTAATCGCAGCAGCATGATTCACAGAAACGCATAGTTTCGAGTCTGAGGTCATTCATATAATAAAACGTAGGGATATGCACGGACACCAACTAATGAAAGAATAATCGGAATATCGATTAACCGATTAATCGATTACGGGAAAAAATAATTGACTAATTGAATTTTTTTTAATCGATTATTTGAACAAATAATTTATTTAATATTTTATATAATTTATCTAATAGAATTATTAACCTTAAACCCAACCTGAGTAAATTGCAATAAAGAATTTTCATAATATTGTCGTAAACCTTAAACCCTAATCCCAATGACCCCAAGATGAGCATTTTGCAATTTATAAATTTATATAATTAAACCATAAACCCTAAAATCCAGCTAACCAAAGCGAAATACTTTGCAACTGAATAATAAAACCATAAATTTGAAACCCTAAACCCAACAAACATGAGCTGAGCAATTTATAATTTAAAAAATTTAATATTTAATTCACAAACCCTAAACCCCAAACCAAAAAAAAAGCAATTTTTCAATTAAAAAATTATAATAATAAAACTATAAATTCTAAACCCTAAATCCAACAACTCGAGCTGAGTATTTTGCAATTAAAAATTATTATTAATAACAATATAAATTGTAAACCCTTAACTTTAACCCCAATTGCCCCCAGCTTAGGATTTTGCAAACAAATAATTTTGATAATAAAATCATAAGCCCCTTTCTCGAAACACAAGCAAAGTAAGTAAATTAATTTCTATAGCTAAATTGTTAACCTTAAACCCTAAACTCTATACCCCAAACCCTTAACCCAATAACCTCAAGCTGACATTTTGCAATTAAACAATTTCAATAATTAAACCATAAACTATAAAACTTAAACACAACTAAACCAAGCGAAGCATTTTACAATTAAAAAATTTGGCAATTAAAAAACTGGCAATCGGCAGTAACAAAAATTTATATAATATAATTGTTAACCTTAAGCCCTATACCTAATTAACCCAAGCTAAGTAATTTGCAACAAAAAACTTTCATAATAAAACTTAAACCCTAAGCCCTAACTAACCTAAACCCAACTTCCCCAAACGGAGCACACTGCAATTAACGAATTTTAATATTAAAACCATAAATTCTAAACCGTGAACCCTAAACTCAACTACTCCCAAGCTGAGCATTTTGCAAATAAATAATTTTAATACTAAAACTTAATCTCTAAACTCAAAACCCAACCCGGACAATTTGCAGGTCACAAATTTAAATATTAGTATTTTTAATCTTAGACCCTAGACCCTAAACGACTTTATTATTAAAATTATTTTATAGCACACTAACCTCAAAATGCCAACTTTATTGTCGATTTTGAGGTTATTGTGCTATAAAATATCGTATGAGACTGTTGTGGGAGGTGTTTTTCTACCTTGCTCGATTTTCTCACTCGCTTCGCTCGTGCGAAAACCCTCGAGCAAGGTAGAAAACCATCTCCCACAACAGTGTCATAATATACTATATTTGCAAAATTCTCAGCTCGGGGTAGTTGGGTTCAAGGCTTAGTGTTTAGGGTAACTACAAGTTATCCATAACACTATAAAGTTTAATTATAAAATTTAATATCTATATAGATTAATTTAACTATAAAGTTTATTTTAACTCCTTGGAAAGAACTTTCACCAGCACTCGGCCAGCCAGCGCTTAACCAATTTTGCGACTGTTGGTCAATTGTTTCACCAGCGGTTAACCAGAGAACCCGCTTATTTCGTCATGAAATTTTGTGAGGCGCGGGCGCTGGCCAATGGAAGGTGAAATTCGAAAACCACAATAAAATCAAATTTAACATAACTTATATTATTCAAATAGCTTATTTAACATTGCATTATCAATAAATAGTTGCTATATGAAATAAGTAATATAGTTTATTTCATAATATAAGATTTATAATAAACATATCTTATATCAAATTTTAAGGTTATCCGTGCTGTTAATACGTGCATACAGCTACCTAACCTCGCGCATGCAGAAGATGCGTTGTCAACGAAAAATGGTGAACGGTTGACGAGTAGACGATTTTGGTTTAGCTCTTTTCTACCAAGGCTATAAACTTTAATTATTAAAATTTTTTAATTACATAATGCTTAGCTCGAGTAAATAGAGTTTAGGGTTTAGAGTTTACGACATTATTATGAAAATTTTTTTATTCCAAATTACTCAGCTCGGGTTAGTTGGGTTTAAGGTTAACAATTCTATTATATAAATTTGTTTACTGCCGATTGCCCAGCTTGGGTTGGATTATTTGGGTTTTCAGTTTATAACGACTTACGATTTTATTATTAAAATTATTTATTTGCAAAACACTCAGCTCGGGATAATTGGATTTAGTTTTTACGGTTTAGGGTTTATATTTTAATTATTAAAATTTAATTGTATAATACTCAGCTCGAGTAAGTTGAGTTCATGGTTTAAGCTTTACGAATTATTATGAAATTTTTTTATTGAGAAATGCTCAGCTTGGGTTAATTAGTTTTAGGATTTAAGGTTAACAATTCTTTTATATAAATTTATTGTTTGCCAATTACCTAGATTGGTTTATTTGAGTTTTGAGCTTTTAAGGACTTATAATTTTATTATTAAAATTATTTATTGCAAAATGTAAAAAAATAATTAAAAAAAAATAAAAAAAACTTAAATAATAAATAATAAATCAGTATTAAAAAATGATAAACAAAACTTTATATCGGTTACAACAAAGTAGTAAAAGTTCGGTGAAATGTTAATAAGTGTTCTATGAATATGTTTATGTATTTATAATATTATATAAAAATGCCTATTTTTATTTCTCAAATTCTGTTTACAATTTAAAATGTATAATTAAAGTAATTAGCTACGCCAAAAATCTTTATAGACAGAGTTTCAATTTGTTCGATTCGAATTGATTCAAACCCACAAAATTTGTCCAATCTTTTAGAAATTTTAAATCAACTATTCTGAAAACCGATATGGATCTAGTTTCAAAATAATTCTTTTGAAACGTTTAAACATTGAAAGTTCTTTTTTTAAATTGTGTAATACAAATTCATAATCAATTACTTTAAAACCTTAATGACCACAGTGTTTATAATACATTATGGAACAAGGGAATAAAGTCGACAGTATTCCGTGTTGCATATAGAACTTTATTTCCGACTTAACTGTGGCTACTTTATTGATTTGTATTAAAACTTTATATTAATAGAGAAATAAATAGTTCAAAATTTAATCTATAGAGTACTGGATATCCAATATAGCGGATCAAGCAACGTTCAACAATTTACCCATAGTCAATTCATGATACAAGATACATTATTTCTGAGAGGAATTAAGTACCCTAAATCACGGTATTTTAAAGGTTAAAAGAGAAAGCCAGAGAAAATGAGAATTCACTTTATTCCCGCACATGCGGCAAATAAAGTATAAGAGGGAATCATGAGACACTTTCATCCGGCTTTTCAGGTTAATAAAGTGGTGTTACGGTTAAACCGGACATACATTATTTTACTTAAAATATATAATTCGTTATCAAACATCAAAATTAAATAATTTTGACCACAACACTGGATCTGCCATTTTAGAATATATAAATCGGATAACAATTTCGTGGTTAAGTAACCCCCAAAGCCCTTATAGCAATAACTTTAAGATAACCCGTAAAAAGGTTAAACTAACCTATTTTGACAGCCTTATTGGATTTAACATTTTGAATTACATAATTTTGATAGCAAATGTATAATCGGTGATCCACAAACATCTATTTTAAGCCACTATTTTTAGAAAGTCTATAATAAAGTATCAATATTAACCACTTTATACAGCCATATTGGATCGGCCATTTTGAATTGTATAATTATAATGAAAAATTCATGATCAGCTACTTCTGAAACTTTTATTCTCACGTTTGTAAGATAATCCGTCCAAAAATATAAAAATTAATCACTTTTGACTACCATATTGAATCAGCCATTTTGAATTCTGAAAGTCTGACGTTGAATGTGATATCAGTGACTTTCTAAATACTTTTATATGAAGTTTCAGAAAAATCTAGACTTAAGTTTCATTTATTTTCACAGTTATAATAATAAAATAAAAAAATCTGTGATCTTAACACGTTTCACCGCGATTTTCTCTATTTTATTTAAAGCTCCAAAAATTCTGCAAGCTGGATTGTATTCAGTAGATCAAGATCTACAAAAAACCACTTAAGGTACTTAAGGGGGCACACCACCTTTGAAATGTGAAACAAAAAAATTGATTAGGAATTTTTATTTTGATATTTATTTTAATACGGGTTTATTTTCCTGAAAGTATACATAAAAACCTACCAATTTGTATATTTTTTACCTTCGTTGGACCTTCTATGCCTCCATGGCAAACCAGACTGTTTTCGAAGACTTTAAGCACTGTCCGTAAGATTCCAAGTCTACGCATGGATGGATTAGGCTAAAAATTTATGGAGATACTCATTATAGTAGTATTTTTAGTATGAACGTAGGGATTTTGATTTGAGCGAGTAGAAGTATTTTTTTATATAAACATTGTCAATATAACACTTATTTTTTAATAGTTTTATCACTTTTATAGGTGTAAAAAATTTTCTACTCGTTCAAATCAAAATCCCTACGTTCATACTAAAAGTACGACTATAATGAGTATCTCCATAAATTTTTAGCCCAATCCATCCATGCGTAGACTTGGAATCTTACGGACAGTGCTTAAAGTCTTCAAAAACAGTCTGGTTTGCCACGGAGGCATAGAAGGTCCAACGAAGGTAAAAAATATACAAATTGGTAGGTTTTTATGTATACTTACAGGAAAATAAACCCGTATTAAAATAAATATCAAAATAAAAATTTCTAATCAATTTTTTTGTTTCCCATTTTAAAGGTGGTGTGCCCCCTTAAGAGACACGATTTTTCTAAAAGTTATAATGAAGGAAACAAAATTTTGTTCAAAATTGACAGGTTTAGGTGTATTTTTTAAGGTTAGGAACTCATATTTATATTTTGTGCACATTTTTCCTGTAATACAGAGATATTCAGTAACAAGCTCCAGCAAATTTCATACAAAAATATTTTTTCTTTCAAAAGTTCTCTGTTTTTGCCATAAAAATTATCCGTTTCACCCCTGTGCGCCCCTGCTCCCCGTTTTTCATCAAGCTGGAGAACGCTACTTTACAATTAGGGCACTCCCGAACGGTGGTGCCTTCAATGTTGCGTCCCTGGTAACGGATGGTTGAGTTCTGTCACAACTACATTGGCCTTTGTGGACATTCTGCAATGTGGTGTCCTATCTGTTTACAAAAGAAGCACGTCTCTTCTGTCACTCCGATGCTTGGTGGCCAACTTCCTGGCAGACGAAGCATAAACCGGCGAATGGGCTTCCTTGGCCTTGGTTATACGATTGCTGGGTCCTGGCCGTTCCGACTTTAATATTTTGCGACCCACCGTATTTCTGGTTGTTCCCAGCACAATCTCGGTTCTATCCGTCCCAAGGCCCATTAGCCCCTTAGTAGCTATGTTATAGAAATGATTAATCGTTTGTACCCAAGGATTAAAAATTGAATATCAGAAATTATTTGATTAACAATAAAAATAAAAGTTTACAATAATAATAAAAATAAATAATAAACAAAGAAACAACAATTTAATTAGCTAATAAAAATCAATTAGTCTTATGGGCAATCTGATCCGGTCGCATGCTACCCCCGCCGTTGCCAAAAACAGCGTCGCAGTCACACCGATGCACCTCCGAAACCTAACCTGTAACGTAAAATTAAACCCCCTCAAACGCGATTAATTCCCCCAATTACTAAATTATCTTTGCAACACTTACAGTTTTATTCTAAACAATTAATCAATTAATATTCAAAACCGACCACAAAATATATATATATATATATATATCAATTAATATTCAAAACCGACCACAATATATATATATATATATATATATATATATATATATATATATATATATATATATATATATATATATATATATATATATACATACCAGTCTGACACAAATCCTGAAAATAATATAAATTTGGCAATAATAATACTAGTCGTTCACAAAAATGTAGACACACGACTAGAAAATTATTATGTATAAACAAATAATCGAGAGACTCACCAATCCTTAATAGAAATTTTAAGAGTGGCGAACGCTCTTTCGAACGCCAGATATCAAACCACTAAATCAAATCACTCACCGTATTCGGTATTTTACTCCAAAAAATCAATTTCACGAAAAAGAACAGAGCACAAAATTATAATTAATTAACTTTACCGTTATTAATTAGAAGCAAGTAGATTCCGTTAATTATCAACGTCTCAACACGTGCTAACCTCTTTAAACAACTTTACAAAAAAAATCAAAATGGTTACGGCGACTATTCAATAACAGTTCTACAACACGTGTATCTTTTAGAACGATCCTGCAGCGAGTGGCAAGGACCGCTTCGCCCTGCACCACCTCGCTCTCGATCCTCTTATTTTTCCTGCTCCCACTTCTAGTAAGTAACCCCTACTACACCATCCCCCTACAAATTAGCATTGATAGAGGTTTTCCGATAACCCACGAAGTACCGCTTGGTTAAGTACTACGCGATCTGACATCAATATTCGGCTAAATAATTCAGTATAGTGACGAGCGCGCCATTTAAATGAATTCTTATAGTAGAGGTATCGTTGGAGCATGCTGCCATCTAGGCCAGGAGCGTATCTATTCATAGCCGTTTAAATCACGGCGCTAGTGCACTTAAGGCCACGGCATCGGGTGAAAGCGCTTGGCTCGGTTCTACGCTGCGGGTAATGGCGCCGCGCAAGCTCTATTTTCCCATGCATGCGTCTCTCTCTCGTTCTACACAATCCATGCCGTAGCTCGCGGTGGCTACTGTAGACGTACGTCGCCGACTAGACTTACGTTCCGTGCGCGCTCTTCCTCCCTTCGGCTCTCTCTCTCTCTCTCTCTCTCGTTCTGGCGCATGTGCGGGAATAAAGTGAATTCTCAGTTTCTCTGGCTTTCTCTTTATAACCTTTAAAGTACCGTGATTTAGGGTACTTAATCCCCTCAGAAATAATGCATCTTGTATCATGGATTGACAATGGGTAAATTGTTGAACGTTGGTTGATCTACTATAGTGGACATCCGGTACTCTAAATGTTAAATTTTGAACTATTTCTTTCTCTATTAATATAAACTTTGAATAAAAGTCAATAAAGTAGCCACAGTTCAGTCGGAAATCGAATTCTATATGCAACACGGAATACTGTCGACTTTATTCCCTTGTTGCATAATGTATTATAAACAGCCGCTGTACTCGAGCGGTGTCGGCTGCTGTCAATGTCAGTAAAACTAAGGCTATTATTTTTGGTTCAGTGTTCAACATCAACTCTTTAGAAGAATTGCAGTTGCCGGGCATTGACGTGGAGAGCGGCGCATTCGTGCCCTTCGTTGATATGGTCACGAACCTCGGTATTGTTATGGATTCGAAGTTGGCATGGAGACAACACGTTGAATACGTAACCAAGCGCGTTAATCACGCTCTTTATGGGTTGAAAATTTTCCGATCCTGAACCACTGAGGTTCTGCGTAATCATTTGGCGGGTGCATTGATTGTCTCTTATCTCGACTATTGTTCGGTCGTCTATCTTGACGTATCCAAGGAACTGCAGACTAAATTACAACGATTGCAGAATTCATGTGTGAGATACATTTGCGGTGTCAGGAGGGATGAACACATCACCCTCTACAGATTGGAACTAGACTCGCTGAATATTAAACAACGACGTACATATTTCGCCGCGCTCTCACTCTATAAGATTATAAGAATAGGGCAACCCGCTTATCTTGATGCACTTTTTGATAAAAACCAAGCCAGAGCCTTCAGTAGGAGTGTGACAATCAGAGATATCTCAGTTCCATGGGTCGCGCACTGACGTAGGCTTGTACTCTTTTAGAGCTCGCGGTTCACGGCTTTGGAATTCTATTCCCCGCAACATTAAGTACCTGCCATCACTGTGTCATTTCAAGTCGGCCATGCGCAGGTACATACGCTCACAAAACAATGATCAAAATTGCATACTTTTAGAAGCTATGGTGTAGTCCGTCTTTGTCTTTATTATGTATGTATGATGTTTAGTTTCTTAATAGTTGACGCATTCCATACATTTCTGTGATATAGTAACTGACGAGCATATTTTCTTGAAAATGTGTGATCATGTGACATTTTAATAGCATGTGTGTATATTTATTAACGTATGTGTGTTAGATCTTATGTGTGTGATTTGAGAGAATGTTACTATTGACTGTTTTATAAAAGTTACGAGATATATATTTAACACGACTTATGTACTATAGCTGTGATAAAATGCATTTGAAAAGCATAAACTCTACAAAACAAACCGTGATACTTCTGATATTGATATTTTATGTGATATTTTTTAAAATTGATTGTACTATTTTGTATAACAAAAAACGAATAAATGCATAATAATCAACCAATCTCTCGTTCTGACTGTATCCCAGAGCACGGCCTGCGGCGTACTCTGGTGTCGCTCTCCTCGTCATCCGCTCTCTACCCAGTGGATTAGTGTGTGGATATGTGTGTGTGTAGTGGTGTGGAGCACGCGTGTACGCGGTGCGCAACCGCTGTGCTCCAGTGGTCTCATCGGCTGCTACGGTAGTACCGCTGTTGGGATCGTCTCTTTCTCTCCATCTCTGTCTTTGGTACTGGCTGTCTGTAAAGAGAAAGAACAAAGACGTGAACATCATCGCCGTTACTGCTCTTCCGGGTGGTGTTAATCTGCTGCACTGCTCTGCTGCACTCGTCCTCCTCTCTGCTGCTGTTAGAGGGAAAGTGTACAGTGTTGTTTAGTGGTGATGTCGGTTCTCTGTATTCCGCCCTCTTGTAGCCAGAATCGAAAAACAATACGCGTCCCATTAGTTAATAATAATTATACTGAGCAGGGTTTCGGTGCGCTGTTCTGTCGGTGTGAGACTCGCTGCTGTGTCTAATAATAATAATAATAACTAATCTTCAAAGATTGCAATATGACCTAATTAACATAACCGTACCTGTCATTTCCCATGTGTATATCTCTTTCAAGTTTGCATGCCTTTCTCATTTTGCTTTATGTATGTGTGTATGTATGTATTCATATTTTTGATTGTTATCAAAATAAAAAGTATATCTATCTATCTATCTATGTATGCATGTATGCATGTATGCATGTATGCATGTATGTATGTATGTATGTACGTATGCGTGTATGTGTGTATGTATGTATGTATGTATGTATGCGTGTATGTATGCATGTGTGTATGAATGTATGTATGTATTTATAAATGTGTGAGTGTGTGTGTGCGTGTGTGTGTATGTGTGTGTTTGTGTGTTTGTGTGTTTGTCTGTGTGTGTGTTTGTGTGTGTGTGTGTGTGTGTGTGTGGATATATATTTGCTTATGTCCGTATGTATGTATGTGTGTATGTATGTTTCTCCTCAGGGGGTGGGAGGTATCGGCGTGACACTCACTGCGGGATTGGCGGTCTCGGGGTTTCCCGAACCCACATACTGCCGTGTGACCTGCTCGCAGCCCGAGCGTGCTGCAGATGTGATGTCACGAGCATCAGTAACGGTTGGGAGAGGTACTGGGTGGCGAAGCTGAGGGCCTGCGTGGTTAGTTGCCTACGCGGGCATCAAGCGCAATCAATTTCATGGATCTGACTAAGTTAAGTATGGAGCGTCGATACTGCGCAGCCAACCACACCATCCACAAAGCTTTGGCAATAATTAGCACAACCTAGCGCACCAAGCGACCTTCAGGATGAACAACTAACTTCACAGACACCTCCTGCTCCAACGGATTTCAATAATGATGAACGCACACCGCCCCTGCAAGCACCATCAACATCTGCGCAGGCGGATCTGGACTTTCCGGATTGCGATCGCTCCTTTCCCAACAAGAAAGGGTTAAGAGTACACCGACGTAGCAAACATCTGGAAAGGGTTAACGAAGAGGTCAATGTGGATAGAGCAAAGACGCGCTGGTCTGATGAAGAACTGAGAACAATGACAAGGGAAGAAGTGGTAACGATAGGGAATGGAGGAGTGCACAAGATCAACGTGCACCTGATGAAGTTCATGGGAGGAAGTAGGACGCTATCTGGATATCAAAGTATACGCAGAAGACCAGCATACAAGGAGCTGGTCAAGGCAGCACTTGATGATTTGTAAGCTGTCCCAGAGGCGGCGCAGGTTGTCTCAGCATCACCAAGTCGTATACATGAGGACGTTAACGACACTCCTGCTTCTTCTCCAGTGAGCTGAGTTGTTGCTGAGCCGGAAATTCTGGAATGTGCAACTCCACCTGCGTAATCGCCGTCTCCTCAAGATCCAGTGCGACAAGTTCTCCGCAGTGGAGTGACATGTATGACAGTATTCTCTCAGCAATCGATCACCTTCGGGTGGTCGTCGAGATGGTAGACGGATGGCATATTGATCATTTGTTGGCAATATCCGCGGATTTGCTGGAGGTGAGAGATGTGTCGTCCGCCAGCAGTGAGTGGCTTAGGACTGTTTTCCCGCTACATCCTCCACCGAGGCCACGGAACCCACAAAAGGACATACCAGATGAGTGGCCCGTACCACGAAGGCAGGAACGTCGCCGCGAGTTTGCCAGAGTACAGCAGCTCTTTAAAAAGGGTATGTCAAGAGCTGCTAGGTAAATACTTGATGGAAAGAACGAGTCCATTTCCTTCGATATGCATGCTATGTAAATACTTGATGGAAAGAACGAGTCCATTTCCTTCGATACGCATGCTATGGCAGAGTATTGGGGGCCGGTGTTGACACAGGAGTCCACCGCTGTTCCTTGGGAATCGAGACCTGAGCATCGAGTTGACCTTCATTACGTGTAACATTCGGTGACGTGCTAAGAAGCGCAAACTGTATGTACGTATGTGTGTGTGTGAGTGTGTATGTGTGTGTGTGTGAGTGTGTATGTGTGTGTGAGTGTGTATGTGTGTGTGTAAGTATGTATGTGTGTGTGTGAGTGTGTATGTGTGTATGTGTATGTGCCTACGTATGTACACACTCACACACAATATGTGTGTGCATTACTCCGGACGTTAATTTTTTTTTTATTTTTATTTTCACTAGGTCCGGGTAAAAATTGTTTCTAGAGACCTCAAAAACCGTGCGCGCATAGGTTTTAAACCCATAGTCTCGACTTTTCCCGTGCCTCAAAGCACCCCAAGTTTCTTACAGATTTTACATGTAAAAAACGGGCCAAAACGTTTATCCTTTGGAAACCCAGTGAAAATTGTAGAATTTTAACTTGAGAAGTATATTTTTCCATGTATTTTGAGCCGCTGAATCGAATGATTTTTGCCAGGATAGTGAAATAAAAAAGTTATAAGCCAAAATATTCGAAAATCTCGAAAAATCGCATAAAAAATTGACTTCTAACGCTTATAATCAGTAAATTCGTTTTCTATTATACATATTTCCATGTATTTTGAGTTGATAAATTTAATGGTGCTATTGGAATTTTCCAGTTCAATTGAGAGAAAAAAGTTACAAGGCCGAAATCGTTGAATAACTTGGAAAAATCGCGGTAAGAACGACAAAAAGCTGATTTGTACTATTTTCGTATAATTTGAACTATTGAATTGATTAGAATCACATACACTTATCAGTATGAAAAAATAGAAGAAAATTTATAAGCTAAGATTGGAAAAAACGATCTTTTGAAGTAAGATTTTGAAGGTAAATATTCAAAAACAACTCAAAAGTTAGTGAAACACAAACAAAAACTTTAAAGTTTTTCGTGTCTTTGTATATTTTATTAGCTGTAAATCATATTTAATAAAATGTCTAATTTTTTTTCTATAAGTAACGCTTGCTCACATATTTAGTCTATCAAATATTCTAATCACATATTCAAACAAAATATTTATTCATATAGCTACATCAACGTTTCCTTGTTGCTATCTGGAAACAAGCTTCGGTAATCTTTTATCACAGGTAGTAGGTACTTCGTTTGCTCGTCATCTTTAGCCAGAAGTTTGTTGAATGCAGTCACCAATTATACTTCTCTTTCGGCTGTATCATTCACGACTCTAAGGTTTTCAACAACTTCCAATCCATGAATGTAATTTCATAACAGTCTTTGCAAATAAAATCACTAATACTTGAATTTACTTTTTCGTTCAAATTTTTTTCATTAGCCAAAATTCGTTTTCCATAAACAAAAGCACTAGAATTTGACTGCAGAGATTCGCACATTTTCAACTTTTCTTCATTTGAAATAGTAGAGTCAAAAAATGCTAGTGCTGCTAGTTGCGGAGTTAAATACCACAAGTGATTAATAAATTTTCTAATAGCACAGTCAGATATACTTCCATCAATTCTTTTGTATTCGCACAAACATGTCAAAAACTTTAAATCTTGATTTAGTGCTTGAGCAGAAAACGGAGCACAAAACCAGGTTTGAACGTAGACTCTTACTATAAAAATTCAAACGTCTCTACATTTTACTTCAACATCCTTTTTGTCTAGCAAATATTGTTTCCGAAAGATGAATATTTTCAAACAATATATTGCTTTTGCCATCCATCTAGCATGGTGAATAGCTCCAGGTGGATGAAAAGTTATACCTCTAGGTAATTTTCCACCTAACAAAATGATGACTAGTTCCAAAAATTCTTTTAAATCATTTCTGATTAAATCCTTTTTTAAATACTCCGAACAAAAGTCTAAAAGTTCTTCTTTTGCATCTTGCAGAGACTCATTTGCAAAACCATCACTAATTCCTGGGTCGCATTTTCTTTCAACAGATTCCCAAAAATCTCCAAAATTTTTTTTAAACATTTGTATCTCCGGGCCAGTAGTCTTACCAAATTTTATTTCAAAAGTACATCTCAGTACAAGCTTGTAAATATGATGCCTGCAGATAAAATAAAGAAGATCTTTATCGATTAATCTTTCTAATATCACACAAGCTCCGTTCATTCGACCAGTATTGCTAGCTGTTGAATCACAACAAAGAGCTGCAATGTTTTGTAATAAAGACCAGTCATTCAAAGTATTAAATACTGCTAGAGCTTGATTTATTCCACTATTAGAAGAAATCTTTGGAACACCCAAGAGTTTTTCCATTCCACCACTTGTAATAATAATAGCTAGTCTATCTGTAGTTTCTCTACGTACATATCCTGGGATCAACTTTCCATCCCAGTGGATGGTGCTCCGTAAAGCAGAAAAAAGTGATGGAGCTAGTTTTTTAATGGTCTCATATCGTTCTTTGCAAAATTTTTGACGAGCCTCGTGAATAGATGTAGTATTTAATACTAAATTGCGCGTATCAATGCCAAATGCTTCCGCAGCATCCATCAACAAATGTATCACGACTTTTTTACTAATTTTACATTTATCCAATACTGTTGCCAATTTCGCAATCATAATCGGTTCAGTAGCTCGCCTTTTCAGAGGAGGTGTACTTTAAAAATATGGAGATTCAGATTCAGATCCAAGCAATTCATGTAATTGTTCTGTAAAGAAAATTAAAGAAAATTTTAAATTAAAGGTTAAGAAAATGTATAATGTATGCTATTAATACATTTTTTCTCCATTAGTAAAAACTGATATCAACTGGTTATTAAAAAATGTAAACCTTTTGTCGCCATTTTAATAGGATCGTCCTTTTGCAATTTTGATGAAGCGTCGACTACCGTCGACTACCTTCTCCTGCTCGATGGTAACCGAATTTTTTTCTTTTCAATATTGAAATTTTCACAGTCCACTTCCATTGACGATGGCTTACTTGTGTCTGTACAAGTTGTTAAGGTACTGGAGCTAAGAGTTTCAGTTCTTTGCAGAGCTAAAAAAATAAATTCAGTAACTTAAAGAAACAATATTTTATTATCTATAAAAGAGTTATAATTAAAGGTATGTACTGGTAGCCCGTGATTTTGAGATTTTCGTGCGATAAAATACTGTGAAACAGTTATGCGAGATAAAAAACCACCACCTAAGCATCAGTGTCATAATTAAAAACCAAACAAAATTACCTCTCTTATCAAGTAAAAACTGTTTATCAGATTCGTCTTCCATCTTGTTCAGTGCATCTACGCCAGCAATGTCAAATAATTTGTTTATACTTTCTTTATATGCTTGTTCATTATTTTCTTGAGTGTCTGTTCCGCGTGAAGCATTTTTTTGTATTTTTCTCCATCTTTCATATTCAGCTTCTAGTTTAATAACACATATCTTATCTTCTTGCGTAGGAATTCGAACTTTTTTCCAAATAGTGAGACACTATTCAATGGTTAAGTTTGCCCTTTCACGTAAAGACTTTGAAACTCTTTGTAGGTTATAGAATAAAACAGCTAGTACTTGTTTTATCGTTGGTAGATTATTAGTTACAACTATTTGATTAGTGCAATATCCAATGTGATTGACTCTTTCACGTAAATTATAAGCCATTATTGAAAAACTAAATAAAATTGTTGATAGACAGATATCTTGAAGATGAAAACTAGCATATTGTATTGTCACATTATTTTGTATCAGCTGATCCGAGAATACTTTAAAGTCGTTTATACTATATTAGCACCTTCTATCGGAGTTTTCGAATAGTCAAAGAGCACGCAGCGTTGGCCATGAAGACTAGAGTAAAGAAGTACGATCGAGATAGAAATATCCCCAGATTTATAAGATTAAAATTTGTATAGATCGTTTGGTACTTTATACTGTAGAGTACGCTGTCGTAGGTAGTGTTTGACTGAGATATTAGGCTAAGACGATTTGTTTACTTTTTTTAATTCGCTAGTTATAAAAAATACGAGTTAACTGCTTAATATTACTGACATAACAATAATTTTATAAATAAAGTTATTTTGGTGTGGGCGAAAATGTGCTGCTAAAACGTGTGAAATGGTACTTATGCAGACAAAAAAGCACGGACGAAATCTGGTGGACGGCGAAAAATGACAAATATGTAAAAAATGTATAATGTTAATTTTTTCATATATGTTATTACGCTTATCAAGGTATTAACATACAGAGTGTCAATTAAATCCCGGGACGGCTGAATATTTTCTAAAGTACTGCTTTTCTGGAAGAGGTCAAGGTCATTCCTTAAGTAACTTTGAGCAAGGAACCCAACGGTGACCTTGGATTTGACCTTGAACCTCATTTTCAAGGTTAATTTGAGGTCAACCTCATTTTTTCAAACGGAAACCCCTATTTTTTATAGCGGAATCGGAAAGAGCGGAAAATTTTACATCCGGATATGTATTGAGGTATGGGGTTGAGGTAACCCCTAGAGGTCAAATAGAAGTCAAATAATGACTTCTTAATAATCTCGCGAGTTCAGTGGTAAAACAAAAAAAACAAAGGTCATACCCTAGGTAAATCTTTACGGAGTACCCGACGGTGACCTTGGATTTGACCTTGAACCTCATTTTCAAGGTTGTTTCGAGGTCAACCTCATATTTTCAAATGGAAACCCTTATTTTTGATACCGGATTCGGAAGGAGCGAGAAATTTCAAGTATGGATGTGTTGAACAAGGGATGTAATTGTGACCTTCAATTTGACTTTGGACTTGACCTTGAAGGTCATTTGAAGGTCAACTGTTTTTTTTAATCTTTTTTATGACCTTTGTTTGTTTTGTTTTACCACTGAACTCGCGAGATTTTTAAGAAGTCATTATTTGACCTCTATTTGACCTCTAGGGGTTACCTCAACCCCATACCTCAATACATATCCGGATGTAAAATTTTCCGCTCTTTCCGATTCCGCTATAAAAATAGAGGTTCCCGTTTGAAAAAATGAGGTTGACCTCAAAATAACCTTGAAAATGAGGTTCAAGTTCAAATCCAAGGTCATCGTTGGGTTCCTTGTTCAAAGTTACTTAAGGAATGACCTTGACCTCTTCCAGAAAAGCAGTACTTTAGAAAATATTCAGCCGTCCCGGGACTTAATTGACACCCTGTATATCAAATATGCCTATTGAATTTATATGCACTTACAATAATGTTTGACAAAAATGGTCAACAAAACATTTATAATAAACTGTTTTTAAACAAAAAACCGGTGCTAATATCGATACAGAGCTAAGTAAATTTATAATTTTTCATAATATACTATGTATTAAAGTCAACAAATTTAGTTTTTGTTAAATTATATGATATTTTTTGCGTTTAAAACGAGATATTTGTATTTTCGAACATAATTGTATCGGTATTAAATTAGTACATCTATATTTATAAGAAACCGGCGATTTCAGCGCTCCCTACTGCTTGAAGTTCTACTTAGGCGTATGAAAAAATAGAATTTTCCTTAAACATTACATTCGTACTCATTTACTCTAATCTTCATGGTGTTGGCGTTCAAACATCACTCCACGTCACGAAGCCAACTTCAGAGCGAATATATTTGCGTGTTGACTAGGGATAGGTGATACCTAAAAAAATTATCGATACCAAAGTATTGATACCGGTATCGATGAAAGTTATAATTATTTTGTTATTATTAAAGATTTCTTCGATTGACTGTAATCAAGTAATTTTTCAAAATGAGAATTAATTTTATTATGATTAAAAACAAATTATTAAAAATTAATTGTTAAAAATGTAAGTGACAATTATCAGATAAAAATAAAAAGAATTTTAAAATGGGAAATACTTTTAATATAGATTAAAAATAATAAATATATTGAATTTGTTCAACCAGAAAAAATAATAAACTTTTAATAATCTTTATTGGATTAAAATAATTACCTGGGAAATGAAATGTTATTTTCGGTTTCTGAAAAATTATCATTATTTGGACATCAACCGTTATAAAATGGAATTTCTTTGTTTTAAAATGAAGACACTCTCCTAAAACAGAAAATAACTATACAATTATACTTTTTATGTTAAAAAAATTGACTCAGTATCAGTAACATTGTAACAAACTCGTTGTTTGGCAATTTTACCGTGATTTTCGAGTTTTTCGACGATTTTGGTATATAACTTGTTATATCGATTGAACCGGCAAAAGCCAATAGCACCATCCGATTCACCGGCTCAAAATACATTGAAAAATATTCATCTAAATTTAAAATTCTACAACTTCCGCTGGTTTATCAAAGGATAAATGTTTTGACCTGTTTTTTTACATGTAAAACCCATAAGAAACTTCGGGTGTTTTGAGGTACGAGAAAAGTCGATGCTATATGTTTAAAACCTATGCGCGTATGGTTTTTGAGGTCTCTAGAAGCACTTTTTGCCCGGCCCGAGTGAAAATGAAAATAAAAAAAATTAACTATAGAAAACAGTATCCCTAAACTCCACCTAATAATTTGTAGAATAATATCGCGAAAGCATATGTGGTAAGGAGGTGGCAACCAGCTGAGTTTGACAAACGTTTTCTCTCTAGTTTTCGCTCGGGGCTTCCCCGAGCTCAACACAGTACTACTACTAACCTAAAACATTAATATCAGTGCATATATGTTTACCACCTCCAGAACATAATATACTCCTTGGTGGAGGATACAAACTCCACTCCACACTCAGGCGAACAGAGCCACTGTCGTGGTATCTCTAAAACGATACTTTTACACTCACTCACATATTTACGCATACTCACACTCTCACACAACAAAGACACACACACACACACAAACACACATACACATATGCACATACACCTTGTTGCAATGTTTTCATATTTAATAAAAATAGAATCTTAATTAATAGCTTCAATTCCCGTCCATAACTCATGTACTTATACCATGATATCAGGTATGACAAGGAGGTGGCAGCCGGCCGCGCTTGGTAAACGTACTCTCGCTAACTCTCGCGAGGGGATTCCCCGGGCGCGACACAGTACTATTACTAGCCCAAACACTAGTATTAGTACATATATGTGTGCCACCTCCAGCATAATTTTACTTTCCTATATAATAAGATTCAGGCATCTCCTTCTGTTAAATACTAGCACCCCTTAGTATCTCCAACCGTTTTTATATTTACATATACATACACATATACATACATACACACAAACACATACTCATTTACCTCTCGTGCAGTATAAATTCGATGAAATTCGACAGCCTAGTCAGTCCGATTCTTGGGTAGCATGGGGGAGCGTTGCGGCCGTACCATCTTCCCGCTGCCCCTCTATGCTCACCTGGGAATAAGAGAGGTGTAGGGCTCGACTAGGTGGGCCCTTATTTCTACAAAGCGTTTTTAATTATTTATTTCTAATAATATACTACAATTTTAATTTGTTTCATTATAGATAATAACATCTCTAGTTACTTTAGTGCAATTTGTTTGGGTCTTAAAAAATTGGTTTAGGGTTTTTTTCAAGTAAGTTGCTAGTCAAAAATAAAATAAAACAATACAATAATCCTGTATCATATTTATCTCATACTGTATGTAAATATTTTCAGAAGCCTTGAAAAGGGGAGGAGATATACTCCCGAAACGTTGGCTAATAAAAGTTTTTAAAGAATATACTCGAAAAGATCATATATCTTTATCCTCATATATTTTAGATAATGATATATGATCTTTTCGAGTATATTCTTTAAAAACTTTTATTAGCCAACGTTTCGGGAGTATATCTCCTCCCCTTTTCAAGGCTTCTGAAAATATTTACATACAGTATGAGATAAATATGATACAGGATTATTGTATTGTTTTATTTTATTTTTGACTAGCAACTTACTTGAAAAAAACCCTAAACCAATTTTTTAAGACCCAAACAAATTGCACTAAAGTGACTAGAGATGTTATTATCTATAATGAAACAAATTAAAATTGTAGTATATTATTAGAAATAAATAATTAAAAAGACTTTGTAGAAAGAAGGGCCCACCTAGTAAAATAACAACATCGAGTAATAGAAGCTAAAAAACCTTTAAAAAAATTAACGTCCAGACTAATGTGCATGCGTGCATGCTTGCGTGTGCGTGTGTGTGTGTGAGTATGTGTATGTATGCATGTATGTATGTATGTATGTATGTATGTATGTATATATGAATGTATGTATGTATGTATGTATGTATATATGTATGTATTTATGTGTGTATGTATTTATACATGTATGCATGTATGTATGTATGTGTGTATGTATTTATGTATGTATCCATGTATGTATGTATGTATGTAGATATGAATGTATGTGTGTATGTATTTATGTATGTATGCATGTATGTAGGTTTGTATTTATATATGTATGTAAGTGCGTGCGTGAGTGCATGTTTGCGTGCGTGCGTGCATGCGTTCGTGCGGGCGTGCGTGTATGTGTTTGTGTGTACGTATGTATGTATGTACATTAGGGTGGTCCAAAATTTTCAAAGTTTGGATTTTCCTTCTTGAATCCGTTTCAAAAGTTGACAAATGTGTAATAAATAACTCTGCTGCATGGCATGCATGGGACGTTAAGATTTAGAGGTTCCTACCTCGATTTCAAAAGTTTTAAGAGTATTTATACACTTTTTTAATAAATTTGGTAGTAAAGTGATTAAAACTTTATAAATCAAGGCAAGAGAATTTTAGTAACTTACCACATCAACAGAATGGAAAGTCAACCACATACGTGCCAAAAAAATTAAGTGAAGAGCAATTTGCGTAAAATTTTAACGAAATACAGCCTATCTTTGAACATTTTTCAGGACTCTAATTTTCGATGAGTTTTCAAAACCCAAACTTTTCTTTGACTTTTTGTTCCGTATAGAATCTTCATACAAATTGACAGACGTAAATATGTCTAAATATAGAAACTGTTCTCGTCTCGGTATTGTGCACTTCCATTATGGAGATTTGTACATAGTTTTACTTATAAGCTGATACTGAAACGTTTAATTTGAGTAATGCAGCGTTTTTTGAGTTATTTGGATCAGAAGATATGGTTTTTTTAATATTATGAAATTTTTTGACTGTATCTTTCATTGTCCCAATTTACTACCTAAAATTTTTGGTAATATTAAATAAAAGCATAACTTTTGATGCGAGTAACTTCAGAAATGATGCATCACTCAAATTAAAGGTGTTGTTATGAGCTTTTAATTAAAATTATGTAGCATCAATGTAGCGGATTTAAATTTATATAAAAGAGACGGATGATGAACGACTTTGTCAGGAATCGGACCGCGGATCGTTCCGTCCCGAGGCGAACACTCTACTACATAAGCTTTCGTACCTTGCTAGCTACCTTGCCTCGTTTCGAGTATATCTCTTATTACACCTGCATTTCGATTGAGTCGTCATTTATACACTGAACAATAGGATACGTTAAAAAGTATTCGTATCAAAATGTTCATAATATTATATGATGTTAGCAGGGGACGGAACTAACAGGTAATTCCAGGTTAAAAACGCTCGTAACGTCTTACATATTTGTTATAATATTGTACGCGTTTGATAATTTTCAAACCTTTGACAATTTTGACATTTATATTTTTATACTCTAGATATATACTTTGAAAATGTGTCGTTAGATACTTCTGAGAAGTCGAATAGCACGATTTTATGTAAGCAATTAATGCTACATTACCAACATTTTGGTTCAAATCGCTGAATAAAAACTATGCATCTGCTTTTAATAGTAGTTAGTTGAATTTTGCTTTAAAACTAATGAATATATACATCTTTTTTGACAAATGAACCGTAATAATTAACCGTATAATTTGCAACGTGAATGTGGATATTTGATATACACGTGTATAAATTTTCATCAAAAAACGGTTGGATAGTTTCGGAGGAATATAATGACAAATAATTACACTATGTGGAGGGTAGAGGGTTTTGCCCGATTCGTTTTGCTTATAAGGCTCCACCCGATAATTAAAAATATTGCAAAATAAAAAGAATATTCCATTTCTGTTATTTTCTTTACGTAATTTTAGCAAATTTCTATTTAGACCTAAAGTTGCTAAAACTTGTTTTTTCAGATTCACGTACTCAACTCTAAATTATGTTAAAAAGTATTTACAGTTAAAAAAATTATTTTTTTAATTTTCTATGTTTTACACGAAGGAAAACAAAATGAATCTGTGTTTTTATTTGACTTTAGCGAGCACACCATCTTTGAACCCAAAAACAAAACTTATTTGTGTGAGTCCATAAAAATTCTTCCTTTCAATTGCAATCATTCTGAAATCTTCTATACTATAAATACTTGGTAACATGTTCAATTTTACCGTAAAAAACTCAAAATCTTGATCCAGCACGTCATAAAATTACAATAGTTATTAAGCTCCTAACCCACTGCCCACGGGATTCCAAGTGATCCTGTAGACCAAATTTCTATAGGTTTTGGGAAATTACTTTTCATTACATTAGTTGTGGTATAAATACAGGCAATTAATTTTTACTACACGAGAAAAAATTTGACATACATATATATATGGTAAACTTAATTTGACAGGTGATAGAATGGACTAAAGTTAAATAAAAAGATAAGTATAATCCTTTTATTTTTTTAAGTAATCCTCTTAATAAGTAGATAATAAAACATAATTATTTTTCAATTTCGACAAATGCATTTTAATATCGTTTATCGGTATTAAAAGTTGGATTGGATTACTTCGATTTTAAAAATTGAGTTTTAGCAACATATGATTTAAATAAATATTTGCTCATAATGCATAAGAATAAAATGACCAAGGGATTGTGATTTTTTCTATATTTTCCACTATTTTCAATAATGACATTATGAAAATTAAAAAATAAAATTTTGTACCAACCTCCTGTGCTCGCATATATATATATATATATATATGAACGTACACATACAAACATACTCACTCACACACACACGCATACTCACTCACACACACACACACACACGTACTCACTCACACAAACATACACACATATACATACGTATACACACACACACATTCTGACGCACACGCACACGCACACGCACACGCATACACACACAGACACACACACATGCACATGCACACGCACACACACACGCACACGCACATGCACACACACACACACATACACACACATGCACACGCACACGCGCGAACACACACATACACACACACACAGAGACACACACGCGCGCGCACGCACACCCATTTTTTCCAATTATTTTGTCTAAACGGTTCGGCATCGAAAATTTATGAAATATCAACTGTACTGTTTTGGAAACTAATTATGGAAATATTTTAAATAAAAACAATTTATCACCGTCCTTTGATTTCCATTGTACAAGATTTCCTATTTGATCTGGCTCGGTTTCGATTTTATTTCTTGCTAAAGTCGAATCAATGAGCAATCTCTTTATTAACTATTTTTCTTTTTATAATATTTTGTATCTCTACATTTTTAAGAAGAATATCGTTTTAAAATAATATATCAGAACAAATATATTTATACTTGAACGTTTAATTAAGTTTGAGGAAACAGAGCGCCAATGAATTACTTTGTATTAAAAATATGGAATACGAAATGATACATTTAATTAAGGACTTTAGTGTCTTTCTCTTTATCTCCTCTAAGCTGTTAGCTGTGGCCATTCATCTTTCAGAGAAATAGTGTTATAGCTTACTTATTATCAGTCACGGGTAAGTATCTTATGAAAAGTATCTAGATACATGAAAATATACACAAAGTATCTTATCTCAAAAGTAGCATATATATCACAAGTGACTACTTAAGAAAATGTATAAGCGTGTTACTGTAACTTCTAAGCTGAAGATGCAACAAAGATTCAAGATACTTCTGTATCTTTGTCAAAAGCATCTGAGATACATGAGTATCTTATGAAAAGTATCTAGATACATGAAAAGATACACAAAGTATCTCTTCTTAAAAGTAGCATATATTTCACTAGTGAATACTTAAAAAAATGTATAAGCGTGTTACAGTAACTTCTAAGCTGAAGATACAACAAACATTCAAGATACTTCTGTATCTTTGTCAAAAGTATCTGCGATACTTGAGTATCTAGATACAAGCGGAAAGATACTGTATCTGAATCAAAGTATCTAGATACTCGAGTATCTAGGTAGAAAATACACAGGGAAGATAATTCTTTGCAATAGTGTGCGCAAAATGCGATTTTTTCATTTATCCTGTCACCTTGAATCGTGCACGTCGCAAAGTTTCTCTAATAAATATGGTATTGAATATAGTGATTTATTATGACGTGTAAGATCAAGATTTTAAGGTTTTTCGATGGTAACATTAAATATATCAATAAGTATTTATAGTGAAAAAATTTTCACAATGATTGCTCTTAAACGTAAAGAGTTATTAGACTAATAAGAAAACATTTAATTTTGGCGTTTAACCTAGGCTTGTTCTCTTAAATGTCGAGGTAAAAAAAATAGCATATTGTTTACCATGGGTGAAAAGTCTCCCTTTTTTGCTCGCATGTAGTTTGCAGTACGAGTCGAGGCGAGCAAGTACGAGCGGCAGGCGAGTGCATATTGCGAGCCACAGACAAGTACTGCAATCAGACAAGGGCAAGAAAGGCTATTTACTCAAGGTATTCACCGTACTTTATGTAATAAAGGTTTTGATTTCGATGGTCATTGCAGTTATTTTTCGAATCGGTGTAAACATATATTCATTTAACCAAAATAAAATATCAATACAATTTTTAGAATTTTAAAAATTTTCAAATTTTCAAAAATTTTAATCGTTTTAAATTTTATAAAAATACCCGCTTTTTGCCCGCTTTTAAAAAACAAACGCGAAATTAGTGCATGTATGGCAAAATAGTATATTGTGTACCAAGGGCGACAAGTGGGCCTTTTATGACCGAGTGGGTTATTGTGTGTGTTTGTGTGTGTGTGCGTGTGCGTGTGTATATGTGCATGTGCGTGTGTGTTACTCTGAACATTCACGGTCAAAATTAATGTTTCAGGGCTCACTGAATTTGTCTTTTTTTTTTTAAAGGAAGGAGACTGTAAACAACTTTTTGTTGTGTAACGTACTGGATTATTTGTTAAAATAATCAAGTATGCTGCGGCTTTGCCTACTGCGTGCCGATCGGTTTGCACGAGTAGGTTTGTGTAGCGTGGCGTGAAAAGGGAGGACGTGAGGAGGAGGATCGGCTAGGGCAATGTGCCCCTTGCGGAAAAAGACCGGGTTTAAAAGAATAAAAGATATATATATATATATATATATATATATATATATATATATATATATATATATATATATATATATATATAATATTATATTCTTATCTTGCTTTTATTTGAAGCTTGTCACAATTTATACACTTATTACTTAGTCCGAGTTAATCTGGCCTTTTCGGAATAATAATATTCTTCGATTTGATTTTATAAAAGGAAATGGCTAGACTCAGCAGCAAAACTTTAAACTTGTACTTTTAACTATTATATCGAAACTCACACAGTGATGCAGCGTGCTTCCAGTTTCTACTGGATACTGACGAAAACTAAATGACACTGAGCTGTGCACCTGGCTAGTCTAAATACACCTTTCGGCGGCGGCGGTCGTCGCGCTAATTGCAGGGGTTATAAATTATACAAACAAGCGCCGCCGAAATGTGCCTCCAGACAGATAAGCGCACTCTCAGTTTTGATCTATGATGTTTAATCGAGACACTCATTGCGTGTCGATCAAACATAAGACGTTCTTGTCGCAATTAAGCAATAAACTTATTCTACAAATTCTTAATTCTATTTCGGCAAGTTTTCCTACTTGCCTAAAATAACAATCGGTCTCGGGGATTTACATTTTTTTAGTCAGGCTTAAAGAATGGAAAATATGTGATACGTCATAGAAAGATTTAAGTAAAATAAAATAATTATTATATACAAAACTAGGATGTTACACCTCCCTTGTCATAGAGTTCATCGTCCTCGACGAATTTAAGTGGCGTATCACTTTTTTTTTAATTTTTGCGCAGTCGATGTCTCGTATGAGCTAGCGACAAGTTATTCGTGGAAGCGCACCTTCCATTACATGTGATTACACTGTGTACAAGGCATTTATTCGTGATTCATTCAATAATATTTATTTTCCAGATACACATGCACACACGCATACCGCCGTCCCCATCCCTTCTGCTTTCTTCTTTTATGCATATTGGCGTCGTTGTGACTAAAAAGTATACTTGGATGGTGGAAGGAAGAGAGGTTAGGAGATGTTGAGGTATTTTAGTCATCTTCGGTGTCTGTGTCGTAGCCATGGTCTGGTGTGAAGACTCTTGGTGGTCGCATACGCAGGTGAGGACGTAGTTGGGCGAATTTTTCTTCCGTGAGTTTGTGTCTTAATAAGCTGTGTTACCACTGGTCTATCCATACTGGGTCGGGTCTTCGATTAGGGTTTAGTGTTAGCATTGACCTGCTTTTCATAGGGCGCCGGCATAGCGTACATTGTTGGTTGTTTCAGGGTGTCCTTACATGGTAGGGTTCCCCAGATCCAGTAATAGGTGCAGTTTATTTATGAGATCCATTTGCTGAAATCAATGGTGATTGTGAAACATATATATACGATCATATACATATTTTCTTTCTTCGTCCTACGTCCCATGCACTAGTTGTTCTGCTACGGTAAATTACTTATTATTTCATGCAGCTATGTAGGACAGGGTCGACATTAATACATGCACTGTAGGTGGTTTTGAGTGATGAGTGTGGTGTATTCGTGGGTGTTAGAGGGGGAGAGGAGAAAGAGAAACAACAGAAGAAAGAAAACGAGACGGGCATGTCAATATGAACATATGCATGCATATGTGGCGTAATCATAAAAGGGCTAAATTTGCATTCGTATATGTTTGTGTGATTATAATGTTCATCCGTTCGTTACTATATATGTATACATATACATTTCCTCCCCCTTTTCCTCCCATCATTTTTTTGTTTTGCAGAGCGTGAATTATATCGCGCTATCCTTCAGTGGCTCCCTTAATACCAGGGCTAAGTCATGTTGTTGTTGGAGCGAGAACAACAAGAACCCTGGTTGTTGTGATTGTAAAAAAATGATAAAAAGTGAGAGAGAAAAAAAACGGCAACGAAAGAAATTAACAATAATGGAGGTAGTATTAACGTTTTTCGCTATTAGTTGGTGGTCATAATTTATAAACGGAAATAGTTAGTTCTTATGCTAAAGATCAACCCTTTTGCTGCTAAATTGAGGAGTGATAACACAAAAAAAATAAAAACAGAAAAATAATAACAATAATAATACTAATTTTATGTTAAATGTGGGGCAGCGAAAGCGTTGGTCTTTGGAACGAAAGATGTTAATTGCGGTGGTTCTTTAGGACGGGGTGGTGGTGTCGGCGTGAGTTCCATTAGAAAAGGCGGGGGTTGTGGTAGTAGCGAGTCGTGGAATACTTCGATGGTGGGTCTCGTCTTGCGCATCTTCTTCAAGTGTCGATATTTGCACTTCAGGTCCTTGATTTTAGTTGAGGCATACTTCATGAAGAGAATGGTCATGGTGAATCCTATTGTTCCTAGCGTAATTAGTGCGTAGAGAAGGTAGTTTCTATATTCCTGGTTAACGCGGAGTATTTCGATTTGATTCATTACTTCCCTTTATATGGTATTGAATGGGAGTTCTGAACTGGCAGTTGGTATCGTGAAGTTGATCCGTATCGTAATTTTATCGCTGTTTCTTAAAATTCTTATCTCGGGAAATGCAGGCAAGGGGTCCTTGTTCAATGTTTGGATAGTGCTTCGTAGATTCTTCCAGCTGGTCTGGGTGAACAACTTCAAGATTTGTGGTTCAGAATCGACACTAATAGTAATGTCGATTATTCTTTTTATAATGTCGACATGGCAATTCAGGATAGCTTCCGTAATTGCAATCCATTTTCTGACGCTTCTTACGAAATCCAGTTCTCTTTGGCATTTTCCCTTCTGTGGAAACGGTGTGGATGATCGTAGGGTCATCGCTTTGTTCCTTATGGCTGTTATTTTGTTGAAGACTACCATTAATATTTCGGAGCTTTCTTTGCTAGGATCCTCTGGGGTATCCTCCGTATTGGTGATGATTTCACGCTGCAGGCTTCTTGATGTGTTAAGTAAGATGACTAGATATTCTACTCTTGGTAGTCTGAGGGGACAAAGCCTTGATGTAAGAGGGCACTCTGTGCGAACTAGGGTGATCTCGGTCTCGATGTGGTCTTCGTTGAGTATTAGTCGGTCCACGTTTAAGGTAGTGTCCACTAACTAATAGTCTCCAGATATGGCGTCGAACTTCTGACCTTGGGTGATGGCTAGCAGATGTGCGAACACAAGAATGTGATACATCTGTAGGCAGAAAACAGAAAAAAAAGAAAAAGGGTGTGATGGAAATAATAAAATTATTGGCTGTTATTAAGTGATAGTTTAGGCAAATAAAGGAATTCAACACTTGTGCCTAGGTTTTTCATTTCTATTAATGTTGTGTGGTCTTGGCGCGCAGAGCATCTAGGTTGGATTTTGAGTAGTCTGACGCCTGTTTTTCTTATAAGTTCGTGTTGTTCTCCGGGACATAAAATCTGTATCGTGGTGGGTTTGGGAAGAGAGTACAGCCATCCATCAATAGAGTCAAGGTGAGTCCAATGATAGATATGTTGGGGCAGGTAACTTATGTTACATTTCTTAAGGCTGTCATGGCTGGGTTGATTAAGTAGTAGATATTCGCAGGCCATATCTCCGTCAGCTTCGTAAATTGGATGATCATATGTGCAAATTCTGTGGTGTTGTGTTAGTTTACATTTATGGAGGCTTTGTTCTGATAGGAAACTATATGCTCGCTTATCGTAGCTTAGTGAGATGTAAGGTGCTTGGGGTATTATGAATGCTGACGTGGTGTGTTCTTCGTGTGTTTGTGGGATAGGGATTGGATGGATTCTATATAATTCTGTCGCGAATTTATTCAGCATAGGTATAGATATTTCTACAAGGAATTTATTCTTTCTAAAACCTAGTTTTACGGGAGCTATTTCTGTTAATTTGTCTGTCCGGGCATGGTTTATTGGAATTGGGAACTTGAATTCCGGATGAAGGTCGACTATTTGTCTAATTATTTGTTGAAGTTTATTAGTGGAAATAAGTGAGGGGTGTAAGTGCCCTATCCTTGCTGAGCGTACAACATCCAGGATTGTTTGGAACGTGTCTTGGAACATATTAAGGGCTGATTCTATTTCGTTGGTGATGTCGCTGAATTCCCAGGTAAAGTTGTGTTTTTGCCATATGTCTTTGAGATCGGACATTCCCTGAGTCGTTCTGCGCAGTGCGAGTAGATTTTTGTTTATGACTTTGTTGGAATGTTTTATGTTTTCTTCTATAGAATAAATTTTGTGTTGTACTATGTGTGTGTCTTCTTTTGCTATTCTGGACAACTTTGTTTGGCCCTTGAATAACAAATTAATTTGTTCTGTTAGATGTTCTCTATCGCTTTCGGATAATGTGCCAAAGAGAGTTTTACTAATACTTCCCATAAATTCCCTTAAATTTTCATGTATAGAATTTACTCTTTTTATCTTGGTTTCGATGTAATTTAATCTTTTCGTTAGTGTAGTGCAGAAAAATCGGTGTTGATAACACGAGTACCTTATATTTTGCACCGTGTGGTTCATGTAACTTGGGTTGAATCGCAGTGGCGATATATCGAGGAAGACTATTATTTTCCAGTCTGCTTGAGTGTATCTCATGTCTTCTAACCTTTCGAAGTAGATCCCGGGGTTTTCATTGATCTCTTGAATGGAGAATCTATCCGTTGTGTTTCTGTGAATTGCAAGGGCTATTATGATTATGAGTTCGCACCTCATCTTCAACAAAATGATTCTTATCTGTGATTGACTCGTTTTATTTTGTCGATATGTTTAAGAAACCGTTTGCCAGTCTCATCTTCTAGAATGACGTTGTGTTTGTCTAAAATTTCTACTATTTTGTATGGACCCTTGTAAGTCATATCTAGTTTATTTATTTTTGGTTCTTTAAGTACATATATGCTGTCGCCTGGCGAGTAAGGGTGGTCTTTAGTTTTTTTATCATAATAATGTTTGGATTTATACTTCGAGGCTATCAGACTCTGCATCGCAATCATCGTAGTGTCATGTAGTCTATTTATTAAATCGGTTAAGTATGATTGATATATTTCGGTGTCATTTGAAAATGAAGTTGGGGTGCGAGCTGGTTTACCAAAAATTAGTTCGTATGGCGTAAAGTTTGTGGACTCGTGAACACTAGTGTTGTAGGAAAATATATCAAAAGGTATTATTTTGTCCCAGTCCTCGTATTTATCGATGTATTGGCGAATATATTCCATGAGTACTAGGTGGCTTCTTTTTAGGCTGCCGTTGGATTGGGGATGGTAACCGGATGTCGTGACTTGGTTTATTTTAAATATTTTTAAAAGTTATTGCATTACCTTGCCAATCCGGGTTGGTGCTTTGTCGGATAAGATTATACGAAGATATCCGTGTAAGGTTATCACGTGTTGTGCTAAAGTGTCGGCTATTGTTTCGGCTTTAGTGTCTGGAATTGCAACGGCGATCTAAAGGGTTCTATTCGTATATCGGTGACTACAATTGGTTCTTTGTTTTTTATTCTGACTAGCTTTAACTCTTGACACTTTCTACAGCTCCAGGTGTATTTTGTTATGTCCGATTTCATTCCCGTCCAATAGAATTTCTCAAGGACACGTCGGTATATTTTAGTTACCCCTCTGTGTCCGCCTATCAGACTTTCGTGATATTCTTTATTTTTTTGGTTACGTATGTCCTTTGGTGGTATAGTGGTGGTAGTAAATAAAGATCGTACACTCGCATTCGCCTAGGGTTTCCTTAAGTAAATCGAGGAATGTAGAGAACGTTATTTGGTCTGATAGGTCACTTTGCTTTGACAGAGATAACGTTTTAATCTTGTATTTTTTTATATGGTCTACTACGTTAGTGAGGGTTTCTCGAAGATATTGCAGTAAGACAAGTTCGAAATGTTTATTAGTCAATATTGATGTAAGGATATTTACCGTGGATTCTGGTTTTACGATGACCTGCCCCTTTTTGGGTTTCAGGTTTTTTATATTATGAGTATCGATTTTACCTAAGTCTATCAATAGTTTTGTGATAGGTGAATTCACAATCTGCAGAAGTAAAGTGAAGGATGTTATCCTTCATGTGTGTTATACCTTTGTTGATGAGCTTGATTTTTAACTTAATGTCCGGTTCTCTGGTAAATTCACGATAAAATATTCCCGGTGGTATATTATCTGAGGCTTTGGACATAGGATCGTTACCTATGAAGTCATCCGTTTATGTTGATGACTCATCAGTTTCCTCGCGTAGTGCAGAAAGTGGGTTCCTCAACTGTCGTCTAAATTCGGTAACGGAATCGGCAGATTCGCTATTGTCGGACAGTGCGGGTTCGACCGCGGTTGATCGCGTTGCCATTGGGTGCCATCATCCTCGCATGTTGGAGTGGTGGTCGTCCCACCAGTAATCTTCGAATCGTTCTATTTCGTCTGATTAAGAGTTCTCGGGGTTTATTTCCCTGATATTGGTTTTGTGTTTCCGCGGGGTGTTGTTTATCTTCAGAAGAGGGGGTTGTCCTTCTAGTTGGTGGCCCTTTCGATATAAGGCTTGGAAATCCGCTGTATCGTTTTCTTGGTTCCGGTGGTGGTTCTGTGATAGTACTGGAGTCGTCTCCCGAGCTGAAGGTGACCCTTTTAACAAGTGTTGGCCGTTCTGTTTTGGATGTGCCACTGGTTGATGGAACCGGTTTGGGTGCTTATAATTGCGATGTTCTATCCTTGTTGAGTGGTGCGGATTTCTGTCGGTTTAAGCCTACGTTGTCGGACTCTTTCAGCAATAGTGGCTCCTGCTGTCTCCGAATCGGATCCGACAGGATTCCGAGGTTTATTTTTGGAACCCATTGGTCTTCCTTTAGTACTTTGGGTGATGTCCTTGTTTATTTTTGCTGAAGGGGATGTTGGTAGTGCAATGGCATTGGGTTGTACGGGGTTTCTGGATAAAGCATCTACGTTAATATTTAGTCATTCTGATTTGTAGCAGTCGCGGGCAAGGAGTCTTCAGGCAAATGGAATAACAATTATAAAAATATTACAAAATAGAATATTAAAAAATATTCCAATATGATTTTCAAGATTCCAGTATTGCTGCAATATTTCTATGATATTAAATTAGGATATATCACGTTATAATATTTCATTCATATTGTTGAGACCGGGTTTCAGATAGCGAAATTGCAATACATACTTTTATAAATAAGTCTTTATTCTAAACCGTTATGGTTGACGGGCCATAAAAGACTAAGTGTTTATACACATAGTAACATGTAAACATCATAGCAAAGTTCACGTCATTGCACGGGGATACCACAATATTGCTGTGACACTTGCGCGATGATAAAATACATCGCAATATTGTGCAATAATTCTATAATATTACATTGTGATAAATAATATCGTAATATACGTAGTATATTACTGCAACATTATTATGTGACATATCACATTGCAATATTACATCAATATTCTTGCAAGTTTACAGGATGACATGTCTCGATGCATCTCACATTAAGGTGGGGTTATGGTGAGTGCGATTTTATTTCCTTTGCACTAATGCATCAGAGCTTTGGGCCTCATTATCTATATGAGAAAATAATACTTTTTCACAAATTTTCTTCCAAATTCATCCATTATTCACTTAGATAATTCAGAAAAAGCTGAACTTTTTATAAACTATTGGAAAAACAGTTTTCATTACATTTTTAATATATATTCGAAAATTATAAAGATGGATAACATGGAACGGAAATTAAATCAAGATCATAACGAAGGAATGGAAAATTTACGAAACTTAGAATCTTTAGAGGCTTTAGATGAACAAATTGAAGATAGTATGGAGTGGGATCCAATTCAAAATTGTTACGTTAAGTTGGAGGATTTACAAAATGCCGAAGATTTGCAAAATTTACAAAATTTAAGGGGTAACACCATTCTAAAATTTTCAAAAAAATCGATTTTTTTTGGCTTAAACGATACTTTGGACCCTTAAAAATCATATCCAATTGGTTTTATACATAAATAAAATTTGTAAGAGGTCCAATTCTCGATTTTTCTGCAGCGCCTCTGATTTATCGACTATGTAGTGCTCCTACCTGTCCAAATTCTATTGCTTATGGTCATTGTGGTTCCTCAGAAGTTCACCAGGGTGTACTAACACTGAATAGAAGTGTGTGTGTGTGTGTGTGTGTGTGTGTGTGAACTAGTACAGCTACCAAGCGACGCCGTGCATACGCTTTATTTTCTTTCCATACATTTTCGTTCAAATATTAATAACGTGTTTTGTTATTGTAAAAGTTTTCGAATAAACAATATGAGTTCGAGAAAAGTCGTGTATTGTGACAAAAACACCGGCCAAGGAGGAAGGAGTAGTGCGAAAAGACCAAGAATATCAAACCGACGGCCGCAAAACCGTTACGAGCTGCAGAAGCCAAGCCTGGAGAACGTTAGTACATCGGCTAAAAAATTATCAGATGTAAACTTCGATGATTTTGAAGTAAATGAAGGTTTCGGTTGCCGAATTCTGAATTTTGTAGCAGTGTTCTCCGCGACATCGCGGAAAAAAATTAAGTAGAACATATTAATTTTAAATTGCTAAATAGATCTAAATATACGCAAGTGGTATATATAGATGTATTTTACAAGTTAAATAGTGTTCTATAAAATTTTATTTCATTGGGTATACACACCGGAGATAGGAAAGAGTACATATGGGTAATCTCTATTGCAAATGAATAAATTAAAAATTATAACAAATACTTGAATGATAAATATAATATAGAATTATCTACGTTAATTATTATGCAGGTTATCGTAATGATTTTTAAGTTAATCTTTTTCAATAGAGGTGGGAAAGGGATTCTGATAATTAAATGATAATCATGAAAAATATATGTGAGTTTATCATGTGAATAAATCACATTTATTTATCAGTACATTATTAAATATGATCATTAGTATATTAAACAAAACAAAAAAATCAACGCACCTTTCTATTTACCAAATAGGTGATGTGGATAAAATAGAAAAAATAATTACGAGGGTAGTTCAATAAGTCTTTAGAATGACCAACAGATGGCGCGCGAATCGCTCCAAATCATCTGTTTTCAGTCAGCACCACTCCCGACTAGATATATGGTGCAGTCACAGTCCACATCTTCTGAGTTTACGTGTTTTTATGACCAATTGGAAAAAAAAATTGCTTGTTAAGAAAAATGGAAAAAAACGAGTTCAGAGCGGTAAGTAAACATGTTCATTTAAAGGGTTTAACTCCATATGAGATAAAAAATGAATTGGACTCAGTTCATGGCACATCTGCCCCTGCCTTAGCAACGGTTTATAACTGGGTAAATGAATTTAAGCGTGGTCGTACATCAATAAGTGACGAACCACGTTCAGGAAGGCCCGTAGAAGCAACTACTTCCGAAATCATCAATAAAATCCACGATATGGTGTTGAAGGATAGAAGATTAAAAGTGCGTGAGTTAGCTGAGGCCACAAGGATATCTACAGGTGCAGTTGTTTCAATTCTACATGAAAAATTAGGCATGAAAAAGCTATCGGCAAGATGGGTGCCGCGTTTGCTCTCAGCTGAGAATAAACGCAATAGAATGGTCGCCTCTGAGGCTCTTTTGGCGCGCATAAGTCGGAATCCTGAGGAACTTTTTCGTCGATTTGTGACTGTGGATGAAACATGGATACACCACTACACTCCAGAGACAAAGGAACAATCCAAACAGTGGATTTCCACAGGCGAACCAGCTCCAAAGAAGGCAAAGACCGTAAAGTCAGCTGGTAAGGTTATGGCTACAGTTTTTTGGGATGCACTTGGAATTATACTTATTGACTACTTGGAAAAGGGTAAAACAATTACTGGTGAGTATTATGCATCATTATTAGAGCAGCTGAAAGAAGAAATTTAAAAAAAACGACCACATTTGGCGAGAAAAAATTCTCTTTCATCACGACAACGCCCGAGTTCACACATGCTTCGTTTCAATGGCTAAAATCGATGAACTAAAATTCGAATTGGTCGAACACCCACCGTATTCACCAGATTTAGCCCCCAGTGACTTTTTCTTATTTCCAAACTTGAAAAAATGGCTCGGTGGACAGAGATTTACGGACAACGAAGACGTCATTGCCTCTGTAAGTGCTTATTTTGAGGAACTTCCGAAAACGCACTTTTCCGAAGGATTAAAAAAACTTAAAAAGCAATTGACCAAGTGTATAGAGCTCCAAGGAGATTATGTTGAAAAATAAAAACAAATTTACCGAAAAAAAATTGTTTTTATACTTTATTCTAAAGACTTATTGAACTACCCTCGTATATTATTTCCTTATAAGAATTAATAATGTCAAGCAAACAAATAATTTTAACTATTGTTGTAAGATGTGGGGGTTGGTGAGCGGAGCGAGCAGGGGGCGCAGCATATATATATTGGTCCAGGCAGAGTCATACAGCTGTTACACATTTAGAATAAATTCTTTTGGCTGGTGATACGTCATATATATATATATATATATATATATATATATATATATATATATATATATATATATATATATTGTTATTTGGTTTGTTTAACTATCTTTAATAATTAATAAGGTAAGGCGCACGTCATAAGTAGGTAACACCATTAATTGTATTAGTGTATGCTGATTTTACGGAACCAGCTGGACAGCAGACAGGGTCACACCATACTGGTATAGTAAATCTGCATTCTTTAGCTAGTTTTTTCAAATCTGGAGTCCACTAGTATTGGCGAACAGCTATTAAGAGGTACATAGTGTTCTATGAGAGCGTGATACTGATTCTGAAACCTCAAGTTGGAACGATAGGACTAGTACATACTGTAGAGTAGTTTTTCTTTCGTTCATTGTTTTCTTAGGCTACTAGAAGGTGGAGATTAGTCCAGGTAGTCATACATCTGTAAAACATTTAGAATAAATTCTCTTGGCTGATGATACGTCGCAACACTACTTTTCTTCGGATTTCTACTTAGTTTGCTGGCACTATACGGGACTTTAGAATATTTAGGTAGATTTGCGCATTTTAGGTTGGGCTGTTATGCCATTGCTATTTCTTTTCAGTACCAGAGAAGCAGATGCAGCTGAAATTATTACGAGGAATGATTTAACGGGTGGTTTAATTTTAAATCCCATTGTTTATATAAACCTTTGCTTATTATATTATAGGTGTGAATCTATCGTTCCGAGGTAGACATAAATAAATTAAATAACTCCATTGATCACTCAGAACAATCCATCTTTTATTAGGTTAAAAGTTTGCGACGCTTCGGGAGATTTTTCAAAATACTCCCCTCATCATAGCTACATAAAAATAAATAAACTTATCAGAACTAAATTTAATTACATTACAAATTATGCCACAAACTGTATTAACAAAATACGAAACATAAAAAACAATAACATGGAATTAAATTTACCATAAACTTAAACGTGAAACAACTCATGGAAAACTTCGTGACAACTGTGGAGCATAGTTATATGCTATAATGGCACCTATAAAAAAACAAATTTACGTGCTTTTAAAATAACTTGATAATAAAGAATTATGTAAAAGTAAAAATTATAACAAAACCGTTAAACAAAACTTAATGAAGCTGGTAGAAATACACATGCTAGAATTGGTCCTGGAGGCCGGTAGTACGTACCGGCCACGCGAAATCGCAAGATGTTACATGGTCGCGGGTTCAGAGACAACTAAGTGCAGAATAAAAACTCCCTGTCCCACTCCTTGGTCAGCGTCCATAACGACTGCCTAAATATTTTTAAAGCTACAATATCTGGAGTGATCCAGCCTAATGGATCATATAATTTAGCAATTTTTGCCAAAACTGTTCTTTTTGTGGTCAGACAATCCAATGCTCCTAAAGCTATATTGAAATAAAAACAATCCTGTTTTGGTTCCCAGGCTATTCCTAATACAGAATATCCTAACCCTATTTTTAGAGATGCCGCAGAGGCTCGAACAATATCTGGTAGCCACTCAATCAAATCTGGTTCATTCGCTAACCATTTTCTTAACTTGAAATCCCCACTACTCAACATTTTTGTTATTGGTATCTGTTCGGCCGTTGCCTTTTGAAGATATTACGCACCCGAGAGAACATCATCCACGTAAATCTCGTAATAGTACGGCTTGCTAAATATGGAGAACAACCAAATCTGAACGTGACTGCCGTGAGAAAATACGACTCAATCCCATTCGATGCCTCGTTCGTCCAAACTACGGGTTGTAGATGTTGATCGTATTTATAAAGCCATGTTTTCCGAAAGATCTTTTCGATGTCGGCTACGAAAACATAAATATAGCAATGCCACCTAGTAATAAGATCAATCATATCTGGCAAAAGATTTGGGCCTACTAAAAGAAAATCGTTCAAAAAAGAACCTACATCCGTCCTCGTGGAAGCCTTGAAGACGGTTCTCAGTTTAGCTGTCGTCCTTATTGCAAACTCCGTCATGAGGTAGGTAGAAACAACGTTCAACCTCTGGGACTTTCCCTATAACACATCTCATATGGCCTAAATCTATATACTCATTCATGCAATCAACATACACTCTTTTCAAACTTACGTTTTTCCCAAACCATTTCTCCATGGTGCGTAACGTACGTACTGCTTGATAATAAGAATTACCCCAGCTGGCAGGATAATCAGGTCTTAAAGGTAGTCTTACCACATATTCTCCTTTATTATCACGACTCACTGTCTTTGCATAAAACTCTTCACTCCTTCTCTTCCTCCAGGAACCTTTCGCGTGGAGCCTGTTCTATATCTCAGAAGCTATAAAACAAAGCGTTTTGAAAAATTTACGAAATTTTGAACAATTTACAAAATTTTTCATAATATACCAAATTTTTCATAATTTACCAAATATTTCATAATTTACCAAATTATTCATAATATACCAAACTTTTCATAATTTACCAAATTTGTCCAAATTTACAAAATTTGTCAAAATTTACAAAATTTGTCAAAATTTACAAAATTTGTCAAATTTACAAAATTTGTCAAATTTACAAAATTTGTCAAATTTACAAAATTTGTCAAATTTACAAAATTTGTCAAATTTACAAAATTTGTCAAATTTACAATATTTGTCAAAACTTACAAAATTTGTCAAAATTTACAAAATTTGTCAAAATGTACAAAATTTGCCAAAATATGCAAGATTTGCCAAAATATGCAAGATTATTCAATATGTACCGAATTTTGAAAAATTTTCCAAATTTACCAAATTTTTGTAAAATATACCAAATTTTTCATAATTTATCAAATTTTTGTAAAATATACCCAATTTTTCATAATTTACCAAATTTTTCATAATTTCCCACATTCTTCATAATTTACCAAATTTTTCATAATTTACCAAATTTTTCATAATATACCAAATTTTTCATAATATACCAAATTTTTCAAACTTTGCCAAAATTTGCCAAAATTTGCCAAAATTTGCCAAAATTTGCCAAAATTTGCCAAAATTTGCCAAAATTTGCCAAAATATGGAAGATTATTCAATATGTACCGAATTTTTAAAAATTTTCCAAATTTACCAAATTTTTGTAAAATATACCAAATTTTTCATAATTTATCAAATTTTTCATAATTTACCAAATTTTTCATAATATACCAAATTTTTCATAATATACCAAATTTTTCAAACTTTGCCAAAATTTGCCAAAATTTGCCAAAATTTGCCAAAATTTGCCAAAATTTGCCAAAATTTTCATAATTTGCCAAAATTTACAAAATTTACAAAATTTGCCAAAATTTACAAAATTTGCCAAAATTTACAAAATTTGCCAAAATTTACAAAATTTGCCAAAATTTACAAAATTTGCCAAAATTTACAAAATTTGCCAAAATTTACAAAATTTGCCAAAATTTACAAAATTTGCCAAAATTTACAAAATTTGCCAAAATTTACAAAATTTGCCAAAATTTACAAAATTTGCCAAAATTTACAAAATTTGCCAAAATTTACAAAATTTGCCAAAATTTACAAAATTTGCCAAAATTTACAAAATTTGCCAAAATTTACAAAATTTGCCAAAATTTACAAAATTTGCCAAAATTTACAAAATTTGCCAAAATTTACAAATTTGGCAAATTTTGACAAATTTTGGCAAATTTTGGCTAATTTTGGCTAATTTTGGCAAAATTTGGCTAATTTTGGCTAATTTTGGCTAATTTTGTAAATTTTGTAAATTTTGACAAATTTTGTCAAATTTTGTAAATTTTGACAAATATTATAAATTTTGACAAATTTTGTAATTTTTGACAAAATTTGCTAATTTTGACAATTTTTATAAATTTTGACAAATTTTGTAAATTGTGACAAATTTTGTAAATTTTGGCAAATTTTGTAAATTTTGGAAAATTTTGTAAATTTTGGAAAATTTTGTAAATTTTGGAAAATTTTGTAAATTTTGGAAAATTTTGTATATTTTGGAAAATTTTGTAAATTTTGGAAAATTTTGTAAATTTTGGAAAATTTTGTAAATTTTGGAAAATTTTGTAAATTTTGGAAAATTTTGTAAATTTTGGAAAATTTTGTAAATTTTGGAAAATTTTGTAAATTTTGGAAAATTTTGTAAATTTTGGAAAATTTTGTAAATTTTGGAAAATTTTGTAAATTTTGGCATATTTGGTAAATTTTGGCATATTTTGTAAATTTTGGCAAATTTTGTAAATTTTGGCAAATTTTGTAAATTTTGGCAAATTTTGTAAATTTTGGCAAATTTTGTAAATTTTGACATATTTTGTATGCTTTGACAAATTTTGTAAGTTTAGACAAATTTTGTAAATTTTGACAAATTTTGTAAATTTTGACAAATTTTGTAAATTTTGACAAATTTTGTAAATTTTGACAAATTTTGTAAATTTTGACAAATTTTGTAAATTTTGACAAATTTTGTAAATTTTGACAAATTTTGTAAATTTTGACAAATTTTGTAAATTTTGACAAATTTTGTAAATTTTGACAAATTTTGTAAATTTTGACAAATTTTGTAAATTTTGGAAAATTTTGTAAATTTTGGAAAATTTTGTATGCTTTGACAAATTTTGTAAGTTTAGACAAATTTTGTAAGTTTAGACAAATTTTGTAAATTTTGACAAATTTTGTAAATTTTGACAAATTTTGTAAATTTTGACAAATTTTGTAAATTTTGACAAATTTTATAAATTTTGATAAATTTTGTAATTTTTGACAAAATTTGCTAATTTTGACAATTTTTATAAATTTTGACAAATTTTGTAAATTGTGACAAATTTTGTAAATTTTGACAAATTTTGTAAATTTTGACAAATTTTGTAAATTTTGACAAATTTTGTAAATTTTGACAAATTTTGTAAATTTTGACAAATCTTGTAAATTTTGACAAATTTTGTAATTTTTGACAAAATTTGTAAATTTTGACAAAATTTTATAAATTTTGACAAATCTTGTAAATTGTGACAAATTTTGTAAATTGTAACAAATTTTGTAAATTTTGGTAAATTTTGTAATTTTGGAAAAGTAAAATTTTCAAATTTGATATAATACCGAGAAATTGAAAACAATCTTAAAACGTTTGATAATTTTGTTAAACTTTGAATATTAAGTACAAAATAGTTCTACATAAAAATTATACTATTGTAGTAATATACTATTAGGAACTACCGCTAGGTGACTTGTCAACAGCACACGCAGGTAAAATAGCTATTTAAAATGTTTATACGGGAGAAAAATAGTACATGACCGATTTAATCTCAAATCATGCAGGCCGACAGCACCTATCTCTCCGAATCAGCTCAAATCATAGTATATTATTCTACTCGGAAAATAAGCGTATACGTATTTTTTGATTTTTCGATAGCATCAAAATTGCATGTGTTATGCTTTTTTCAAAAATGACTCCTCAAATTTCGTTTCTCAGAAATCGAAAACTTTTTTCTTTTTAAATCGATCTTATTCGTCTTTTTATGGATATTTGAAAATAATTCTGTACATATTCGATGCTGTTGGTGATACTCTTTCGATCTGCCAAGTTAAAAATTTTTTTACAAAAAATCAAGGATGATATGGCATTTTTTATAAACAATGAAAAATGTTTTTTTCTCAAAAAAGCCATTTTTTTTACTCAATTTTTTTTTATAGATAGCTAGTCTCAATACCTATATGGTCATATACATGACATTTGGAATATTTTTGTTTTTTAAGAGATATAAATGAAATAAGAAAAAAATTTTATGTACCCCTAAGTATAATGATTATACGTATATAGCAGAGCAAAAATCTGTGCATTAGGCGAATACGTGTACGATTATTTATATATGTGTGTGTGTACACCATAGAGGAGTATAACGCATGGTACTAGAATTCTCCGCAAGGTGACTAAAACTCATCTTTTGCTATCACGTAGATAATGTTAGTTATTTTAGCTTATTTAAGGAACCCTGTCTAGTTATCTTAATATATGTAGTATTACTTATACATACTAAGATTTCTCTTGAATTATGGCTGAAATTTATTTAACAAAGAGGCGCAAGTGTCCAAACTTTTTTGAATCACACAAAAAAAACGTACATGATGCCACTGTTAAATTTAGAAAATTGGAGAATTTAGCAGAACTTCTTCGACAAAGTTTTCCTAACAAAGCAGTGCAGAGTTCGGATTATGTATGCTTCAATTATTATGAACGCGTTAAAAATATTGAACCAAAGGAAATAATTGATGCGATTCATTCAGACAATTATATTGACTTCGACAGTGATACTGAAGACCATGATTTTCGAGCTAGCATCCCAGAGCGGATTGAGCATTTAAACGAAACCTTAATTTCAAGTTATTTTGGTAATGTTTCGCCACTTAAAAGGAAGAGAGGTATTGATGATTCATCTGTACAAAGATACATTATTAGAAAAAAATCAAAACTAGTATCTTCATTCTCATCTGCAACTAGCTCAAAATTGTTAAAAGCATACAATGTTTGCATTGATGAATCACATGATGATTTGACTCAATGCTTCTGCAATGAATGGCTCAATAACTTGCGAGTAACGCTTGAAAATTGTGACAGTATCAATGAGAAAATTAGAATTTTAACGTTGCTTCCTTCGTCATTAACAAAATCTAGTATTTTATCAGTATTTCCCGAAGTAACTGTTTATATGATTGACAAAGCAAGAATGCTTGTAACAGCTAAGGGAATATATTCTGAACCTGACGCGTATACTGGACATCCATTGGACGAAAAGTCTACAAAAATTGCCGTGGAATATTTTCTAAACGATGACTTTAACTGTACACGTCAAAGTCCTAATAAATGTGATGTTGTGACTGTTCAACAAAATGGAGAAAAAGAAAAAAAAAGAAAACGTTATTTGACACGCAATTTAAAAGAGGCGTATAAACTATTCAAACAAGAAAACCCAGACATAAAAATCGGTATAACAAAGTTTTATACATTAAAACCAAAGTTTGTTATGTTGAGCCCGTCGAAGGAAGTGTGTCTGTGCATTTACTGTGCAAATTTTGATTTATACGTTAATAGTCTAAATAATTTCCTAGGAGGCAGACATTCAGACCTCGATAGAGTTCGTTCTACACTTTTATCGGCAATTGTTTGCTCCAATTTGTCCGATAAGTATCTTTTTTAAGAATGTTCTTTATGCCCAGGTTCTGAAAATATCAACCTAAGTTTGTTTGGATTAGAGACAACTAATGAACATGAGGAGATTGTTTTTGCTATGTGGGAAAATGGCCATCTTGTGAAGAAAAGATTAACAATCTCCAATTTTTTTAGCGATCTTTCTTCTTGGACAGTCAAAACAAGCGTTCATTTAAATATTAAAAATATACAAAGAAAAGCTATAAAAGAAGAGAAAGGAATAGCTGCAGCTAACTCAGGTCATCTAGTACTGCATGGTGATTTTGCTGAAAATTGGGCAGTGATTCACAGTAACACTATTCAAGGTACTCACTGGGTTAATCAACAGGTCTCTATTTTCACAGCAGTTTGTTATCAAGGAAAACTAACAAAAATTTTTGCTGTCATCAGTGATGATAGAAAACACGATTCTGCCCATGCCTTGTTAGCAATGGAAAAAATAATTGATTCGATGAAAAATGATTCAACCGATTTAATAGATCAAATATCGATTATAACAGATGGAGCAGCAAGCCACTTTAAAAATCGATTCCATTGTATGAAATGAAAAACGCTTCCATCAATAAAAAATGGTTGTATTAAGCTACAGGTCACGGGAAAGGTGCATGTGATGGCGTTGACGGACTAGTCAAACACTATGCAACTAGACATAATCTTCAGAACAGTCATATTGAATCAATACAAGATGCCAATGATTTTGTAACAAAAGTTCAATCTTATACTAATAATATTAAGCTAATCTTACTACCAAAAGAAGATACTGAAGTTTTTAGACAAAATAAAATAAAAGAGTGGCTTAAGGCTCCTAAATATAACGGCATTCAGAAAACCCATGTATGGAAAGTAAATGTAGGTAAAAAGAAAAAATCTAATACAGGTCGAACTGTTCTTCATTCTTTAACAAAATTGTTAAATAAAGAGAAACAGAAGAAGAAGAAAATCAACTCAAAGAATCGTGTAGCAGGAAAGTTATAAAAAGCAATAAAATGTCTAAAAATCATAAAAAAGGGAAAAATACATAGGATTTTTCCTTGCACGACAGTCCTATGGGGGAACATAATTTTTTTTTTCATATTTCGTTTATATCTCTTAAAAAACAAAAATATTCCAAATTCCAAAAATGTATATGACCATATAGGTATTGAGACTAGCTATCTATAAAAAAAAATTGAGTAAAAAAAGATGGATTTTTTGAGAAAAAAGCATTTTTTATTGTTTATAAAAAATGCCATATCATCCTTGATTTTTTGTAAAAAAATTTTTAACGTGGCAGATCGAAAGAGTATCACCAACAGCATCGAATATATACAGAATTATTTTCAAATATCCATAAAAAGACGAATTAGAACGATTTAAAAAGAAAAAAGTTTTCGATTTTTGAGAAACGAAATTTGAGGAGTCATTTATGAAAAAAGCATAACACATGCAATTTTGATGCTATAGAAAAATCAAAAAATACGTATACGCTTATTTTCCGAGTAGAATAATATACTATAATTTGAGCTGATTCGGATAGGTGCTGTCGGCCTGCATGATTTGAGATGAAATCGGTCACATGAAGAAAAAATTTGGTATATTTTACAAAAATTTGGTAAATTTGGAAAAATTTAAAAAATTCTGTACATATTGAAAAATCTTGCAAATTTTGACAAATTTTGTAAATTTTGACAAATCTTGTAAATTTTGACAAATTTTGTAATTTTTGACAAAATTTGTAAATTTTGACAAAATTTGTAAATTTTGACAAAATTTTATAAATTTTGACAAAATTTTATAAATTTTGACAAAATTTTATAAATTTTGACAAATCTTGTAAATTGTGACAAATTTTGTAAATTGTGACAAATTTTGTAAATTTTGGTAAATTTTGTAATTTTGGAAAAGTAAAATTTTCAAATTTGATATAATACCGAGAAATTGAAAACAATCTTAAAACGTTTGATAATTTTGTTAAACTTTGAATATTAAGTACAAAATAGTTCTACATAAAAATTATACTATTGTAGTAATATACTATTACGAACTACCGCTAGGTGACGTGTCAACAGCACACGCAGGTAAAATAGCTATTTAAAATGTTTATACGGGAGAAAAATAGTTCATGAAGAAAAAATTTGTTTTGACTATTATTTTTAAAAAGAATTTTTTTAAACACGCTTTTCTAAAAAATGGTAAATAATTGAATTAAGAAGTAAAAAATTTGATATGAAAAATTTGGTACAATATGAAAAATTTGGTAAATTATGAAAAATTTGGTAAATTATGAAAAATTTTCAAAATTCTGTAAATATTGAAAAATCTCGTAAATTTTGAAAATCTTGTAAGTTTTGAAAAACTTAGTATATTTTTCAAAATTTTGTAAATTGTTCAAAATTTCGTAAATTTTTCAAAATTTTGTAAATTGTTCAAAATTTCGTAATTTTTTCAAAATTTCGTAAATTTTTCAAAATTTCGTAAATTTTTAAAAATTTTGTAAATTTTTCAAAATTTCGTAAATTTTTCAAAATTTTGTAAATTTTTCAAAATCTTGTACATTTTTCAAAATTTCGTAAATTTTTCAAAATTTCGTAAATTTTTCAAAATTTCGTAAATTTTTCAAAATTCCTTAAATTTTTCAAAATTTCGTAAATTTTTCAAAATCTCGTGAATTTTTCAAAATTTCATAAATTTTTCAAAATTTCGTAAATTTTTCAAAATCTCGTAAATTTTTCAAAATTTCGTAAATTTTTCAAAACGCTTTGTTTTATAGCTTCTGAGATATAGAACAGGCTCCACGCAAAAGGTTCCTGGAGGAAGAGAAGGAGTGAAGAGTTTTATGCAAAGACAGTGAGTCGTAATAATAAAGGAGAATATGTGGTAAGACTACCTTTAAGACCTGATTATCCTGCCAGCTGGGGTAATTCTTATTATCAAGCAGTACGTACGTTACGCACAATGGAGAAATGGTTTGGGAAAAACGTAAGTTTGAAAAGAGTGTATGTTGATTGCATGAATGAGTATATAGATTTAGGCCACATGAGATGTGTTATAGGGAAAGTCCCAGAGGTTGAACGTTGTTTCTACCTACCTCATCACGGAGTTTGCAATAAGGACGACAGCTAAACTGAGAACCGTCTTTAAGGCTTCCACGAGGACGGATGTAGGTTCTTTTTTGAACGATTTTCTTTTAATAGGCCCAAATCTTTTGCCAGATATGATTGATCTTATTACTAGGTGGTATTGCTATATTTATGTTTTCGTAGCCGACATCGAAAAGATCTTTCGGAAAACATGGCTTTATAAATACGATCAACATCTACAACCCGTAGTTTGGACGGACGAGGCATCGAATGGGATTGAGTCGTATTTTCTCACGGCAGTCACGTTCAGATTTGGTTGTTCTCCATATTTATCAAGCCGTACTATTACGAGATTTACGTGGATGATGTTCTCTCGGGTGCGTAATATCTTTAAAAGGCAACGGCCTAACAGATACCAATAACAAAAATGTTGAGTAGTGGGGATTTCAAGTTAAGAAAATGGTTAGCGAATGAACCAGATTTGATTGAGTGGCTACCAGATATTGTTCGAGCCTCTGCGGCATCTCTAAAAATAGGGCTAGGATATTCTGTATTAGGAATAGCCTGGGAACCAAAACAGGATTGTTTTTATTTCAATATAGCTTTAGGAGCATTGGATTGTCTGACCACAAAAAGAACAGTTTTGGCAAAAATTGCTAAATTATAAGATCCATTAGGCTGGATCACTCCAGATATTGTAGCTTTAAAAATATTTAGGCAGTCGTTATGGACGCTGACCAAGGAGTGGGACAGGGAGTTTTTATTCTGCACTTAGTTGTCTCTGAACCCGCGACCATGTAACATCTTGCGATTTCGCGTGGCCGGTACGTACTACCGGCCTCCAGGACCAATTCTAGCATGTGTATTTCTACCAGCTTCAGTAAGTTTTGCTTAACGGTTTTGTTATAATTTTTACTTTTACATAATTCTTTATTATCAAGTTATTTTAAAAGCACGTAAATTTGTTTTTTTATAGGTGCCATTATAGCATATAACTATGCTCCACAGTTGTCACGAAGTTTTCCATGAGTTGTTTCACGTTTAAGTTTATGGTAAATTTAATTCCATGTTATTGTTTTTTATGTTTCGTATTTTGTTTATACAGTTTGTGGCATAATTTGTAATGTAATTAAATTTAGTTCTGATAAGTTTATTTATTTTTATGTAGCTATGATGAGGGGAGTATTTTGAAAAATCTCCCGAAGCGTCGCAAACTTTTAACCTAATAAAAGGTGGATTGTTCTGAGTGATCAATGGAGTCATTTAATTTATTTATGTCTACCTCGGAACGATAGATTCACACCTATAATATAATAAGCAAAGGTTTATATAAACAATGGGATTTAAAATTAAACCACCCGTTAAATCATTCCTCGTAATAATTTCAGCTGCATCTGCTTCTCTGGTACTGAAAAGAAATAGCAATGGCATAACAGCCTAACCTAAAATGCGCAAATCTACCTAAATATTCTAAAGTCCCGTATAGTGCCAGCAAACTAAGTAGAAATCCGAAGAAAAGTAGTGTTGCGACGTATCATCAGCCAAAAGAATTTATTCTAAATGTTTTACAGATGTATGACTACCTGGACTAATCTCCACCTTCTAGTAGCCTAAGAAAACAATGAACGAAAGAAAAACTACTCTACAGTATGTACTAGTCCTATCGTTCCAACTTGAGGTTTCAGAATCAGTATCACGCTCTCATAGAACACTATGTACCTCTTAATAGCTGTTCGCCAATACTAGTGGACTCCAGATTTGAAAAAACTAGCTAAAGAATGCAGATTTACTATACCAGTATGGTGTGACCCTGTCTGCTGTCCAGCTGGTTCCGTAAAATCAGCATACACTAATACAATTAATGGTGTTACCTACTTATGACGTGCGCCTTACCTTATTAATTATTAAAGATAGTTAAACAAACCAAATAACAATATATATATATATATATATATATATATATATATATATATATATATATATATATATATATTGGTCCAGGCAGAGTCATACAGCTGTTAAACATTTAGAATAAATTCTTTTGGCTGGTGATACGTCGCAACACTACTTTTCTTCGTATTTCTGCTTAGTGTATATATATATATATATATATATATATATACACACATATATATATATATATATATATATATATATATATATATTAGGGGGGCTGCGCCCCCTGCTCGCTCCGCTCACCAACCCCCACATCTTACAACAATAGTTAAAATTATTTGTTTGCTTGACATTATTAATTCTTATAAGGAAATAATATAATTATTTTTTCTATTTTATCCACATCACCTATTTGGTAAATAGAAAGGTGCGTTGATTTTTTTGTTTTGTTTAATTTACTAATGATCATATTTAATAATGTACTGATAATGAGCTGATTCGGAGAGATAGGTGCTGTCGGCCTGCATGATTTGAGATGAAATCGGACATGTACTATTTTTCTCCCGTATAAACATTTTAAATAGCTATTTTACCTGCGTGTGCTGTTGACACGTCACCTAGCGGTAGTTCGTAATAGTATATTACTATAATAGTATAATTTTTATGTAGAACTATTTTGTACTTAATATTCAAAGTTTAACAAAATTATCAAACGTTTTAAGATTGTTTTCAATTTCTCGGTATTATATCAAATTTGAAAATTTTACTTTTCCAAAATTACAAAATTTACAAAAATTTACAAAATTTGTCAAAATTTGCCAAAATGTGCCAAAATTTACAAAATTTGTCAAAATTTACAAAATTTACCAAAATTTACAAAATTTGCCAAAATTTGCCAAAATATGCAAGATTTTTCAATATGTACAGAATTTTGAAAATTTTTTCAAATTTACCAAATTTTTGTATAATATACCAAATTTTTCATTACTTACCAAATTTTTGTAAAATATACCAAATGTTTCATAAATTACCAAATTTTTGTAAAATATACCCAATTTTTCATAATTTACCAAATTCTTCATAATTTACCACATTTTTCATAATTTACCAAATTTTTCATAATATACAAAATTTTTCATAATTTACCAAATTTTTCATAATTTACCAAATTTTTCATAATTTACCAAATTTTTCATAATTTATCTAATTTTTGTAAAATACTCAAAATTTTTCATAATTTACCTAATTTTTCTAAAATACTCCAAATTTTGCATAATTTACCAAATTTTTTACTTCTTAATTCAATTATTTACCATTTTTTAGAAAAGCGTGGTTAAAAAAATTCTTTTTAAAAATAATAGTCAAAACAAATTTTTTCTTCATGTACTATTTTTCTCCCGTATAAACATTTTAAATAGCTATTTTACCTGCGTGTGCTGTTGACACGTCACCTAGCGGTAGTTCGTAATAGTATATTACTATAATAGTATAATTTTTATGTAGAACTATTTTGTACTTAATATTCAAAGTTTAACAAAATTATCAAACGTTTTAAGATTGTTTTCAATTTCTCGGTATTATATCAAATTTGAAAATTTTACTTTTCCAAAATTACAAAATTTACAAAAATTTACAAAATTTGTCAAAATTTGCCAAAATGTGCCAAAATTTACAAAATTTGTCAAAATTTACAAAATTTACCAAAATTTACAAAATTTGCCAAAATTTGCCAAAATATGCAAGATTTTTCAATATGTACAGAATTTTGAAAATTTTTTCAAATTTACCAAATTTTTGTATAATATACCAAATTTTTCATTACTTACCAAATTTTTGTAAAATATACCAAATGTTTCATAAATTACCAAATTTTTGTAAAATATACCCAATTTTTCATAATTTACCAAATTCTTCATAATTTACCACATTTTTCATAATTTACCAAATTTTTCATAATATACAAAATTTTTCATAATTTACCAAATTTTTCATAATTTACCAAATTTTTCATAATTTACCAAATTTTTCATAATTTATCTAATTTTTGTAAAATACTCAAAATTTTTCATAATTTACCTAATTTTTCTAAAATACTCCAAATTTTGCATAATTTACCAAATTTTTTACTTCTTAATTCAATTATTTACCATTTTTTAGAAAAGCGTGGTTAAAAAAATTCTTTTTAAAAATAATAGTCAAAACAAATTTTTTCTTCATGTACTATTTTTCTCCCGTATAAACATTTTAAATAGCTATTTTACCTGCGTGTGCTGTTGACACGTCACCTAGCGGTAGTTCGTAATAGTATATTACTATAATAGTATAATTTTTATGTAGAACTATTTTGTACTTAATATTCAAAGTTTAACAAAATTATCAAACGTTTTAAGATTGTTTTCAATTTCTCGGTATTATATCAAATTTGAAAATTTTACTTTTCCAAAATTACAAAATTTACAAAAATTTTCAAAATTTGTCAAAATTTGCCAAAATTTGCCAAAATTTACAAAATTTGTCAAAATTTACAAAATTTACCAAAATTTACAAAATTTGCCAAAATATGCAAGATTTTTCAATATGTACAGAATTTTGAAAATTTTTTCAAATTTATCAAATTTTTGTATAATATACCAAATTTTTCATTACTTACCAAATTTTTGTAAAATATACCAAATGTTTCATAATTTACCAAATTTTTGTAAAATATACCCAATTTTTCATAATTTACCAAATTCTTCATAATTTACCACATTTTTCATAATTTACCAAATTTTTCATAATATACCAAATTTTTCATAATTTACCAAATTTTTCATAATTTACCAAATTTTTCATAATTTATCTAATTTTTGTAAAATACTCAAAATTTTTCATAATTTACCTAATTTTTTCTAAAATACTCCAAATTTTGCATAATTTACCAAATTTTTTACTTCTAATTCAATTATTTACCATTTTTTAGAAAAGCGTGGTTAAAAAAATTCTTTTTAAAAATAATAGTCAAAACAAATTTTTTCTTCATGTACTATTTTTCTCCCGTATAAACATTTTAAATAGCTATTTTACCTGCGTGTGCTGTTAACACGTCACCTAGCGGTAGTTCGTAATAGTATATTACTATAATAGTATAATTTTTATGTAGAACTATTTTGTAATTAATTTTCAAAATTTAACAAAATTATTAAACGTTTTAAGATTTTTTTCAATTTCTCGGTATTATCTAAAATTTGAAAATTTTACTTTTCAAAATTTACAAAATTTGCCAAAATTTGCCAAAATTTTTCAGAACTTACAAGATTTCCAAAATTGACAAGATTTTCAATATGTTCAGAATTTTTAAATTTTTCAGAATTTTGAAGTTCAATTATTTACCATTTTTTAGAAAAGCGTGTTTAAAATAATTCTTTAAAAATAATAATCAATACTAATTTTTTGTGATGGTGTGGCCTTTGAAGGTGTCGCAGTGTCCGAGATAGTGCGGTTCTGGGCAGGCGGGGCAGGAGTTACTGGAGCCTGCGGCTGCTGTCGTAGCGAACGTTCGAAGTGCCCGGGCGCTCGTCTGAGCACGTGGGGCTTCCATAGACGTGGATGTGCGGCTCGCCTCGATTGACTTGAGGGTCGTGCAGCGGCGTTGTAGGTATGCCTCCCAGTTGCGCCTCCTGGTCGGGTCCATATTCAGACTCGCGATTGTGACGAACCAGTCATCCCAGTGCGGGACGGCTCGTCCAAAGGCGACGAGCTGACTTCGGTGACGTTCTAAGTCATCCAGAAGTCGCTGAACTCCTGCTGCTGATTCTTCCTTGAGGGGCTTCCAAAACTCCTTTGGGAGTTGGACTAGTCGAGAGAGCCAGTGGCTTTGCGTCCCAGAGCTGGAGTCGAGCGGTGGGGGGTCTTGAGCCGCCATCCAGCTGGAGGCGGGAGGGGGGCACTTGGAGCGCCATCTGGGACAGCGCGGTCGCAGCGGGGACGGGAGCAGGCGCGAACATTCAAATTCGACAATTATAAACTGTATAAAATTATACATACAATTTTATTTCAGCGAATAGAAGATAATGATTTAATAATTAGCCTGAACCCACAACACTGAAACTGAATCATTTACTGGTTTTCATAATTTAAGTGTTTCTATAGTATCGCAATTTGAAGTAAGTTAAATTATTTTTAAGCTTTTTAACTGCTCTAATTAATTTTAAATTACTATATTAACTATTTTAGGGTCAAGATTGTTTCATGGTTAACCAATGTCACTGGTAGGAGTATTTCACGATTTGATTTAACGTTTCATTCAGTCAACAGATCTATCCTTAAAGAGTTCTCAAAGAATTCTTAGATATATCCGTAAGGGGACCTGAAAAATCACGAGAAATAATTTTTGAGAACTCTTTTGTTGTCTGTAAATGCCACACTTCAAAGAATTCTCCATTCGTTCTTAAAGAGTTTTTTGAGAACCGCTTGTGAATTCTTGGAGACTTCAAGGGTGTGTTGTTCACTCAAAGTCTATTTACAATAATTATGATGGAGTAATGCAACATTATGATTCATTACTCCATCATAATTACACGTTTTATACTGCTGCAATAATGACATTGTATATTTTATAATTTTAAGAATCAATTTATTATGTTCTTATATAAATCGTAAAGAACTGCACTTGAGAAATATTTTACAGAATGCTGCGAAGCAATATTTGTGAAAGCGGAAAGAATAGTCTATTACTATAATAGTATAATTTTTATGTAGAACAATTTTGTACAATAATTTCAAAATTTATCAAATTTATCAAATGTTTTCAAATTTTTTCCAATTTGTCTGTATTGTCAAAAATTTTAATATTTTTACAAATTTACACAATTTTATTGAAATTTACAAAATCTTTTAAATGTTTAAAAAATTTCCAAACTTTACTAAATTTTTCAAAATATACACAATTTGTCAAAATTTACAAAATTTTTCAAAATTTACAAAATTTGTCAAAATTTACAAAATTTGTCAAAATTTACAAAATTTTTCAAAATTTACAAAATTTTTCAAAATTTACAAAATTTTTTAAAATTTACAAAATTTTTCAAAATTTACAAAATTTTTCAAAATATACAAAATTTTTCAAAATTTACGAAATTTTTTAAAATTTACAACATTTTTCAAAATTTACAACATTTTTCAAAATTTACATTTTTCAAAATTTACAACATTTTTCAGAATTTACAACATTTTTCAAAATTTACAACATTTTTCAAAATTTACAACATTTTTCAAAATTTACAACATTTTTCAAAATTTACAACATTTTTCAAAATTTACAACATTTTTCAAAATTTACAACATTTTTCAAAATTTACAACATTTTTCAAAATTTACAACATTTTTCAAAATTTACAAAATTTTTCAAAATTTACAAAAATTTGCGAAAGCGCATAAAACTCTTGAAGAACGCCTGTCCAAGAATTCTTTGAAATAATCAATTGAGAATTCTTTTTGTATGGTTCTACTATCAGCAATAAAACATAATTTATATGCACAGCGAAAAATAAACAAAGTATTATTTTTTAATACAGGAAATATTTAATAAAAATAGACATACATAATTCAGAATAAATTATTTCAAATTATCGTAGAATCTTACATATTTATTTTGCCCATGAGACTTGCCAACGCCTCGATTGATATATGCACAACTCATTATATTTATATTCAATTAGTTCACATAAAAAGTGAAATTTATTATCAATTCTAACAATGAGAGTATTCAGCTGTTTGGGTGGCAGTTTTGCTGAAACTTTTTGAGCATGTTTCTAAGTACCCATATAATTACTATATATACATCCATTTAGCCTATCGCTCTTATATTCCTTTGATATTCCTATTTATTAGTTTTCTTAAATCACAATTTTATTTATTCCTATATTAGATAGCATTGATGAAAACTTAAAGTATTAGACAACAAAAGATATAACAAAACTCAAAAACTTATTATTTGTTGTATTATTTATAAAAATTAAGCGTAAAACCAAATGTATATCTGATTGTCACATATAAAATCTTATCAGAAACCTTCTTTTTAATTAAAAACTGTACAGATTTATCTAGACGGTATATTTCTTAATTTTAAAGGCATAATTTACATTATTAAAAACATTCCTTTTAAAATTAACCAGATTTATCAAAAAAATAAATGTGTTACAGCAATCTTAATAAACATTCTTCTGTGTACTGCGATCATTGATGAAGTTTCACCATATTATTGACCTTATAAACTACCTGGAAATAATTATAAAGGATCAACATTTCTAAAGTATTTTTTAACATTAATAAAAGAAGTTATATACTTATCTAATTATTCCAGCCAATGAACCAATATTTTCTACTTGATTATTGATTACCTGAAAATTATCACAAAGAAATAACTTTTTCAAAATACATTTTTTTAACATTGTCTACTAATGCAAGCAAATGTTTTCTACCAGCTTACTATAACGAAGTGTTTGTATCATCACAGATGCAGCTAGTTTATCTTTATAGTTATGCTTTAAATTTACTCTTTTGTAAAAATACTAATATTTTTTTCTGAACGTAAACTCAATTTATGTTCTATATATGGCAACTGATGATCTTGAGAGCTATTATCCCAAACAGTTTAACTGTTTTAATTTAAGTTTTAATTCGATAATCGAACAAAAATTAATTTAACCGTCTGAAATATTCCATAAAGTTAAAATGGTTAGTTGTTACATTCAAATTATTATTGAATTTTGAAGTAATTATTATAATATTATCATATCCTAATAATTCAATTTTTTAGATTTTTTATTTTTTTTTTATTTTTTTTTTTAACGTCGCCATGTTTGTGCTCCCATGTGGTGCTAATCGACGACGGAGGTCTGCGGTGTGTTTGTAAACAAAGCACATGTAATTTTTTACAGAGGTGCTTGTATCAATCGGCAGAGACTAGGATTCGAACCCGGGTCACCGGCGTGGGAATCCGACACTCTACCGACTGAGCCGCCGCAGGCCCCAATTTTTTAGATTCTATTGTTTAATTCTTTTAATCATTTAATAAATTTAGCAGTTAACACTTTCCCTGCTAAGTGTACCAGCCAAAAATGGCTTATGAATTTGTTTTCTGTGGTACTGCAATGATGACTCTTGTATATTTTACAAAATCGAATATTGTTAGGGTATTTATAGCATAAACATGTGCAGTTATGAGTTTGAGCAACGACTTCCTTATATTTTTAAAATAACGGTAAAAATGCCATAGTACTGTGGGAAAGAAAATGCTTATACATTGTCGACAGCAAAAGTATGAAAGAGTAAGAAAAGTAAAAGAATGAAAGATCTTATCTGTTTATTATAATACAACTATGACACTCGTAGACATTTTCAAGCACATGTTTATAATGTTATTCAGACAACAACAGCTGCAGAGTAGTACACCAGCACACTGTATAATCGTCTGCTGTTGGGACGTTTTCGTCGCGGTTGGCAAATCAATGACTGAAGGTTGAATACCTCAGAATTTAATAATTCAGCGCACAATTTAATAACTTCAGAGTAATAGTTGCAGTATTAGCATATATAACTTAAATGTACATATTCAAAACAAATTTTTTTCGATTTGTTGGTGAAACAACACCAGAATTCCACCTTAATTAACATAAACAAAGAATTTATCTCACCATTACAGGATGTTTATTAATTTTTTTTTATCAATCCATAATTTATTCATAATTTTTATTGAAATCCTATAACAAATTAATTATTATTTATATAGAATACCTTTGTAAAAAATAATGACTAGTCCTAGATCTAAATAGTAAATTTAAACAAACTATAAGTAAAAGTATTCAGTTATTAAAATTTTACAATGAAGACAAATTATAAATATAAGAGAATTTAGCGGACCTGCTTCATAATGTGCTATTATATTGGGGAAAGAGATGGTTGATTTGCTAATGAATGTAATTAATCAGGTGACATTTGTTAAAGAAGAAAAATTATCTTAATGCGATGAATTTTCATAAGCTAAATATGTTTCCATCGATACCCTAGTAGGAATAACAACTGCAAAAAAACGTTGAAAGACTGTGAAAAAATGGGAAAAAGTGCGAAAAAATGTGAAAATCACATACCTTTAGAACAACTGTCATAAACAAATATGCACATTTTTTTCACTGTTTCTCACACTTATAAATACACGTATTTTATCTAATAAAACTTGCACAATTTTTTATATTTGTTCAGTTTTTCACATTTTTTCACATTTTCTTTCGTTGCATTCTCTTATATAAAGGAAATTACAACTGTGAGAAATTCTAATAAAATGTAAGAAACTGTGAAAAACTGCGAAAAACTATGTAGTAGAAACTGTGAAAAACTATGTACAAACTGTGACAAAATTTATGAAATATTCTATTATATCTTTTAAAATCCTGTTGCAAATGTATGCCTAATTTCACAGTTTTTCACGAAATTTCATGGTTTTACACACTTTTTCATACATTTGTCACAATTTTTCACAGTTTTTCACGAAATTTCATGATTTCACACACTTTTTCATACATTCATCACAATTTTTCACAGTTTCTCACAGTTTTAAATATCCACTGGGATACTTGTAAAAACAGTCCACAATGCAATTTAAAATCAGATATATGTTCAGGTAAGTAAATATTATGTAAATGTCCATCCATTATCAACTTAACTATCTTAAATCTAATAAACTTGTTTTTCTATAGATGTTTACTTGGCTTTTATTTATAAATTATATTCTATGAATCATCCCAATCAGAAAGTCAGACAACGTCAAGTGACTAGGAGTCTGAAGAAAGGAAAGATGTTCACAGATAAGACCACTAGAAAAAGAAAATGTAAATTTACATAAAGAACATCGTTATTTAGAAAAGAGATATTATAAATGGTGAAACATAATTAGACAAAAGTTTTGCGATAAAAAAGTCATACAATCGATTTTTTTAAACCCATATGGAAAAGATTCCTGTAGCAATTTGAAATATTCAAGAATGGGCTTTATAAGCGTCTCAACTATTTCAGACAGATAATTTTACGTTTAATGCTTCAACAGCCTGGACTAAGCGCTTTAAGAAAGAATACAATTACCAAAGAAATGTAATAAGGTATGTCAAGCGAACAGAATATAGATCAGCTGTAGAGACTCAGAAAGAAGCTGAAACTTTTCAAGTTGAATTTGGTGTAATAACTTTGAATTTTGATTGAAATTATATTATTAATGCAGACGAAATGGACAAATGTGAATCGCACCTTAGAACGTATTGACCAAAAAGCTGTTGAGGTTCGTATTGGAGACGTATAAACAAGGTCATACATACATACACTGCCCATTATTCAGAGTCAGCAGCTGGCAAGCTTTTGACAAAAGTATTTTTCTTCCTACAGGAGACGTCAGAAAAATTTGGATCTCCAACTACAATGTTATGTCGTAACACCTTACGTCCTACCATTAATTCTAAATTAAATGAATTTTGAATTTTGCGCCTGCGCGCGCCAATATGTATACGTATATATGCGTGGACACTAGCCCTAATCGTCGGGCCGACCGCCATCGTTCGGACTACGAGTGCCTGACGGCGCGAGCAATCAGTCATCGACGACACCTATCAGCGTGCGGAGCTCCCTCGCGACCTTCGGGTTTTTCGAAATCCAAATCGTTCGCTAACGCGCGAATTTCGCCTCGTAGGCTGATCAATCGATTCTAACGAGAATCACTCTCCCGTCTACGGACGGTGATTATCGATACGGTGTGCACTGCGTTATTAATGTAAATTGCGATCAAAGAGACAAGAAACCTCGCGATTGTTGTCTGTTTCTTTTGTTAACGGCCACTTCGGCCACGTGCGAATTCTCGCCGGTTCGACTTGTGCGTGTCGGTCGTTCGTTGTAAATTATATTTGTGCAACATTTCAATCTTCATTTTTCATTTTGTATAGTGTAAATAAAATCTGGGTTTTTTGTGCCGCAAGGCTTTTTCCCGTAATTCAACTATTTCCTTGATCGTTTTACCTCACCTTTATCAATTAATTTACAAACAACTTAAAATAATTCAAATTCATTCAAAATACAACGAAGTCAAAATAGCGTAAATTAATTAAATTCATAAAACAGTGTAACGTTAACGTAAAGATAATAAATAGAGAAAAGAAATTAAAACTGCATAACTTTCAACTAACAGTGATTGCCATACCCAAAAAAGGGGTATTCAGTCAAATCAATTCATGGTGCCTCCTGTGAGGTCTGAGTTGCTTGCACCTCGCATCATACCAACGTCTCGCGCGCACAGGTCGTGACTCGCGCGACGCGCTTCCAAGAACGAGAGCGGCGTGCGACGTTCCATCATACTCGTGCGCGCTTCCAAGAACTAAACAGCAGTGCTCGACTTCTCAAGCTAATTTCGAACACGCATCAAAGACTATAGTGCGCGAATATCCAGAGTGAATTCGCGTGCGCTTAGAGACTTTAGTCCTTGCGATAGTTTAGTGACATATTAGGTCGAGCGTCAAGAGTTCAACAGCAGCGGCAGAACGAGAGAAGCTGCGTGGCGGTGCTAAACGCTGGGTCAATCAAGGTGGATCTACCGACTCGACATCCGGACTTCCACGCCGGTGTCGCTGGTGCAAATCGCCTCATCGTGCGACGCGCTTCCAAGAACGAGAGCGGCGTGCGACGGCTGCATTTACTAATCGAAGCTAAGTTTTTGTTTATAGAGCAAGGCATTTTTAGTCTCTTCTTTCTCGCTTGCTCTCACATCGCGTGCTGTGCGTTCTGTATCAAACGTCATTCTGCTTTTCTGTTTTTACAAATGTAAATAGTGTTTATTTTTTTTATATATTAAAATAAAATTGCGCACATTTATTTAAGTGCAATCGAGCAGAACGCAACGCTCGCGCCGGCGACATTTGACACTCGTTTGCCGATTCTGCGGCCGAACAAGCGCACGCCTTTATCTCGTGTACCGCTGGACTCGCTGTTTTTGGCATTTGGGTTTGACTTTATTCTATTTGCGAAGTGACAATTCGCGCACGCGTTGAAATATACTTTTGATTTGTTATTTTATTTCTGTTCTTTCTTCTCCTTTAGAAGTTGCATTCTTGTTCAATTCAGACTTTAGTTTGTAATAAATTAAAATTACGGTTAATCATAAATCTCCAATTTTATCATTACAGTAAACTCGCTCGTTGGAATTTATTATTAACACTTAAGGTTAGCTTTCATTATTTTATCGCTGTGTAATTTACTCAACGAAGCATTTCAAAATGGGTTTAACCGAAAATCAAACCAAGCGCGTCGAGTTTATTGTACAAAAAATAAAGACTTTTGAGAAACACACCCAAGTGCTCAAGGTATACCTAGAGGGTCCAAATCCAGATCCCATTAATGCCGATCTGCGTTTGACTAGTTTGACAGCACTTTATCAAGCCTACGTCAAATACCATGACGAATTGATTTCTATACAAACTGACCACCCTCGACTCGACGATTTTCAGTCTCTAGAGACGACGTACTATGACGTTGCTACTACAGTGACTAAACTAATGAAATCACCAGAACCAATTGCTAATTCAACACTATACAGTAGTAACCTTACGATCACTGAACGAGTCGACCTACCTAAACTACCAACAATCAAGCTCCCTGTTTTCAATGGTAATCACGACGAATGGCTTCCCTTTAAAAACAAGTTCGTTGCGCTTGTGCATTCTCGCGCGAACATTAGTGGCTTCGTCAAGTACACCCAACTAGAAAGCGCTTTGTCGGGGTCGGCGTTAGGGAAACTTGCGGAATTTCATGCTAGTGATGCGAATTACCCTAAAGCCTGGAAGGCGCTCTGTGATGCTTACGATCAAAGGCGTCTCATTGTTACAGAGCATCTAGACGCTCTACTCGATCTTCCAGTACTGTCGAAGGCAATTCCCAAGGATCTTTCTGATCTAGTCGATAAGGCACGTCAACATCTTAACATGTTGGAGCAAGTCCAGGTCAAAGTTAATGAGGATATAGTTATTAGGATCTTAGAAAGATGTATTCCCCAAGGTGTTTTATCTAGGTGGCAGGACAAATTAGAGGGTGATAAGCTCCCGTCTTTAGACGAATTCTTCAAATTCATTCAATCCACAGTATTCAAATTGCGATCGTTGGAACGAACTTCATCGATCAATCGCAATAATGCCCGTAAACGAACGGGCGAGAAATTTGATAAACAATCTCAGGTCAAGGTCGCGAGGTCTGAGACGCGTTCTCTAGTTACAACTACGTCTAACCCTTCAAATACGTCGAAGTCTTCCAAGTTGTCTTGTCGCAAATGCAACCAAGAGCATTACCTTTACAAATGTCCTGATTTCAATAATTTGAAGATTCAGGAGCGTTGGGACTTCGTCAAAACCAACAAGCTTTGTCGTAATTGTTTGTCTTCGCATCCACTCCCATGTAAGAACACCAATCGGTGTAAGAAGTGTAATCGTGATCACCACACCTCTTTACATTCAGAGAAGAAAGCCAAAGCTGCCGATGATCAATTGCAAAATCAAAATGGCGCTTCTCAGAGTGTCAAGGAGACGAAATCATACACGCAGGCTCACACTTGACTAGCCGGCCATTCTTATGCGTCAGTTGCATATCTTTCCGACTCCCAGTTGATGACTACTGCTGTAGTCAAATTTCAAAATGGTCGAGGACGTCGTTTCATGGCACGGGCACTTTTAGACTCTTGTTCTACAGTCAATCTGATCACTGAAAAATTCGCTAATTCATTAAATTTATCAAAACAAGCTTGTGCTGTTAATATCGGAGCAGTTGACGGTTTATGCACTGTTTCAAATTATTACATTAGAGCTTCTTTCTTGTCAACTTATAACGATTCAAAACATGAACTAATTTTTCTAATTGTACCTAATATTGCTAATTTTGTGCCTACTGAAGCATTTCCTCGACAGCTCTTTAACATTCCCAAAAATTTGCAATTAGCTGATCCCCAATTTCATCTGCCCAAATCTGTAGACGTATTGTTAGCATCTCGCACGGTCTTATCGGTATTATGTGTAGGTCAAATCAAGCTCCAAAGCGGAGAATCTCACCTCGTTCTTCAAAAGACCACTCTAGGTTGGATAATCGCAGGAGGATCCGACGTTCTCGTTGCATCTTCAAAGTCCTCGTGCAACATCGTCAAGCTCGATCGACTACTTGAGCGTTTTTGGGCAATCGATGATTTTGATCATGAGCCTTTGAAATCTCGTGATGAGGTAGCATGCGAACAACACTATGTTGATCACACTCGACGGGATTCATCTGGGCGGTACGTTGTTCGTCTCCCGTTCCGAGATAACAAATTCGAACTAGGTGAGTCTAGGATGCAAGCTTTAAAACGATTTCATGCTCTCGAGAGAAAGTTCGAATCCAATCCGACGTTTAGCACTGAATACAAAAGGGTAATGGAGGAATATATATCTCTCGGTCACATGACTTTAGTTGAAGAAGGTGTTACGGATGGATATTATCTTCCTCATCACGCTGTGATCAAGGAATCCAGCGAAACCACCAAAGTGAGAGTAGTTTTCGACGCTTCAGCCAAAACTTCCACTGGCCTATCATTGAACGACGTTCTTCTAGTTGGACCGACTATCCAAAATACCATTATCGAACAACTTCTTCGTTTTCGGACAAATGCTTATGTCATCACTGCAGACATCGAGAAGATGTACAGGCAAATTGTCGTACATTCTGAGGACAGGAAGTTTCAAAAGGCTTTATGGTACCATCAAGGTAAGATTCGAACATACCTACTGAACACTGTAACCTTCGGAACTGCCTGTGCACCTTTTCTCGCCATCCGTACTCTTGTGCAGTTGGCCCGTGACGAAGCAGGTAACTTTCCACGTGCTAGTCAACTTCTTCTTCGCGATTTCTATGTAGACGACTTTATTTCCGGAGCGAATTCACTCGAAGAAATTCTGAGTATTCGCGACGAAATGATAGAGTTATTGAGTCGTGGAGGTTTTCTCATCCGAAAATGGGCATCGAATCATGAGTCCGCATTGAACAACATCGGCGAAAGGTTGGTCGACTTAGAGTGTACCGTTAAACAAGATCCTATTCAAAAGACGTTAGGAATCATCTGGGATTCACAGTCTGATCTCTTAAAGTATACTGTGCAAGTCATCGATCCTCAAGGTTCTTCCACCAAGAGAAAGCTCGCATCTGAAACTGCCAAAATATTTGATCCTCTTGGTCTTTTAGGACCCGTGATTTTATACGCCAAAGTTCTCATGCAAGATTGCTGGAAGACAAAAATCACTTGGGATGAATCTCTGCCTCAGGAAATTTATACAAAATGGAAATCGTTAGTTGATCAGTTGTCATCTTTGCAAAACTTTTCGATGCCTCGGCAAGTCCTAGGGTTGAATCCTGTAGAAATCGAACTTCACGGTTTTTGCGATGCGTGTATGTATGGTTATGGTGCATGTATTTTCGTCAGATCCACGGATTCAGAAGGTATTGTCACCATAAATCTTCTCTGTAGCAAATCTAGGGTAGCTCCTCTAAGTGGCGTCACAATTCCTCGGTTGGAACTCTGTGCGGCTACTGTGATCAAGAAGCTCTATATTCAAAGCAAGAGTCAAGTCAATTTCCCTATAAGTAGAGTCATCTTTTGGTCAGATTCCACCATAGTGCTTTGTTGGCTCAAAAAGGCCCCTCATATTTTGAGAACCTTCGAAGCTAGGAGAGTCGCCGAAATTCAAACTTTAGGCGATCAAGTTCAGTGGAAACACGTTCGGTCGGAGGATAATCCAGCAGATTCCTTGTCTCGAGGACAGTTACCTGCAGATTCCATCAAAAATTCTCTCTGGACATCAGTTCCTGCATGGTTGGCTCTCCCAGAAAGAGAATGGCCTCGGCTCCGTGAGGCATCATTGACCGAAATACCTGGTTTAAAAAAGGGCAAGTGTTTAATTTCTATTGACGATTGCTCTTCTCTTTATTCTCGTTGTTCCTCTTTCAATCGCTTTTCTAGAGTAATCGCATTTATATTGCGTTGGAAAGCTTCAAATTCCAGGGTAAAACCTTCATGGGTATTCTCCGAGATCTCAAACGTAGAAATTCGACTTCGCAAAATCGCTGCGCAAGTACGTCCTTTGTCGTGTTCGGAGGTCGTCGTCGCTGAACGTCAAATATTAGCAATGATACAACGCGAAAGATTCTCCACGGAGATAAAGTTTCTCGCTACGATTCGAGATGCTACTCCTGGCGAAATCACAGTTTCCTATCGTAAAGCGACTAGGTTAGACGAAGTAAATCCTTTCCTTGATGAACATAACCTTATTCGTGTAGGCGGTCGTCTAAAGAAATCCGATTTGATTTACAATCAGAAGCATCCCCTATTGTTGCCTAGTCGACATCCAATAACCGACATCATCATTCGGGAAATCCACGAAGCGAATCTTCACGCAGGTATCCAGTCAACACTTTATGCCGTTCGTGAGCGCTTCTGGGTTCTCAATGGTAAAAATCAGGTTAGGAGAATCGTTCGTCGTTGCGTAGAATGCATTCGTCAACGGCCTAAGACCATGCACGCTCAGATGGCTGATCTTCCTGGAAGTCGGGTAAACGAGGCTCCTGCGTTCAGTCGCACAGGTGTTGACTTCTTCGGTCCTATTCTGATCAAAGAAAAGAAGGATCGAAACAGGAGTGTTATCAAGACGTATGGATGCGTTTTCATCTGTATGGTTTCTAAAGCAGTCCACATTGAACTGGCGACTGACCTTTCAACTGAAGGCTTTCTCGCAGCTTTTCGTAGGTTCATCAGTAGGAGGGGGATCCCTGAACATGTTTATTCCGATAATGGGACCAACTTCGTTGGGGCTAATAAGGAGCTCGGCGAAATTTATAAATTGCATGAGACCTCAGAATTTCAAAGCTCGATAGAAGCTTACGCTTTAACCAAACGCATAGAATGGCACTTCAATCCGCCATTATCCCCGCATTTTGGAGGTCTTTGGGAAGCAGCTGTGAAGAGCTTTAAACACCATCTAAAGCGCATTTTGAAAGATCAAACGCTCACTTATGAACAGATCAACACTTTGTTGATCGAAATCGAAGCAATCTTAAATTCGCGACCTTTATGCACTCTGTCAGCTGATCCCAATGACCCCTTAGCTATTACCCCCGCTCATTTGCTCATTGGTAGACCTTTAAATTTTTTACCAGAGAAATTTCTTGTTACAGTGCCAACCAATCGTCTGTCGACATATAAATTCATCACTAAGGCCAGACAGGATTTCTGGAACAAGTGGCACAAGGAATACTTAAATGAGCTGCAAACCCGCCAAAAGTGGCACACGTCGTCAGCAGAACTCAAGATTGGCGCCGTTGTCATCCTGATGGAGGATAATCTGGGATGTTCACGATGGCCACTCGGCGTAATCATCGAGGTTTTCCCTGGCAGCGACGGCATCGCCAGAGTTGCGTCAGTTAAGACTGCTAGCGGCGTATACAAACGCAATATTACGCGTTTATGCGCATTACCAACTAATTAATCAACCTTTGTAATCGTTAAATTGTAAACTAGCTCGTTCTAGTCCATTCGAGATTCATAGCTTATTTAAATTATCATTATTCTAATCATATTGCGGTGATGATCGACGAAGCAGTCACTCCAACGGAAACTGACTTCACTTGTATAGTCGTCCGCTATCAAGTATACCAAAGATTCTTGTGTTTCAATTAATTGACGTTAATTTGTTCGGTAGCTTTAGTTAAGCGTCATTGATTCATTTATTTATTTTATTTATTATAGGTATAGTGAACTCTGCGACTTCTGTTGTTGGGAACAACATTTCCCGCAGCTTCGGCCGGGAGTATGTTATGTCGTAACACCTTACGTCCTACCATTAATTCTAAATTAAATGAATTTTGAATTTTGCGCCTGCGCGCGCCAATATGTATACGTATATATGCGTGGACACTAGCCCTAATCGTCGGGCTGACCGCCATCGTTCGGGCTACGAGTGCCTGACGGCGCGAGCAATCAGTCATCGACGACACCTATCAGCGTGCGGAGCTCCCTCGCGACCTTCGGGTTTTTCGAAATCCAAATCGTTCGCTAACGCGCGAATTTCGCCTCGTAAGCTGATCAATCGATTCTAACGAGAATCACTCTCCCGTCTACGGACGGTGATTATCGATACGGTGTGCACTGCGTTATTAATGTAAATTGCGATCAAAGAGACAAGAAACCTCGCGATTGTTGTCTGTTTCTTTTGTTAACGGCCACTTCGGCCACGTGCGAATTCTCGCCGGTTCGACTTGTGCGTGTCGGTCGTTCGTTGTAAATTATATTTGTGCAACATTTCAATCTTCATTTTTCATTTTGTATAGTGTAAATAAAATCTGGGTTTTTTGTGCCGCAAGGCTTTTTCCCGTAATTCAACTATTTCCTTGATCGTTTTACCTCACCTTTATCAATTAATTTACAAACAACTTAAAATAATTCAAATTCATTCAAAATACAACGAAGTCAAAATAGCGTAAATTAATTAAATTCATAAAACAGTGTAACGTTAACGTAAAGATAATAAATAGAGAAAAGAAATTAAAACTGCATAACTTTCAACTAACAGTGATTGCCATACCCAAAAAAGGGGTATTCAGTCAAATCAATTCAACAATGTATGCAGCCTTATGTAGCACAAAAAATTTGCTTGTTGGCCTTAGGTTCTTCGAGTGGTCAAACCGAAGCTGCATTAATTGAATGATTGTTAGTCAAAAACTTATTACGAGAGTCCACATGCACACTTAAGTACATATCACTGGGATGCACAGTGTAGTGTAAACCTTTGGTTACTTATATCTGTCTAAGAATTAAATTTTTCACCAAGAAGCTTTAAAATAGCACATATTTGCTGAAACACCATCCATCAAAATCCACTCTCTCATATACATTCAACTTTCAGCATCTATCTCCAGAAACATCATGATCCAGTATGCTTGGTTATTTTATCAAAATTATTTGATAAGAAAGATGTTTTTGATATATCAAAGAAACTTGCTTTTCTCTCAATATACTGAAAAATATGAATGTCAATCTGTAGGTTCTATATTATGATTATGGTGTGGACAGCGTTGCTTTTCTTGTTTCTGTGAATTGTACCATCCCTCACATATCTACTCAATATTTCATAAATTTGCAATAAAAAGATTAGAGAATAAAAAGCACTGTATAAACATCGCTATTTACTACTTATTATATGATACAGCTGACAGAGCAAGCAGCAGACGACCTTTCTTAGTAAAAACAACTCACTATTCGAGGGTCCAAGTCACGCTAGAGGGAGTTGTTGCCATGGCTGTGTAATGTAATTATACATGACGTGTTATTCGCCATTTATACGCGCAAATATACAAATAAAATAATACGCATTTATTTAGTAAATATTCAAAAATATATAACCGACCAAGATGGCGTCGGGAGGTAAGAAGCCTCCTGACAAGTGTGAATTTTATTTCTCTTGTTGCAAAAAAAAATCGTCTACAGTTACTTGTATTATCTGCGAAGAAGTATATCATTACAGTTGTTTGATACAGACGTGCAACGGCTACAAATTCATTAGCGATAAATTAATAATATGTCCAGAACATATTCAGCTCAACATAACCTCCAAAATTGAAGAGGAAAACCTCAGTGTTCTAGCTAGGTTGTTGATTGCTAAAGTGAAACTTAAAGCTTCAGAAGAAATAAGAAAGGATTTATTAACTGAAATTTCAAATAAAACGCAGGGATCAAATAATACAACAATTTACGAAGAGGATAATGAGAATGAATTGCTGAAAGCTGAAAATGCATTATTGAAACAATTGGTTAGTGAACTAAAAGAAAAAAATGATCTACTTAAAGAAAAGCTTAATGACAACCAAAAGGAAAATTAAATCAAAAGTTATCTGTATTCAGAAGTCACAAGTTTTCCCAAACAACAGCTAAAAAAAGTGACCAAAATAAAAGTAACTAAAATTAATAACGACGAAAATAGTAGCAATATTAATATTAAGAAAAGTGTCATTGAAATTCTGACAAAAGAAAAAAAATATACAAACTAAAAAAGTCTATTTAAATAACAAAGATGAATTGTTAATAAGTTGTTCAACTAATAATAGTGCAGAGTTAGCAGAATCTGTATTAAAAAGAGAGTTAGAAGGTATACTTAATATCAATAAAGAGGAACTGAATAATCCTAAAATAAAAATCGTGGGAATTGATAACTGTGATAACATGGAAATAGAAGAGTTAGAAAATGACATAAATTCAAGAAATTTCAGCAGTTTTGCAAGAAAAGGTCAAGTGCTGCATATGTATACAAATGATACAAACAACAAGACTACCGTTCTAATGGAAGTTCCTGCAGAGATATATAAATATATCAAAGAAAATAATAGCAAAATTTTTGTAGGGTATCAAAATTGTAAAGCCTACGATTTAATAAACATTAGACCTTGCTATAACTGTGGCAGAAATCGCCACAGTGGAAAAAACTGTACAAATGACCCTACGTGCCTTAAATGCTCAGAAATGCATAAGACTAGTGAGTGTATAAATAATATTATAAAGTGCTTAAACTGTGAATATAGTAATGAAAATTATAATACTAATTATTCAACTAATCATTATGCCAATGACCATAATGTATGTAATATTCTGAAAAAAAAAATTACAAGATATATAGACTCGACTGATTACCCGATGAAACCTTCTTTACCACCAGTGAATATGGATTACCATTCGAAGAAGGGAACGAAGAAGACTCAAGTACCATCAGATGTGAATCCACCAACAAGTAATAGAAACCAGCAGCAACTCCGACAGGAACAGCACAAACAAAAATCGAAACAAGTTAGACAAGCACAATTATCTACATCACAGACAGTAAAAACGGCAAAAAGAAAACAAGGAAATAATAGTAAAAATGGATAATTTTGATTTTTTAGATAAGATAAAAAATGATTTAATACGCAAAGAAAAAATATGTGATAATATTTTTAATTTTAACAAAGTTATTAATAACAAAAAAGATATAATAATGCATATTAATATTAGGAGTATGAATGCTAATTTTGATAAAGTTAAGATATTATTTGAAAGTCTAATAAATAAACCTTCTATTATTATATGCACTGAAGCTTTTGAACAAGTCAATTAAAATTTATACGAATTAAAAGGATCTAACTATGAATATCAGAGTTACTATAATGATAGTAGGATAAATAGAAATGATGGAGTTATTGTTTTTATTGATAAAAGCTTGGTACAAAAAACTGAAATTGTTAAATGTGGTAGGATTAAAATCATAAATACACCAGTTACACTTAATAATGATAGTAAACTAGAGATTTCTGCTATGTACAGATCTCATGGTATACCTAAGGCTGAATTCATTCTACAACTAAACAGATACCTAGTCAAAAAGAAAAATATTAAAAATCATTTAGTAATAGGTGATTTTAATATAGACATATTACAATGTGATAACATAAGCCAAGAATTCCTATGTAATTTCTGTGATAAAGGATATTTGCCAGGATTTACTAGTATTACGAAGCCGCCTACTACGATATGTAAAGGTTCATGTATAGACAATATATTCATTAAAACTAGTGGACTAAATACTAATACATACATACTCAAACATTCTTTAACAGATCATTATCCTATTTTCATTGCTATAGATAAGATTAAAACAGAATTAAATAAACCAATAGTAACTTTAGACTATAAAAAATTAATAAACATTGCTAGGACAAAAAATTGGAATGAAAATTTGGCTATACATGACCCTAATTTAGCTACTAATATTTTGATATGCAAAAGAAAACAATGCATTGAATTGGCAATGAAAAAAAATAATAGTAAATGTAAACAAAAAGGAAGGAAAAAATGGATTACAAATGCCATAATACAGTCATGCGAAACCAAAGAATTTTTATATAACTTATGGCAATTGGATCTCAAAAATGAACAGCTTCGCTTGCAATATAAGAATTATGCTAAAATATTGGATAAAGTAATTATAGATACTAAAATGAAATATGATAAAAATCTAATCCAAAATAATTCTAATAACCCAAAAATGTTATGGGAAATTATAAATTCAAAAATAGGTAAAAAGACGAAATCTAAGGAAGCTATAAGTTATATAAAAGTTGATAAAAATAAGATTACCAACAAAGTTGAAATTACTAAAAATATAAATAAATATTTCTGTGAAATAGGGCAAAAATTAAGTGATAAAATTGTTGAACCCACCAATGAAGAAATCAAACTATCTGAAATGAATGTAAATTCTATTTTTCTCAATCCTACAAATGAAAATGAAGTAACAGGCATAATCAATAATTTAAAATTAAAAAAGGGTGGTGTTGACAAAATTCATGCTAAAGTCTTGAAAATGATGTACAACTATATTGTTGAACCTCTAACAAATATTTTCAATGCATGTATTGATAAAGCCGTTTGGCCCGATGCTCTAAAAAGGGCTGAGGTAGTACCATTATTTAAATCAGGCGAAAAGCATAATATGTCTAATTATAGACCTATTTCTCTAATTTCTAATGTAGCAAAAATCTTTGAAAGAATTATCTACAATAGAATTTATGATTTTGTGGAAAAGCATAATATTATATCTGAACATCAATTTGGTTTTAGGAAGAAAATGGGTACTAGAAATGCTTTAAATTATTTAACTAATACCTTGTACACTAATTTAGATAAAAGTAAACCGATAATTGTAACATTCCTAGATTTGGCAAAGGCGTTTGACACCGTAGATCATGAAATTTTACTGAACAAACTCTATTGTATTGGTATTAGAGGACAGGCACTGGATTTGCTTTCAAGTTATCTCAATGATAGATACCAAGCAGTGGTTATGGATGATACTGAAAGTAATAAATTGTTAATAAATACGGGTGTACCTCAAGGTACAATCCTAGGTCCACTGCTTTTCATTCTGTATATAAATGATATCCTAAAGGAAATCCCACTGGAAGAAATTTTGTCATACGCAGATGATATTGCTATAATTGCTACTGGTAATAATTGAATAGAAGCACAAGACAAGATGAACAAGTATTTAAATAGAATTAATTTTTGGTTAGCTTTAAATAAATTATCACTAAATGTAGACAAGACTGTTTTTATTACTTTTGGCAATTATAGTGACAGTGTCCCAAATAAATTAGAAGTTAAAATTAATAATAAAAATATAACAAGAGTAGAATATTATAAATATTTGGGTATAGTTATAGATTTTAATTTAAGATGGGATAAACACATTCAGTACATTCTAAATAAAACAAAGTATCTTGTATTTATATTTTACAAAATTGCGAAAATAATGTCTACAGAGACATTAAGAATGATTTATTATGCTTTTTTCCATAGTCTGATAAGCTATGGAATACTAGCTTGGGGTGGAGTTTATAAAAATAATCGAGTTTTAGTTCAAAATCTACAAAAAAAAATTTTAAATATCATTAATAAACGAAACTTTATTGTGCAAAATAATCCTTTAAGCATAGAACAAATATATATTTTAGAAGCTATAAAATATCATTATGCAGATCTCAAAATGCAATATACCAAATCTACGAGTGTAACAAGGAAAAAGAATTTAATTTTACCGAGTTATAAGAAGAAAGTTGGTGATAAAAATTGTTATAAAAAGGCTATAGTAACTTTCAACAGTTTTCCGAATGAATTAAAAATTTTAAATATAGATAACGTGTCACATAAGAACATTATAAAAAATTGGATTAAATTAAATTGTTAAGGTTAATGTTTTCTTTCGCATTTTTATTTTACTGTTATGAATTGAAGAAAAAATTATTTGTTATTATACATATTATATGTTAAAACCAAAAATTTTTTATTGAGTTTGTAGTTAAAGTAGTTTTAAGTTTAGATCTAAGTTTTAGTACATAATTTTAAAATATTTTCTTCTTTTGTATCTCTTTTTTTGTATTGCCAGGCCTGTGTACAGATAACGTGTTTATCTCTACAGGACTTTTATAGGGCATTCAACTACCCTGTAAATCTTTCTGGTTTTAAATAAATAAATAAATAAATATAAGCATTCGATTCTCGAACAGACTCAGACACAAAATATTCAATTTTACAAACTGTGTCTGAAAGGCAAAGAAAACGTGCTCACTAAAAAATAGAGAACCTCGGTTCTACGCGATATTGGGTCCGAGTTCAAGTGCTTTTTCGGGAAGAAAAGCGTGCCACTCGCACGACAACAACATGTGGCTGGAAACAGCCTCTAGATTGCATATACAAAAAAGGGACCGGAGGAGGAGAGGAGCTCAACAGGGCTACAACGAATTTGTAGACCACGAGTAAAGTCAGTCAGAGTCTAGGCGTGCTAAAGGACACACGGGTTCATCTATTTCATTCTCCTCATTATTTCTCTTTTCAAACACTTTTTTGGTTATTCAGAAAATGCGGCCGTAGCCGGTCTCAATCCCGGATTAGACGCAGAGAGAAAGTGTCGTTGTTAATCAAATCATCCGTATTTCAATCTGCGTTTATTATATGTTAAATCATTTATTTATTTCTAATTTATTTAAATACACCGCTATCGGTTCACGACCTTCCTAACCTAACCCTAGCTGGATCATCAAGAGACAATTATGAATTTGGTTTTCGCAAAAAATAAAAAAGCATTTTTATTTTTTAATGGATACTTTCGGTGCAACTTTGCCACTTTTTACAAGTCTCCTGTCAATCTTTTAACTTTTTTCAAGTAAACTAAAATTACATTTTGGGCTCTCACCGACAGGTGTGCCACTTTTGTTTGAACCCCCTACTAGTGATTACTTAAGTAGTTCTTATAATCTTATATATCTGTTTACATTCGGAAAAAATATTTTTAATTTGGATACGTAAGTTTCAAGTATAACTAATAAATAACGAATACGTAGGTGCATCTGTGATGTAAAAGTAATCATGCAGAAATTATTTGCTCATTTTCTGGTAAAATTAGATCAGTATACATAACCTTTTTTAATGTTAAAAAATATTTTGAAAATGTTGATTCTTTGTAATAATTTCCAGGTAGTTTATAAGGTCAATAATTTGAGCAAACTTCGTCAATGATCGCAATACACAGAAGAAGATTTATTATAATTACTGTAACTCATTTATTTTTCAAATTAATCTGGATAATTTTTGAATGTTTTTATTAATGTAAATTATACCTTTAAAATTAAGAAATATACCATCTAGATAAATCTGTACAGTTTTGAATCAAGAAGAAGGTTTCTGATAAGATTTTATATGTGACAATCAAGTATACATTTTGTTTTACGTTAAATTTTTATAAAACAATACAACAAATAATAAGTTTTTGAAGTTCGTTATTTCTTATGTTTTCTAATTATACTTATGCATGTTTATCTCAGTGGAAAAAATAGATATTTTATGTATTAGAAGTCTTAAAAGCCATATGCAATTAGAAATCAATGCTAATACAAGAATAATAAATAAATATGTAATTAGAGACGAAGCTCTAATATGACGTTATTCCTCGGAGTATTTTTTAACGATTTTGAGGTCGATTTAGTTGATCTTCCCGAGGTTAAAGGTATGTGAAATAAAAAGTCACATTTACGTTTCGGTGGCTATGCCACCCTCTTCAGAATAAACTAAACGGCGAGTCAGTGATGAGAGGCAAAGTGAAAAACAAAGCTTCCTCCTCCGCAAGTGGAGCGGGGAGGAAGAGGCTCGCGAGTGCGAAAGGTGTTGTTGCACTCGTGGTTTATTTTTGTTTGAACAAAAATAAGGAGTCCAAACAAAAATAAACCACGAGTGCAACAACACCTCTCGCACTCGCGAGCCTCTTCCTCCCCGCTCCACTTGCGGAGGAGGAAGCTTTGTTTTTCACTTTGCCTCTCATCACTGACTCGCCGTTTAGTTTATTCTGAAGAGGGTGGCATAGCCACCGAAACGTAAATGTGACTTTTTATTTCACATACCTTTAACCTCGGGAAGATCAACAAAATCGACCTCAAAATCGTTAATAATAAATAAAGTTTCGATTCAAGAAAATCAATTAATTGGAATATCTAAGGAAGATAATAAAGTAAGACTTAAATGGCTATATAATGTTTTATACGTTACGTATTAAACTGCTTTTTTATCTTAAACATAATTTATATTCATAATTCGTATGATCACAAGATGCAGGTTGAAAATTACATAAAGCATTAAAAACGAAAAGTCCAACATAAATAGTTTGTATATAAACATTTATTAAAAATATTAATTTAATTTGGTGGGCATTTTTGTAAGAAAATTACCTTTTTTATTATAGATTCGATAGCAGAATGCATATTTTACAAATGGAAAAAAAGTTAATGAAAATAATTTTCCTTTTCTGAAACACAATGTCTCACAAAATGCAGTTCTTGCTTTTATTACTAATATACATAGTCGACCAACTTACGTTCTTTTACTTTTTCTGTTTGATGTTTATACAAAGCATAATATAAGTTATTGTAATAATAACTATCCCAAGACCTGCTTAAAAATATTTTTTTATTAACTCGATAACCTCATGGGTCTGAATTACTTTTAGGATGGTGATATACTTACTTATAGTAACTTATTAGAATATTTGAATCATATTCTAGCATAAATGATCAACGGTATTTTTTCGTTGGGTGTTATTTGCTGTATGTGTATATTCTGGAGAAGACCATCGAATAAACTCCATTTTTTATCCATTCCATACATGAAAGTTTTGTAATGCACTACTGCATTAGCAGCATGGAGTTCACTTTCAGCATCTCCTTCGAAGCGAATGCACCCTTTTAAGGCAAAGTTTCCAGTTGTTAAGTACAAGTTAGTAGGTATAACATAAAATTTAGTTTTAAAAAGTAATTTTTTAATATCAACAGTTTTTATTATTTAGTAGTAACAGTAGTTGTAACAGTTTTTAGTAGTTTTGGGTATTTTTCCTCTCATTTAAATATTCTAAATCCATTGCTAAATAATTTTTTAATTCGTTGCATAAAGTTGCCTTGTTATTACATTTTTCATTTCAACAATCTACTTTTCTTTCATATAAAATATACTCGACGATGGACTGTAGATTTTCTAAACCATTTTCAAAATAGTCTGAAGCAGACAATGATCTTGTGTATATACATTTTTACTGCGAGTCGCACATTCATCACAGATAATTTTCTGTTCAATGCTCGGGGAAAGAGACATAAATTTTTCAACTGCTACTATAATGGTTTCCTTACATTCAATTAAACATTGATAACTAATTAGCCTCTAGCTGTACAATTCATACAGACATTCTGCTCTGCGTTGATAAAACCATTCATGTTTGAAACCATTAGCACACTAATCAACAATAGAGCTAAAAAATTGTATTGAATCATTTGCTTTTAATAGTGACTGATTGATTTCAATTGTAAAAGAAAAACTTTCTATATAAATTGATGGCATAAGTTCAAAACAACTATCAAATGGGCATGTGTTATTGAACATAAATTGTTGCAATGTACCATTAATTAAATAGTTTGCGCATCTTATTTGGTTTCCATTAAGAATCAATTTGTGCTCATTAAATTCACTAATGTCTTCAGAAAACTTGCAAATTTCTTTTTTGAAAAGCACTGGTGTAGAAGCATGTACATTATTGTAATTAAATAAAGACTTTTCTAACGATGAATTGATGGAATTTTCTAAATTTGTATTGCAATTATTGTAAGAAATTATGTTACTTATTCTATTATTTGTTTCAAGTTTTTGTCCAGGCGATGTATTAAGTTTAGAGGTCAGTGGTAGTTCAGCAGTTTTCAGAGAAATTTGACCAGGTGTTTGCAAAATATGGCTTTCATGTTGAAAGCTCTTAATCACTTAATAATAGTGCAGATGTAGCAGAAGTTGTTGGAAAGTCTGTTAAATCTTCAAGATTTATATCTAAAATGTCTAGTTTTGTATTTTTCTTCTCAGTATTACTTTTTAACCTGGGCAAATTTAAAAAACCTAGTTTTGTCAGATCGTTAGCCTTTTTAGTATATTTCAAAATAAATTTTGCTGTTGAGATGGGCTGCGGTATCCTAAATTATTTAGTTTTGAAAAATGCTTCTGACCTAGCAGAAGTCCCAGCATTCTTCGGTGTTCTGAAGTGGGTTTTCATTATATTTGTCCATGAAGTGAAACTATAGCATACAATTTTAACATTCTAACTGAAGTCTGGGCAGTAATAAGAATTAGCCTCATGAGTGATTTTTTCTTCTTAATTACATAAAGTCAAGGCACGTTTAAATATATTATCAATGAATTTTATTCAAATATTAACTTCATGATAATTCTTATCTTCTTCTATAATTTTTGCACTTTCTGAAAGAGAAATCAAGTTCATAATTTCTAATTCATAAGTTTTCAGCAAACTTGTCAACACTATTGTTCTTTTTTGGAACTCAGAATCGTTTTCTATAATCGTGCTATTTGAAATTATTATAATACCAGTAACAATTTGTTTAAACTGCTCGAGTGTTTCAATTTGAATTAAACCACCGATACATCTGTCATAAAATTCACTAACATTTATATTACTTGACTTTAAGCATTTCCATCCTGTGATTGTGTGAATCAAATCTGCTACATCATATCTATAATAACAAACTATACATTTTGTATGTTAATTTATTGAATGCTAAGGTTATAACATTTTGCAATGTTGGTGAGCCATCCGTACACATTTCTTTAGGTACTTTTGGACCGGTCTTGACCCATCTATCTAGTGCCTCTTTTAATACTGGCACATGATGAATTGATGTTAGTGCTTGGAAAATAGGAATTATTTTTCCAGCCAATCCTATTAGGATAACATAATAAAATAGAGGTTTACTTTTATAATTATATATAGTGTATGTTTATGCTAAACTACCTGTAGAGTCAAATAAAAGTGGTACGGAATAATCTCTTACTGCATTCCAAGTTGATTTGTAAAAATTCATATTTTATTTTATAATTTATGTCATTTATCTTTTATATCTGGTATTTATAAAGGTGAAACAACTTAATAAGTCTTAATAATCTTTGAATTTTTAAATTTCTATTTAAATCTATGCAAAAAAAAGCTTAGATTATATATAAAAAAGGAAGTAATAAAGAAACTTTAGCAACTTTTAACTTTTTTATAGGAAATTATACCATGTCTAGATACCAAAATAATCAAAAACTTAATATAAAAAATAAGTGCACTTAAGTTGTTATGCCTCAAAGCAACATATAAATATATTATTTGTAAAAAAAGGAAATCTATCATTCGCTGCGAGTAAACCTATTTTTTATTTGAGCCAACGTTTCGAACTCCTTGATTGAGTTCCTTTTCAAGGCTATAAAAACAGAAAAATAATACACAACACAGCAAACAAAATTGTTAAACAAACCTTACCAAACATCAAAGATGGCTAATTTTTTCGGTATATAAGTTGATAGAATTATAGAAAATTTTAAACAATATAATTCTGCTTTACAATTCACAGTTGAAAAAGAAATTAATAACAAATTAAGTTTTTTATATTTAGACAACTTTCCAAAAACTATTTGGTACAGAAACAATACTGCATCTGGTCGCTACATAAATTTCGCTTCTCATCACCCCCTTTCACAAAAAATAGCTATCATTTATATTCTGACTGATAAAAGTATTTTATTGGCACACCCTTCTTTTCACACAGATAATATACGGTTAATCACTAAACTTTTATTAGCTAATAACTATCCGTTAAAGTTTATAAACAAGTATATTGAGAAAAGAGTTCGACATATTAATAGCATCATAAGAAAACCTATAATTGTTTTTCCGTTCATAAAACAATTAACTCCTAACATCAACCAAGTTTTATACAAACACAATATCATTTGTATCACCCGTACGATTAACCGCTTTAATGATATGATTAGATTAGGGAAAGACAATCTAAATAAATTAGAGATTTGTAACGTTATTTATAAGGTAGATTGTAATGCTTGCTCTGCCACCTATGTAGGTCTTCATTGATACATCAGCCTTAGCTCTACATGTAGATAAAACTAAACATGCTATCAATTTTGATTCTTTTAAAATTATTGACATAGGGAATAATAGATATAAGAGACATTTTTCAGAAGTTTTAAATATTTTTTATTATAAAATTATCTTATTATTATTATTTGTAAAATGCATAATTATAAAAGTAACCATTCACAATACAATTCCAATTCGTATTATAGGATTGCAAAGTAAAGGATTGATTCAGGACGGCAAATTTAAAATTGAATTATAGTTGAAAAAGTGTTCAAGATAGTTTGTATTATTTAATTATTCTTATTAATAATTTGTGATTATTACTGAACAGTACGCAAAATGGGTAAGCGAGGACCAAAGGTTGCAATTCCTCACGATAAAAGTGTTAATGAAAACAAGAAGCATGATATTTTTGACGAGAATGTGAAACTAAAAAAGAAAAGTGATACAGTATGGACAGAAATATGTTACAATTTAAACGAAAATGAAAAAGATCCTATGGAAACTATCAATTTACATAACCTATATACGTATGTTCATCGAAATAGAAATCAAGTTTTAAAAGGTTTAAAAAATGCAGCGAAAAGTGATACAACCAATTCAGCTGAACTAGTTTAAAACAAACAAGAAAGTGATGTGAACTATGATACAGAAGCATTATTAAAACTAAAAAGTAATGTTCTTTATAAATCCATAATGAAAATTAAACACGTATCCTTTCACCATTTTTCATTAGAGTTTTCGAGCACATGATATGGAATTACATTTTCAAAAAGATACAGTATTTGTGTTTGGAATGGTTGAATTTTTTTACCAAAAATGTATAGCACAGAATTTCATAAAAAGCACCTTTGTAAAGTCTAAAATATATACAACTAGAAGCGAAAACAATGAAAGTAGATTAAACGCATATTATAATGAAGATTATTGTAAACAACTTATAAAATTGTGTGCAGAATTTGTTTTATGGTAAAAAATGATTACGTCAAAATTTAATAGTAACATAATAAGTACGCAAGATACCTCAATAACTACATTACAGAATTATAAGTTTGAATTTAAACAGTACCTTTCAAATAACTTTCATGAATCAACACCTAGCACAGACGATTATATTGCAGAAAACATTGAATATAAAAATGAAAAACAAAAGTTTTCAAGAACGTTAACTAAAGGAAATGTTCTCCACGAAGAAGAAAACATTGATCAACGCACATTCATTTTATATGAAGAAAACTGGATGGGACAGAATAAAATAGAATCTGATACCAATAGTGAAAATGATGAATTCAATGAAATTGACAATGAAAATAGCATAGATATAACTTTTGACGACGACGATGATGATGTATCTGAATTCACAAACCAATCTGTAAAAACGATAGTAGAATCAATTCGCGAAAATTTGAAAATTTAAAGCATGCTACCGTAAGGACCTAGAGTAGAAGAAAGAGACGATTCAAGCAATAACTTCTTAAATCACAATATTAATGAAGAGAGTATATGAAAATGCAATACAGCAACAAGATGAAAGTTTTCTACCTGAAGAATCTAGGATGGAAATAGAAAGAGATAATTTTAGCAATAACTTTGCAAATCATAAAATGAATGAAGAGAATATGAATAATGAATCTATACAAAATGATAATCTAATGCAGTCACAAGATAAAAGTATAATCACTGAATTTAATGATGATAAATATAAATATGACAATGTGACGTCTAAATTCATTACTATAGAAATAATAGAAAACAAAACTGTAAAAATAGACTCCGTCGTTCCTGATGTAAGTGCAAAACGTGGAAAATTTTTCCGAGCATGCCCAGGAATAAATTTGAAACTACAAAAACCCTCAGAGATAACTAGATAGCGCAAAATAATTAAGAATTTTAACATAAACAAGCTCAGAAAAATTCAGAGAAGAAAAGTAAATATGACAACATGAAGTTATTTTGATAGCATTGTCGAAATTCTTAATTCCGCCTATTCTTTGATTACAAAATATAAAAATTTTATTGATGCACTCGGAGATGAAGTTGAACAGCCTAAGCTAGAATTTCATACAATTCTACAAAATTATGTTACAAACTTTAACACAACTGAATTATATGCTGCAAGAGCAAAATTGATTACTAAAGTATGTGATACCCTTGACGATGAATTTAGTTGAACCAAAACAGTAGGAGAATTTTTTCGAGAAATTAGGCATCCTACTGTATTTTACACATATATCAAGCATACTAACTTCATTAACATGCCTTGCAATGAAATATCATCCAGAGAATTAGCACATTGTATATTTAATAAACTTCAAACAATTGCTAAATGTAATCAATGCAAGAAACAACCAATTTTAAGTGAATTTTAAGATAAATATCTTCTGTGTCTTAATGTAGAAGACACCTGCAAAGGTACTAAGAATTGTTTACTGAAATTAAATCAAGTAAGAACATCAATTAAGATAGTAAAGCAAACCTTCACTTTAATTGGAGTAATCGGATTTGAGGAACCGATAAAAAATAATTAATTACGCCACTACATTGCCTTCTGTACAAACTTGAATGACGGATGGTTGAAATATAATGATACTAGTACTTCAGGTAGACCGTCCAAAATAAATGAAAATGACTTAACTATTAATGCTACTCTTTTCAATTATGTTGAGTATGATTCAAAACATTAGACCGTAAGTAACTCGATTAAAATATTAAATGATTTCACTAAAATAACAACTGTATATTTAATAATATTAAATAATTTATGTTATATTTATGTTATTTATGTTATTTATGTTATTTATGTTAATTATGTTATAGGTAAAAACAAAGGCAAACACTGAAAAACAAAGGTAAAACTGCAAACTACACTTTTTCAACAATAGGTTATTGCCAAACTTATCCGAGTCAAGAACATCTAAATATATTTAAATATAAACGATTGAGTGTCTGATATGCAACAATATAAGGAAATAATTATTTATTCAGTATTTATTGAAGAAATAAGTCAACCTTAATAAGTTACCTTAACTGTCTGTTGATATTGTATCGAGAAACTGACGCAGCCATGATCTCAACAATGTCCTTCAACCATATTCCCAAGGTCATGTGAAGGTCGAATAGGCATTTCAAACAAAATCCACTGTTTTGGATTCTATAAAAGTGAGAAATTTTACGCTCTAAAGACCTTTTGAATGAGCTCCTAGGGAACGTGGGTTGTGAATATTGATTTATATTTTGAGTACTTTGAGTATTTTTAATTCATTCGGAAGAGTATTGAGCTTTCTATCTGCATTAATGTACATTTGTTTATTTTTTAGATGGGAAATGGTCAATTATAAGAGACTCTGATTTATTTTCATGAGCATCGTTTCGATAGTGCATTACTATCTTCTTCAGGCTAAAACTTTTATTAGAAGACATTAAAACTACAATTAAAACAAGCTCACTTTTTTCGTATTATTACAATTAATTACTTACTACACGTCAACACAGAATTATCGTCGTAGTATCTCTGAATGTTGCTGATATTTTGCTCATTATAATTTGGTACTACAAGTTTGTCATTATCATAGTAGATTTTTTTAACTGGCATTACTTATCATAGAAGTGATCAAATAAATTTCTTCCCAAAAACAATGGCTAACTATAGCCCTAATGAAGTGCTGGACATTCTCATCACTTTTGGTGAATGCGGTAGGAATTATCGGCATAATGCAAATCGTCGCAATCCCTCTGCACAACAATTGGTTAACATCGAAAGGAGGTCCCGGAATAACCCGCTGCATCGCCAGAGATAAAGGAATAGGCTCCAGAATAACAACGATCCCAGACTTCTAGCAGTTCTGACTATGGTCCATTTGGACCCACACTTGAGTACGCTTCGAATTAAACAGGAATTAGGAGTCCCCCGATCTACGGCTTTTAGATTATTGCGATCAGTCCGTTATCATCCATATCATATTACTCTTATGCAGGAACTGAGCCCTGGAGATCACGCACTCAGAGTGCAATTTTATAGATGGGCTCTTGACATGTTAAATGAGGATCCAGGCTTTTTCTGGAGAGTTTGTTTCAGTGATGAAGCAACATTCATCAGTAATGGCAGTCTCAACAGACATAATAGCCATTATTGGTCCCCAGTGAATCCTCATTGGTACCGTCAAGTGCTCGATCAACATCGCTGGAGCTTGTATGTATGGATCGGTATTTGTAATGGCCAAGTGATTGGGTAACATTTTTTTGAAGGACCAATTAATGGTTTAATGTATTTGGAATTCCTCGAGAATGATTTTTCTGTCTATCTTCAGGATATTCCACTTGCATTGAGACTAAATTTGTGGTTTCAACAAGATGGTGCCCCAGCTCACTATGCTCGCATTGTCCGCAATTTCCTCAACCAGTAGTTTCCTCACCGATGGATAGGGCGTGGCTGACCAATTGCTTGGCCTCCTCAATCACCAGATTTAAACCCGCTGGATTTCTTTTTCTGGGGATATGTGAAGGACGTTGTGTATGCCGAGGCACCCACGACGAGAAGGGATATGATGGAGAGAATTCAGAGAGCTTGTGCAGCAATAACTCCTGAAATGCTTCAGAATGTGCAACCAAACCTTCGTCGTCGATTGCAGTTGTGCTTGCAGAATCAAGGAGCACATTTCTAACACTTGATTCGGTCTTAAGTCTCTGGGTCCTGGAGGATCTTGCCTTGAGTGATATATACGACCATACTCGTATATACCTGAAAAGGTCCAACCGTTCTTTGAAACATTATTTGGAGTTTCTAGAAGGTCTGTGTTGAGTAGTAGTAGGGAGAACGGTATACAATATAACGGTATACTATAACTCTCGGCATCGGCTTCTACACTGCTGTTTGTAGCGTCAGCTTTCAGTTCCACTTTCGATTTTGACGAGTACACATCGAAATGTCAAGCTACCCGAAAGGTGATCGATTTAAAAGACAGCATGCTGCGGAACCGCGAAAGCGGAAGCTTCACGGCAATCGTTTTACAAGTGTTTCATCGGACGACGGAGACTTACATACGAGCCACAGTGTGCAGTGGTTAACGGCAGCAAGCAGCGATGATGTCATTCTGTGCACTGCTACCCCATTATTGAATTTATATCTGTGTTTCTCGCCATTTCAATCGTTCAATTCGATTGTGTGACGCCTAAGTCCGAAACATTTGAATTCCGGCTATAAAATCGTCGAAATTGCAGCATATATGGCTGCAGGCATTTTTAAAGAGGGCTACTCTGCTGTACTTTCCACCATGCAACTCCTCAATATCATCATCGGGCAGCAGTGTAAAAATTTTGCTGACGCCGTCGATGCTGAGCGCATAACGCGGGAAAACCGGCGCGCATCATTTTCTAGCAAGAAGGCTCGTACAGCCCGAATATTGGAAACCCTCAGCCAAAACAAGTTTTTTGAAAAAGAGGAAGGACTAATATATGGCCCAGGGATAGCTGATTAACCTCTAATTACTGTAAGTACCCAAAAACTTATTTTTTTTTTACCGAAAACTTTAAATCGCGTTTTCTCGAGTTTTCATTTTTACGATTTTTAGAAAACGGTGCCGGTGATAGCAAAAAGAATATTTGTCCGATCGAAAAAATTCAATGTGATCTAGCTTCAGTATTAAATAATCTTCTATTTGAACTGAAAAAGTTGGACAAAAGTATTATTTAAACTACTTTTTTTGCAACTGAAAGTGATTTTTCTTTTCAAAAAAGTGAATTTTTTTCTAACTTTGAAAAAATTTGGAATTTGACAACTTATTTGGTATTTTTTGAGTTCATATAGAAAAGAAACCTATAAAAATTAAACAAAATTTTGTCTCGACTGTTTCAGACGCACCGCACGACCTCCATCACCGGCACCGATTAGAAACTGCAGACTCCAGGCGCTCCGGCAAAATGGTCATAACTTGAAGAAATTTTAATATTTTTTTAACAAAAATTGTTTTTTAAAGCTAAAATATAGTACATTATGTTCTCAAAATTTCGTTTGCCGCAATCATTTCCTTCCCTTTCAAAAAAATCGCTGAACAAACGCTTTTATTCGGCTCTTAAAGTAGACTCCCCCCTTAAGTGGTCGGATTTTGGAAGATCTTGCCTTGAGTGCCGTAGTCCTGAACAAAAGGTCTTCAGAGCGTGTAATTTCTCACTTTTATAGAATCCAAAACAATGGTTTTTGTTTGAAATTTCTATTCGACCTGCAAATGACCTTGGGAATATAGTTCAATGACATTGTTGAGATCATGGTTGGGTCAGTTTCTCGATACAGAACAATTTCCGTCTAAAGAACTCTTCCAGAAAATCATATTTCACCATTTTTCGACTCTGGCCAGAAACTTGTCCTTGTAATGACCTCTGGGGTTTACTGATACCCTAGGCATGATAGGTCATCTAGGCGTAAAATTTTGCGTTCTTTCAGAATCCGGAATAAAAAATAAGGGTTTCCATTGAAAAAAACCAAGTTGACCTCCAAATGACCCTGACAATAATGGTCAAGGACTTTTTCAAGGTCATGGTTGGGTAGGACCTTCGAAACCCAACAACTTTTGTCTGAAACATTTTTGGATTTGGGTGCAAGGTTTCGAGTTATCCAGCTGTCCCAGTTAAAGTGGGATACCCTGTATAAGATTATAAGAACTACTTAAGTAATCACTAGTAGGGGGTTCAAGCGAAAGTGGCACACTTGTCGGTGAGAGCCCAAAGCACTGAAAGTTATAATAACTGTCAATAGCTATAACATAAAACTAACAGATACCAAAATGTAATTATAAGTTTACTTAAAAAAAGTTAAGAGATTGACAGGAGACTTGTAAAAAGTGGCAAAGTTGCACCGAAAGTATCCATTAAAGGATAAAAATGCTTTTTTATTTTTTGCGAAAAGTAAGTTCATAATTGCCTCTACGCATCACGTGAGTTTATTATAACTTTCAGCTGTGATGACCCAGCTAGGATTAGGTTAGGTAGGTCGTGAACCGATAGCGGTGTATTTAAATAAATTAGAAATAAATAAATGATTTAACATATAATAAACGCAGATTGAAATAAGGATTTTTTGATTAACAACGACACTTTCTCTCTGCGTCTAATCCGGAATTGAGACCGGCTACGGCCGCATTTTCTGAATAGCCAAAAAAGTGTTTGAAAAGAGAAATAACGAGGAGAATAAAATAGATGAATATCAGGAGAAAACCCGTGTGTCCTTTAGCACACCTAGACTTTGACTGACTTTACTCATGGTCTACAAATTCGTTGTAGCCCTGTTGAGCTCCTCTCCTCCTCCGGTCCCTTTTTTGTATATGTAATCTAGAGGCTGTTTCCAGCCACATGTTGTTGTCGTGCGAGCGACACGCTTTTCTTCCCGAAAGTTGTAAAATTGAATATTTTGTATCTGAGTCTGTTCGAGAAACGAATGCTTATATATTTTTGAATATTTTCTAAATAAATGGGTATTATTTTATTTGAATATTTACGCGTATAAATGGCGAATAACACGTCATGTATTATTACATTACACAGCCGTGACAACAACTCCCTCCAGCGGGACTTGAACTCTCGAATAGTCAGTTGTTTTTACTAAGAAAGGTCGTCTGCTGCTTGCTCTGTCAGCTGTATCATATAATAAGTAGTAAATAGTGATGTTTATACAGTGCTTTTTATTCTCTAATCTTTTTTTGCAAATTTATGAAATATTGAGTAGATGTGTGAGGTATGGTACAATTAACAGAAACAAGAAAAGCAACACTCTCCACACCATAATCATAATATAGAACCTACAGATTGACATTCATATTTTGCAGTATATTTAGAGAAAAGCAAGTTTCTTTGATATATCAAAAACATCTTTCTTATCAATTTATTTTAATAAAAAAACCAAGCATACTGGATCATGATGTTTATGGAGATAGCTGCTGAAACTTGAATGTATATGAGAGAGTGGATTTTGATGGATGGTGTTTCAGCAAATATGTGCTATTTTGAAGCTTCTTGGTGAAAAATTTAATTCTTAGACAGATATAAGTAACCAAAGGTTTACACTACACTGTGCATCCCAGTGATATGTACTTAAGTGTGCATGTGGACTCTCGTAATAAGTTTTTGACTAACAATCATTCAATTAATGCAGCATCGGTTTGACCACTCGAAGAACCTAAGGCCAACAAGCGGATTTTTTGTGCTACATAAGGCTGCATACATTGTAGTTGGTAATCCAAATTTTTCTGACGTGTCCTGTAGGCAGCAAAATACTTTTGTCAAAAGCTTTCCAGTAGCTGACACTGAATAATGGGCAGTATATGTATGCATGGCCTTGTTTATACGTCTCCAATACGAACCTCAACAACTTTTTGGTCAATACGTTCTAAGGTGTGATTCACATTTGTTCATTTCGTCTGCATTAATAATATAATTTCAATCAAAACTCAAAGTTATTACACCAAATTCAACTTAAAAAGTGTCAGATTCTTTCTGTGTCTCTACAGTTGATCTATATTCTGTTCGCTTGACATACCTTGTTACATTTCTTTGGTAATTGTATTCTTTCTTAAAGGGCTTAGTCCGGACTGTTTGATATAGTTGAGCTGCTTATAAAGCATATTCTTGAATATTTCAAATTGCTACAGGAATCTTTTTCGTACGGGTTCACAAAATCGATTGTATGACTTTTTTATTGCAAAACTTTTATCAAATTGTGTTTCAGCATTTATAATATTTCTTCTCTAAATAAGGATGTTCTTTATGTAAATTTACAATTTCTTATTCTAGTTGTATTATTTATGAACATCTTTACTTTCTTCAGACTCATAGTCACTTGACGTTGTCTGACTTTCTGATTGGGATTATTCAAAGAATATAATTTATAAGTAAAAGTCAAGCAAACATCTACAGAAAAACAAATTTATTAGATTTAAGATAGTTAAGTTGATAATCGATGGACATTTACATAATATTTAATTACCTGAATATATATCTGATTTGACAAGTACCCTAGTGGATATTTCAAACTGAAAAATTGTGATAAATGTATGAAAAAGTGTGTGAAATCATGAAATTTTGTGAAAAACTGTGAAAAATTGTGACAAATGTATGAAAAAGTGTGTAAAACCATGAAATTTCGTGAAAAACTGTGAAATTAGGCATACATTTGCAACAGGATTTTAAAAAATATTGTAGAATGTTTCATAAATTTTGTCACAGTTTCTACATAGTGTTTCACAGTTTCTACCACATAGTTTTTCGCAGTTTTTCACAGTTTCTTACATTTTATTACAATTTCTCACAGTTGTAATGTCCTTTATATAAGAGAATGCAGCGAAAGAAAATGTGAAAAATGTGAAAAACTGTGAAAAACTGAACAAATATAAAAAATTGTGCAAGTTTTATTAGATAAAATACGTATATTTATAAGTGTGAGAAACAGTGAAAAACTATGAAAAACTGTGAAAAAAAGTGCATATTTGTTTATGACAGTTGTTCCAAAGGTATGTGATTTTCACATTTTTTCGCACTTTTTCACATTATTCTCAGTCATTCAAAGTTTTTTTGCAGTTGTTATTCCTACTAGGGTATCGACGGAAACATATTCAGCTTATGAAAATTCATCGCATTGAGATAATTGTTCTTCTTTAACAAATGTCACCTCATCAATTACATTCATTAACAAATCAACCATCTCTTTCCCCAATATAATAGCACATTCTCCAGCAGGTTCGCTAAATTCTCTTATATTTATAATTTCTCTTCATTGTAAAATTTTAATAACTGAATACTTTTAATTATAGTTTGTTTAAATTTACTATTTAGAGCTAGGACCAGTCATTATTTTTTACAAAGGTATTCTATATAAATAATAATTAATTTGTTATAGGATTTCAATAAAAATTATGAATAAATTATGGATTGATAAAAAAAGATTAATGAAGATTCTCTAATGGTGAGATAAATTCTTTGTTTATGTTAATTAAGGTGGAATTCTGGTGTTGTTTCACCAACAAATCGAAAAAAATTTGTTTTGAATATGTACATTTAAGTTATATATGCTAATACTGCAACTATTACTCTGAAGTTATTAAATTGTGCGCTGAATTATTAAATTCTGAGGTATTCAACCTTCAGTCATTGATTTGCCAACCGCGACGAAAACGTCCCAACAGCAGACGATTATACAGTGTGCTGGTGTATTACTCTGCAGCTGTTGTTGTCTGAATAACATTATAAACATGTGCTTGAAAATGTCTACGAGTGTCATAGTTGTATTATAATAAACAGATAAGATCTTTCATTCTTTTACTTTTCTTACTCTTTCATACTTTTGCTGTCGACAATGTATAAGCATTTTCTTTCCCACAGTACTATGGCATTTTTACCGTTATTTTAAAAATATAAGGAAGTCGTTGCTCAAACTCATAACTGCACATGTTTATGCTATAAATACCCTAACAATATTCGATTTTGTAAAATATACAAGAGTCATCATTGCAGTACCACAGAAAACAAATTCATAAGCCATTTTTGGCTGGTACACTTAGCAGGGAAAGTGTTAACTGCTAAATTTATTAAATGATTAAAAGAATTAAACAATAGAATCTAAAAAATTGGGGCCTGCGGCGGCTCAGTCGGTAGAGTGTCGGATTCCCACGCCGGTGACCCGGGTTCGAATCCTAGTCTCTGCCGATTGATACAAGCACCTCTGTAAAAAATTACATGTGCTTTGTTTACAAACACACCGCAGACCTCCGTCGTCGATTAGCACCACATGGGAGCACAAACATGGCGACGTTAAAAAAAAAATAAAAAATCTAAAAAATTGAATTATTAGGATATGATAATATTATAATAATTACTTCAAAATTCAATAATAATTTGAATGTAACAACTAACCATTTTAACTTTATGGAATATTTCAGACGGCTAAATTAATTTTTGTTTGATTATCGAATTAAAACTTAAATTAAAACAGTTAAACTGTTTGGGATAATAGCTCTCAAGATCATCAGTTACCATATATAGAACATAAATTGAACTTACGTTCAGAAACAAAGTGTTTTTACAAAAGAGTAAATTTCAAGCATAACTATAACGATAAACTAGCTGCATCTGCGATGATATAAACACTTCGTCATAGTAAGCTGGTAGAAAAATGAATTTAGAAAAAGTTATTTGTTTCTGATAATTTTCAGGTAATCAATAATCAAGCAGAAAATATTAGTTCATTGGCTGGAATAATTAGATAAGTACATAACCTCTTTTATTAATGTTAAAAAATATTTTAAAAATGCTTATTCTTTGTAATTATTTCCAGGTAGTTCATAAAGTCAATAGTTTGGGCAAACTTCATCAATGATCGCAATACACAGAAGAAGGTTTATTATGATTGCTGTAACTAATTTGTTTTGCTGATAAATCTGGTTAATTTTAGAATGAATGTCTTTAATGATGTAAATTATCCCTTTGAAATTAAGAAATATACCGTCTAAATAAATCTGTACATTTTTTAATCAAAAAGAAAGTTTCTGATTAGATTTTATATGTGATAATCAGGTAAATATTTGGTTTTACGCTTCATTTTTATAAAACAGTAGAAGAAATAATAAGTTTTTGAAGTTTCTTATATCTTTTGTTGTCTAATACTTATGCATGTTTATATTTTATTGGCAAGAATGAGTATTTTATATAGTAGAAGTCTTAAAATCCGTATTCAATTTGTCATCAATACTATATAATATAGGAATAAATAAAATTGTGATTTAAGAAAACTAATAAAAGGGAATATCAAAGGAATATAAGAGCGTTAGGCTAAATGGCTGTATATATCGTAAGTATATGGGTTATTAGAAATATGCTCAAAAAGTTTCAGCAAATGTGCCACCCAAACAGCTGAATACTCTCATTGTTAGAATTGATAATAATAAATTTCACTTTTTATGTGAACTAAGTGAATACAAACGTATTAAGTTGTGCATCATTCAATCAAGGCTTTGGCAAGTCTCATGGGCAAAATAAATATGCAAGATTCTACGATAATTTGAAATAATTTATTATCAATTATGTATGTCTATTTTTATTAAATATTTTCTGCATTAAAAAATAATACGTTTATTTTTCACTGTGAATACAAATTATGTTTTATTGATGACAATAGAACCATACAAAAAGAGTTCTCAATTGATTCTATCAAAGAATTTTTGAAGAGGCGTTCTTCAAGAGTTCTTTGCGATTTCACAAACATTGCTTCGCAGCATTCTTTAAAATATTTCTCAGGTACAGTTCTTTGCGAATTATATAAGAATATAATAAATTGATTCTTAAAATTATAAAATATACAATTATAATGCTGCATTAATCCATCATAATTATTGTAAATAGGCATTGAGTTAACGACACACTCTTGAAGTCTCAAACAATTCACAAACGGTTCTCAAACAACTCTTTAAGAACGAATAGAGAATTCTTTGAAGTGTGACATTTACAGACAACAAAACAGTTCTCAAAAATCATTGCGCGTGATTTTTCAGGTCCACTTACGGATATCTCTAAGAATTCTTTGAGAACTCCTTAAGGATAGACCTGCTAACTGAATGAAACGTTAAATCAAATCGTGAAATACTCCTATCAGTTACATTAGTTAGCCATGAAACAATCTTGATCCTAAAATAGTTAGTATAGTAATTTAAAATTAATTAGAACAGTTAAAAAACTTCAAAATAATTTAACTTACTTCAACTGTGATACTTTAGAATCAGCGAATAGAATCGTTATTTTCTATTCGCTGAAATAAAATTGTATGTACAATTTTATGTAGTTTATAATATATTTATCTTTTTAAAAATACGAGTTAAGAATGCGTTTTTAATACATACCGTTGAACTGTTTCCTTTTTTACAGTCGATATGTTTGCATGAAAGATGCCAAAGTATTTTTGCAAATGTACTCTTACATGTTACCATTAGTGTTTTTTTTTTTAACAATTAATCATGATACGTAGCCATCTGCAGAATTAATGATGAAATACAGTTAATAATAATGAGATAAAAGTTAGCAGTTTCTTTATATCAGCATCCAGTTTGTTAAAAATCATTACAGCAACTTTTTACTTCGATAAAATCTTAAGACGTTTATTTTCAAATATGTGTAATAATGCATGAAAATCCATTTTATTTAACGAATTTTCTCCAAACTGGCAGAACCACGATCTGCGCATGCGCAGAGCGCATCGACGCAGTGTAGTTACTCGAAATTATTACAATAATGATTTACTACGTAATTATTAGGAATTACGTATAAACTTGAATACCTATAGAACCTACAATAACATTGCAAACGATTCGCACAGTTTTTATGTTCCTACGAGCATGTTGAGCAAGAAAACAATGTTTTTTGCACTTCTCGAAACTCAAAAAGTTTTTATTTTTAACAAAAAGAAAACAAAAATTAACGCAGTTTTTTGTGTTATAATTGCAAACATTTCTAACGATTCCGTAATTATTGGTATTTTTTTATAGCGTATTCTTAATGTTAATCGCATAGTTCACGGAGCTCCGTGAGCGCTATGATGGGACTCACACGAGCTCCAATCAGTTTATTAGCACTACAGCCACCACCGAGCTCCTTAACGCCCGCGACCAATCAGCTCGCGGATGTCGCGGCGGTCGCCAATGAGATTCCAAACCCTTGCTACCACAACTAATCATCTCATTAATGTCCATATGAAAGATTTGATGTTGATAGTAGCGCCATTTGTATCTCATATTTCCAGATTATTTAGTAAAATTGCGTCAGACGTTGTCGGGCCGCTCTTGAAACCGTACGTGTAACTCTTGTCCGCCGTCACATATCTCCTCTTTCCGTACACCGGTTTGCACGTCTTTGTCTCGTTTTGCGTAAGCCCTTCGTGAAAAACTGTTCGACGAATAGCAGAATTCGTTAGCACTATCTCGGTGTGCGGTGATGTGATCAACTATCAAATCGTGTGTAAATTTATCTTCTGACTGTTCGTATTTTTCAAACATATACCTTTTATCTTGCATACGTATTCTCGTTGTTGAGTTTCTTGTATTTGTACGCGTAAAACTTTGGATCGCCTGATAGAAACGTTGTTATGTACGTACCGATACCCTTGTCGGCCAACTCATCCATCAGACTGCCAAGTGTCGTGCCGATCGGCAAATCATGCTCACCACTCCCGCCTTTGCTAACATAGAAAAATGAATCTGTGTCATGGTAAAGAGCACGGGGCCCCAGAGCAAGTAGATACTCAAACAGTTTCCATCGAGCCTGTGCGGTTGTAAAGGCAGCAATGACAACGTTTGCGGCTGGAGATGGTATCAGAGCTTCAGCTTTGTAGCATCTGTTCACGTACAGTGTTTCCTCGCTGACGGTCAAAATTTCATTAACGTCTACTTCAGCACTGGTAAGTAATTTCATAAGTCTTTCGGGTTCTGTAACAATTTCCGTTTGCGAGAAGTTTTCGCGTTGACCAAATTTACCCCACAAGGAATTTAAACATAATTTAGCTACCGATCTTAGACTGGCATTAAAACATATAGCGTTATTTTCCAATCTTATGCCTTCGGCTGCTTCGAATTCATTTACGTACCACTCTTTATCCTAGGTCATGACACACTCTGGTGGATATCCGGATTGCAAAAATTCGACTATGTATTCAGCAAACAGACCACCTTTCCGTGATCTCGGGTTGTATCGCGTCATTTCGTACTGCCAATTCTCATAAATATCTTGCACAACGTGACCTAGTTTGAGAGCCATATTGATTTCCTCGGATACCCATGTACTCCGTAAAACTCGATCGTTTGGATCCTCGAGCGAACATTCATTTTGTAACATTTGCTCGCAACACGTGCGACACAATGGAAATAACAGTTTCCTGATCATTTTCACCGGTAATACGGGGTAAGACAAATTTTGAGGTGGATGTACGTCACATACGAGCAAGCCGTTTACTCGAGATATATCAGTGTTTGGATTTATGAGTTGACGACATTCCTCACGACCGACGTATATTCTAGGATGGCCGACGAGGTACTTACCGCGCTTACAAATGTACGGATATATGGAACATACGTTCACGTACTTGATTTTATCGCGCCCTTGATAATCAAACACTTTAACTGTGTTACCTGTGCGACCTCCGAAAAATGCATCTCGAAAATCAAGCGATTTTCCCATGACAAGATTGACGTTTTCTTTAACGAACCGCTGGAGGTGTTCATTTTGAGAGAGTTCGTTATTAAACTCACACCCTCATATTTCAATCAACCCGTAATTGCTGGATTTTATCTTGCCACTAATGGCGAGCGTTCTCTCGTATCTATCATCCATGGATTCACCACTTACCAATGCTATGTCTCTATTTATTCGGTAACAGCGAGAGCATCCATGCCAAAAACAGCCATGAAATTGTAGTACTATACGTTGATGGTTATCGACGGCTTGCGGTGGACTATAACCATCTACAACGATAGCTTCGGGTAAACATTTTTCACGACATCGGCCAGCATGTTCAATAAATTGATTGAATACATGTTTCTCCATCCAGCAAAGCCGATGCACATCTATTTCAGACTGGTTGTCGGCCCACCTGTAACCATTTTCCGGTACAATACCGATTTGATTCTTTTTTAAAATTTTTTTTTGGCAAACACGCATACATGCTGAAGCAATAGTTGTACACTCAACAAACGGCTCTACACGAAAATTTATAAATTTTCTCCAAAAAGCAAAATAAGCTATTAGTAAAATGGACACATCTTTATTGCAGTGTTTTTCTATTTCTACTTGAAATATGAACATGTAACCATTGTTCAACTTTTTATTGTACTTTTTTAAAGGTGACAGTGGACCTTCGTATATTTGATTTTTAGGTGTATTGAAAAGTGGGGGAAAGTACCTTTTTCAATTTTCTTTAGACCATATGATTTCGGTAATTGAGATAATGGCATATGAAAATAGTTTAAACTATTTATGAATTTTATATGCATAAACTCCATTTCGATTATTTTAGAGCCATTCAAAATCACTGACTGTTTAACACGTTCACTTTTATCGTCAACAATATATTTAAATATAAATTGATCGTCGAATCCTTGTGAATTGTGAGCAATACATATATTTTTTTGAAGAATTTTGTTAATCTATAGCTAGATTAACCAAATGTTTGATCGGATTTATTATGAACACGTGTTCACGCATACCACATTCTCTACAGTCAATCGAAATATGGTCAATCTCGAGACATTGAGTGCAAACTTGTTGTACGACACACAAGTTGGGTATGTGGATCTTTTTCTCTTCATAACTCGACACTGGTGCCGATTGCTGTGTTTCAAAGTTATAAAATAAGTATAGTACTGTGGATGTTGTTTCTTTTGATTTTATATGTTGCATGAAATACAAATGACCTAGTGGTAATCGTGTTTTACACTTATAATAAAATTAAATACCACTGTTCTTCTTTATCTTTTCGATGTTATGTACGCACAGTCTTAAAACATTTTTCACAGATCTTTATTTTCTCATATACACTGCTAGACTTATTGAACGATCCTCTCTTTAAATAATATTCATAGCAAATATCACCGAAAACAGTTTGGCAACAACTGCTACAGTTTTGAAATTTAAAGACTTTTCACACATAGGAATTTTCATACATTTGTAACATTTGTTTTAACACCTGTGATCTTCGATTCGATCACAACTCTTGTTGTTATGTATACAATAAGATTAGGTTCCAACTCCATCTGTTAAATTTAGTATCGGTTGAAAATGCTTGAAACGTTCGTAGTACATGATTCGAAAAGTATGAATAACCCTTCTATGGGTATTGATAATAAAATGTGTACCATCATAAACTGGTGGAGACCCCTTTCCAAAATTACTCAAAAAGTACGCAACTATACCAACACCTCGGGTAGCAAAATAATCTTGAAAACGATGATTTTGTTCTAGACCGCAACCTTCAGGTGATACCTGGACATTTGCTAAGTTTAACTGTCCTTTTGGCTTTACGCATAAGTTCCCAATAATCGTGCAATTTACCTGAGCACATCAGGCCCCTGATAACGTAAGCATAAACTGCGACCAATGACCGTGGTAAACAAAGATTGTCATCGTTTCTTATACATAATATAGACGTTTTATTTACCGTTTCTTCGGTTAATCGTACGTTCAAGCCCTGCTATGCTTCTCACAATAGTACAACTAATTGACAAGTATCATGAATATTAAAATCATTAGCACTCTGGGCTGCGTTGAATAATAAACCCCAAAGATGATCCGCCTTAAAATTCTGGATAGGCGTAAATGAAAGCCATATAGGCCCGTAATTAAATCTTGCAGAGTTTATTGTCACCCCTAATAAAATTAGTAGGTCCGCTTTGTCTGCACGACGGTCCAGGTTGCTGATTATCGTTAGCATTATCATTATTATGATAGATACAACTCATAATAGCCTCATCAAACATGGTGCCGTCGAGCATTTGGTTTATCACTAAAGCATAAGATCCGCTGATTTAATAAAGTAAAAAACTTTATAAAACGATTGGATCAAATACTTGCAATGCCGACGGATCAAGCCACTGGCCAATGGATTCATGTGATCGCTGTGTTATCTAACAGCTTAGATAACGATTGACAGTACACCTTTATTATGAATACGCCGACATGATATATATAATTAATTGTCGTCATGCGACAATGTATCAAAAGAAATTGTAATTTTGTCACTAAAATTTCTACGTGTAATCCATCAAGATCACTACACCATACCGATCCACAAATTCAACGAATATGTGATTCACAAGCATTCGCCATATGCAGAGCAAGTCGTGAAATTTTAATTAAGTGGCTTATACTGCCTCTGATCATTTTTAACACAGTTGTTTTAGAAGCGATTGGTTGAAATGTACTGAGGAGTCTTGCTTGTAGTTGTCCTTAAATACAGGTTTTTGTGTTTAATGTGGTGGTGGGATAAGATAATCTTAAGCTCTAAGATGAAAATATTTCATTGGCCGTACTATCTAATTTCGCACCAATTCTGCCGAGAAATTCTAAACGACTCCTGTAATGTCATGCAAGCCTTCTAAAATCAAAGTACAGCTGCATCTAACTGCGTCATTCCATTTGACCATGGAAATGTATAGAAACTATTTTACACATGCCATATAAGATGATCTTATATGATTTTGTTTTTAAAACTGAAATGTACGTTTAGACTGATGTATAAAAGTATCCACAAGTTATTAAAATCATGATACCATCCCCTCCATCTCCTCAATCGTTGGCGGTGACAGATTGAAAGTAGATACCGTGATGTAGTCCTCCTTGTGTTTTACACGTGCCTCCGCTCTACATTGTCAATTCTTTTTCTTTGATAATGAGTAGACAATGATTAAATAAGGCCCAAAATCGTATGTAACTAGAGCGAGAGAAAGATGCTGATATCAAAAGCTTGAAATTTAATAAGGACAGCAATTTCGTTCACTGACTCTTGTCTTTGAAATTCTCATATAGCGATTTGTTCACTTCCGTGAAATATTAGAAAAAAGGAGATAACAGCATCATACATCCCAAAGAAAGAAATATTCCAAGACAATGTTCTCAGTCGCAAAGATGTTCCCAACGAGTAAAGACTACGAAGTAGCGACGAGGTGCAGGCTCGTGAAGATATAGTACGAAAACCCGTGTATGTGGTAAGTGCTCGTGTTCCAGAAGATAATAATATTTTACAAAGACAGATTAAAATGCGTAGAAAACGACCATATCCTGCTTTACTAACACAGGATTTGACAAACGTTGTGACTGAAATCTTATTTTGGCCAACATATTAGAGAATTTATAGTTTCTTAAGACAATAGACGATGCCAAAAACTTTTGCTGCCCTCAAACTGTGACAATAGAGTGGTGTCGACGTGTTGAGGACACCATAAGTATGAAAAAAAATTGATCTTAATGCCATCTTATAGTGTACAAAAAAAATTATTTAAAGTTTATTTTGTTATGTTTTATTATTTTTTTTACGGTCAAAGTGGACATTCAAAAAAAAGGCAGGTGGCTGGTCATGGCGATAGCGGCAGTTTGGGTTGCCTGAAATAAAAAATCGAACGGATTATTGGTCTGTAGGCTTGTCATTCTCGTAGGTAGCAGATTTAGACATTTTTATTGAAAAATAACAAAATGTCGCCTTTATGGAAATTTTTTTTTTAATTCAACATTCACGCAGGACTATAGTCATAAAAGTTTGGTGGATGATCTGAATGCGAAACTATTGAAGACGTCAGCCGATGCAAAATTTGTTAGGCGATTAGCAGATGCCTTAAATTTAAAAATAATAGATCATGGTACGACTCATCACCTCGAGGGGCTTCACACATGGATTGTGGGATTTGGGCTAGTGTGATTTGGGTCTGTGTATTGGGTTTGTGGGATTTGGGTTTTTTGTAATGGGTTTGTGGGTTTTCGGTTTATGGGTTTTACGGGTTTCGGTTTCTAGGTTTTCGGTTTATGGGTTTTACGGGTTTCGGTTTGTGGGTATTGGGTTTGTGGGTCTTGGTTTTGTACGTTTTGGGATTGTGGATTATCGGATTGTTGGTTTTTGGTTTTGGGTTTATGGGGTGTGGAACTGTCGGTTTTGGGTGTATGGATATTTAATTTGTTGGCCTTCGGTTTGTGGTTATTGGGTTTGTGGGTATTGGTTTGTGGATTTGTGTTTGAGAGTTTTGGGATTGTTTGTTCTAGGTTTGTGGGATTTGGGTTTGTGGGATTTGGGTTTGTGGGATTTGGGTTTGTGGGATTTGGGTTTGTGGGATTTGGGTTTGTGGGATTTGGGTTTGTGGGATTTGGGTTTGTGGGATTTGGGTTTGTGGGATTTGGGTTTGTGGGATTTGGGTTTGTGGGATTTGGGTTTGTGGGATTTGGGTTTGTGGGATTTGGGTTTGTGGGATTTGGGTTTGTGGGATTTGGGTTTGTGGGATTTGGGTTTGTGGGATTTGGGTTTGTGGGATTTGGGTTTGTGGGATTTGGGTTTGTGGGATTTGGGTTTGTGGGATTTGGGTTTGTGGGATTTGGGTTTGTGGGATTTGGGTTTGTGGGATTTGGGTTTGTGGGATTTGGGTTTGTGGGATTTGGGTTTGTGGGATTTGGGTTTGTGGGATTTGGGTTTGTGGGATTTGGGTTTGTGGGATTTGGGTTTGTGGGATTTGGGTTTGTGGGATTTGGGTTTGTGGGATTTGGGTTTGTGGGATTTGGGTTTGTGGGATTTGGGTTTGTGGGATTTGGGTTTGTGGGATTTGGGTTTGTGGGATTTGGGTTTGTGGGATTTGGGTTTGTGGGATTTGGGTTTGTGGGATTTGGGTTTGTGGGATTTGGGTTTGTGGGATTTGGGTTTGTGGGATTTGGGTTTGTGGGATTTGGGTTTGTGGGATTTGGGTTTGTGGGATTTGGGTTTGTGGGATTTGGGTTTCTGGGATTTGGGTTTCTGGGATTTGGGTTCGTGGGATTTGGGTTCGTGGGATTTGGGTTCGTGGGATTTGGGTTCGTGGGATTTGGGTTCGTGGGATTTGGGTTCGTGGGATTTGGGTTCGTGGGATTTGGGTTCGTGGGATTTGGGTTCGTGGGATTTGGGTTCGTGGGATTTGGGTTCGTGGGATTTGGGTTCGTGGGATTTGGGTTCGTGGGATTTGGGTTCGTGGGATTTGGGTTCGTGGGATTTGGGTTCGTGGGATTTGGGTTCGTGGGATTTGGGTTCGTGGGATTTGGGTTTGTGGGATTTGGGTTCGTGGGATTTGGGTTGGTGGGATTTGGGTTCGTGGGATTTGGGTTCGTGGGATTTGGGTTCGTGGGATTTGGGTTCGTGGGATTTGGGTTCGTGGGATTTGGGTTCGTGGGATTTGGGTTCGTGGGATTTGGGTTCGTGGGATTTGGGTTCGTGGGATTTGGGTTCGTGGGATTTGGGTTCGTGGGATTTGGGTTCGTGGGATTTGGGTTCGTGGGATTTGGGTTCGTGGGATTTGGGTTCGTGGGATTTGGGTTCGTGGGATTTGGGTTCGTGGGATTTGGGTTCGTGGGATTTGGGTTCGTGGGATTTGGGTTCGTGGGATTTGGGTTCGTGGGATTTGGGTTTGTGGGATTTGGGTTCGTGGGATTTGGGTTGGTGGGATTTGGGTTCGTGGGATTTGGGTTCGTGGGATTTGGGTTCGTGGGATTTGGGTTCGTGGGATTTGGGTTCGTGGGATTTGGGTTCGTGGGATTTGGGTTCGTGGGATTTGGGTTCGTGGGATTTGGGTTCGTGGGATTTGGGTTCGTGGGATTTGGGTTCGTGGGATTTGGGTTTGTGGGATTTGGGTTCGTGGGATTTGGGTTGGTGGGATTTGGGTTCGTGGGATTTGGGTTCGTGGGATTTGGGTTCGTGGGATTTGGGTTCGTGGGATTTGGGTTCGTGGGATTTGGGTTCGTGGGATTTGGGTTCGTGGGATTTGGGTTCGTGGGATTTGGGTTCGTGGGATTTGGGTTCGTGGGATTTGGGTTCGTGGGATTTGGGTTCGTGGGATTTGGGTTCGTGGGATTTGGGTTCGTGGGATTTGGGTTCGTGGGATTTGGGTTCGTGGGATTTGGGTTCGTGGGATTTGGGTTCGTGGGATTTGGGTTCGTGGGATTTGGGTTCGTGGGATTTGGGTTCGTGGGATTTGGGTTCGTGGGATTTGGGTTCGTGGGATTTGGGTTCGTGGGATTTGGGTTCGTGGGATTTGGGTTCGTGGGATTTGGGTTCGTGGGATTCGGGTTCGTGGGATTCGGGTTCGTGGGATTCGGGTTCGTGGGATTCGGGTTCGTGGGATTTGGGTTCGTGGGATTTGGGTTCGTGGGATTTGGGTTCGTGGGATTTGGGTTCGTGGGATTTGGGTTCGTGGGATTTGGGTTCGTGGGATTTGGGTTCGTGGGATTTGGGTTCGTGGGATTTGGGTTCGTGGGATTTGGGTTCGTGGGATTTGGGTTCGTGGGATTTGGGTTCGTGGGATTTGGGTTCGTGGGATTTGGGTTCGTGGGATTTGGGTTCGTGGGATTTGGGTTTGTGGGATTTGGGTTTGTGGGATTTGGGTTTGTGGGATTTGGGTTTGTGGGATTTGGGTTTGTGGGATTTGGGTTTGTGGGATTTGGGTTTGTGGGATTTGGGTTTGTGGGATTTGGGTTTGTGGGATTTGGGTTTGTGGGATTTGGGTTTGTGGGATTTGGGTTTGTGGGATTTGGGTTTGTGGGATTTGGGTTTGTGGGATTTGGGTTTGTGGGATTTGGGTTTGTGGGATTTGGGTTTGTGGGATTTGGGTTTCTGGGATTTGGGTTTCTGGGATTTGGGTTCGTGGGATTTGGGTTCGTGGGATTTGGGTTCGTGGGATTTGGGTTCGTGGGATTTGGGTTCGTGGGATTTGGGTTCGTGGGATTTGGGTTCGTGGGATTTGGGTTCGTGGGATTTGGGTTCGTGGGATTTGGGTTCGTGGGATTTGGGTTCGTGGGATTTGGGTTCGTGGGATTTGGGTTCGTGGGATTTGGGTTCGTGGGGTTTGGGTTCGTGGGATTTGGGTTCGTGGGATTTGGGTTCGTGGGATTTGGGTTCGTGGGATTTGGGTTCGTGGGATTTGGGTTTGTGGGATTTGGGTTTGTGGGATTTGGGTTGGTGGGATTTGGGTTCGTGGGATTTGGGTTCGTGGGATTTGGGTTCGTGGGATTTGGGTTCGTGGGATTTGGGTTCGTGGGATTTGGGTTCGTGGGATTTGGGTTCGTGGGATTTGGGTTCGTGGGATTTGGGTTCGTGGGATTTGGGTTCGTGGGATTTGGGTTCGTGGGATTTGGGTTCGTGGGATTTGGGTTCGTGGGATTTGGGTTTGTGGGATTTGGGTTTGTGGGATTTGGGTTGGTGGGATTTGGGTTCGTGGGATTTGGGTTCGTGGGATTTGGGTTCGTGGGATTTGGGTTCGTGGGATTTGGGTTCGTGGGATTTGGGTTCGTGGGATTTGGGTTCGTGGGATTTGGGTTCGTGGGATTTGGGTTCGTGGGATTTGGGTTCGTGGGATTTGGGTTCGTGGGATTTGGGTTCGTGGGATTTGGGTTCGTGGGATTTGGGTTCGTGGGATTTGGGTTCGTGGGATTTGGGTTCGTGGGATTTGGGTTCGTGGGATTTGGGTTCGTGGGATTTGGGTTCGTGGGATTTGGGTTCGTGGGATTTGGGTTCGTGGGATTTGGGTTCGTGGGATTTGGGTTCGTGGGATTTGGGTTCGTGGGATTTGGGTTCGTGGGATTTGGGTTCGTGGGATTTGGGTTCGTGGGATTCGGGTTCGTGGGATTCGGGTTCGTGGGATTCGGGTTCGTGGGATTCGGGTTCGTGGGATTTGGGTTCGTGGGATTTGGGTTCGTGGGATTTGGGTTCGTGGGATTTGGGTTCGTGGGATTTGGGTTCGTGGGATTTGGGTTCGTGGGATTTGGGTTCGTGGGATTTGGGTTCGTGGGATTTGGGTTCGTGGGATTTGGGTTCGTGGGATTTGGGTTCGTGGGATTTGGGTTCGTGGGATTTGGGTTCGTGGGATTTGGGTTCGTGGGATTTGGGTTTGTGGGATTTGGGTTTGTGGGATTTGGGTTTGTGCGATTTGGGTTTGTGGGATTTGGGTTTGTGGGATTTGGGTTTGTGGGATTTGGGTTTGTGGGATTTGGGTTTGTGGGATTTGGGTTTGTGGGATTTGGGTTTGAGGGATTTGGATTTATGCGTTTATGGTTTTTGGGCTTCTGGGTTTTGAGTTTGTAGGTTTTGGGATTTGTCCCATTTGCGTTTGTGGGTTTTTGGGTTTATGAGTATTGAATTTGCTGGGATTGGGTTTGTGGGTTTTGGGATTGTTGGGTTTGGTTTGTGTGTTTTCAGATTCTGGGATTTTGATTTTGGGTTTGTCGGATTTTTGATTTCGTGTTTGGGGTTTGTGGGTTTTGAGTTAGTGGGTTTTGAGTCTGTCGGATTTTTGATTTCATGTTTGGGGTTTGTGGGTTTTGAGTTAGTGGGTTTTGGGTTTGTGGGTTGAAGAGTTGGTGGGTTTTGGGTTTGAGGGTTTTTGATTTATAAGTTTATGGTTTTTGTGTTTGTGGTTTTTGTGTTTGTGGATTTTGGGTCTTTGGGTTTTGGGTATGTCGGTTTTGGGTTTGTGGGTTTTGGGTTTGTGGGTTTTGGGTTTGTGGGATTTAGGTTTGTGGGATTTGGGTTTGTGGGATTTGGATTAATGGGATTTGCGTTTCTGGGATTTGTGTTTGTGGGATTTGCGTTTGTCGATTTTGGGTTTTTGGCTTTTACGTTTTTTCGTTTTGGGGTTTTGGGTTTTAGGGTTTAGGGTTTGTGGGATTTGGGTTTGTGGGATTTGGGTTTGTGGGATTTGGGTTTGTGGGATTTGGGTTTGTGGGATTTGGGTTTGTGGGATTTGGGTTTGTGGGATTTGGGTTTGTGGGATTTGGGTTTGTGGGATTTGGGTTTGTGGGATTTGGGTTTGTGGGATTTGGGTTTGTGGGATTTGGGTTTGTGGGATTTGGGTTTGTGGGATTTGGGTTTGTGGGATTTGGGTTGGTGGGATTTGGGTTTGTGGGATTTGGGTTCGTGGGATTTGGGTTCGTGGGATTTGGGTTCGTGGGATTTGGGTTCGTGGGATTTGGGTTCGTGGGATTTGGGTTCGTGGGATTTGGGTTCGTGGGATTTGGGTTCGTGGGATTTGGGTTCGTGGGATTTGGGTTCGTGGGATTTGGGTTCGTGGGATTTGGGTTCGTGGGATTTGGGTTCGTGGGATTTGGGTTCGTGGGATTTGGGTTCGTGGGATTTGGGTTCGTGGGATTTGGGTTCGTGGGATTTGGGTTCGTGGGATTTGGGTTCGTGGGATTTGGGTTCGTGGGATTTGGGTTCGTGGGATTTGGGTTCGTGGGATTCGGGTTCGTGGGATTTGGGTTCGTGGGATTCGGGTTCGTGGGATTTGGGTTCGTGGGATTTGGGTTCGTGGGATTTGGGTTCGTGGGATTTGGGTTCGTGGGATTTGGGTTCGTGGGATTTGGGTTCGTGGGATTTGGGTTCGTGGGATTTGGGTTCGTGGGATTTGGGTTCGTGGGATTTGGGTTCGTGGGATTTGGGTTCGTGGGATTTGGGTTCGTGGGATTTGGGTTCGTGGGATTTGGGTTCGTGGGATTTGGGTTCGTGGGATTTGGGTTCGTGGGATTTGGGTTCGTGGGATTTGGGTTTGTGGGATTTGGGTTTGTGGGATTTGGGTTTGTGGGATTTGGATTTATGCGTTTATGGTTTTTGGGCTTCTGGGTTTTGAGTTTGTAGGTTTTGGGATTTGTCCCATTTGCGTTTGTGGGTTTTTGGGTTTATGAGTATTGAATTTGCTGGGATTGGGTTTGTGGGTTTTGGGATTGTTGGGTTTGGTTTGTGTGTTTTCAGATTCTGGGATTTTGATTTTGGGTTTGTCGGATTTTTGATTTCGTGTTTGGGGTTTGTGGGTTTTGAGTTAGTGGGTTTTGAGTCTGTCGGATTTTTGATTTCATGTTTGGCGTTTGTGGGTTTTGAGTTAGTGGGTTTTGGGTTTGTGGGTTGAAGAGTTGGTGGGTTTTGGGTTTGAGGGTTTTTGATTTATAAGTTTATGGTTTTTGTGTTTGTGGTTTTTGTGTTTGTGGATTTTGGGTCTTTGGGTTTTGGGTATGTCGGTTTTGGGTTTGTGGGTTTTGGGTTTGTGGGTTTTGGGTTTGTGGGATTTAGGTTTGTGGGATTTGGGTTTGTGGGATTTGGATTAATGGGATTTGCGTTTCTGGGATTTGTGTTTGTGGGATTTGCGTTTGTCGATTTTGGGTTTTTGGCTTTTACGTTTTTTCGTTTTGGGGTTTTGGGTTTTAGGGTTTAGGGTTTGTGGGATTTGGGTTTGTGGGATTTGGGTTTGTGGGATTTGGGTTTGTGGGATTTGGGTTTGTGGGATTTGGGTTTGTGGGATTTGGGTTTGTGGGATTTGGGTTTGTGGGATTTGGGTTTGTGGGATTTGGGTTTGTGGGATTTGGGTTTGTGGGATTTGGGTTTGTGGGATTTGGGTTTGTGGGATTTGGGTTTGTGGGATTTGGGTTTGTGGGATTTGGGTTTGTGGGATTTGGGTTTGTGGGATTTGGGTTTGTGGGATTTGGGTTTGTGGGATTTGGGTTTGTGGGATTTGGGTTTGTGGGATTTGGGTTTGTGGGATTTGGGTTTGTGGGATTTGGGTTTGTGGGATTTGGGTTTGTGGGATTTGGGTTTGTGGGATTTGGGTTTGTGGGATTTGGGTTTGTGGGATTTGGGTTTGTGGGATTTGGGTTTGTGGGATTTGGGTTTGTGGGATTTGGGTTTGTGGGATTTTGGTTTGTGGGATTTGGGTTTGTGGGATTTGGGTTTGTGGATTTGGGTTTGTGGGATTTGGGTTTGTGGGATTTGGGTTTGTGGGTTTTGGGATTGTTGGGTTTGGTTTGTGTGTTTTCAGATTCTGGGATTTTGATTTTGGGTTTGTCGGATTTTTGATTTCGTGTTTGGGGTTTGTGGGTTTTGAGTTAGTGGGTTTTGAGTCTGTCGGATTTTTGATTTCATGTTTGGGGTTTGTGGGTTTTGAGTTAGTGGGTTTTGGGTTTGTGGGTTGAAGAGTTGGTGGGTTTTGGGTTTGAGGGTTTTTGATTTATAAGTTTATGGTTTTTGTGTTTGTGGTTTTTGTGTTTGTGGATTTTGGGTCTTTGGGTTTTGGGTATGTCGGTTTTGGGTTTGTGGGTTTTGGGTTTGTGGGTTTTGGGTTTGTGGGATTTAGGTTTGTGGGATTTGGGTTTGTGGGATTTGGATTAATGGGATTTGCGTTTCTGGGATTTGTGTTTGTGGGATTTGCGTTTGTCGATTTTGGGTTTTTGGCTTTTACGTTTTTTCGTTTTGGGGTTTTGGGTTTTAGGGTTTAGGGTTTGTGGGATTTGGGTTTGTGGGATTTGGGTTTGTGGGATTTGGGTTTGTGGGATTTGGGTTTGTGGGATTTGGGTTTGTGGGATTTGGGTTTGTGGGATTTGGGTTTGTGGGATTTGGGTTTGTGGGATTTGGGTTTGTGGGATTTGGGTTTGTGGGATTTGGGTTTGTGGGATTTGGGTTTGTGGGATTTGGGTTTGTGGGATTTGGGTTTGTGGGATTTGGGTTTGTGGGATTTGGGTTTGTGGGATTTGGGTTTGTGGGATTTGGGTTTGTGGGATTTGGGTTTGTGGGATTTGGGTTTGTGGGATTTGGGTTTGTGGGATTTGGGTTTGTGGGATTTGGGTTTGTGGGATTTGGGTTTGTGGGATTTGGGTTTGTGGGATTTGGGTTTGTGGGATTTGGGTTTGTGGGATTTGGGTTTGTGGGATTTGGGTTTGTGGGATTTGGGTTTGTGGGATTTGGGTTTGTGGGATTTGGGTTTGTGGGATTTGGGTTTGTGGGATTTGGGTTTGTGGGATTTGGGTTTGTGGGATTTGGGTTTGTGGGATTTGGGTTTGTGGGATTTGGGTTTGTGGGATTTGGGTTTGTGGGATTTGGGTTTGTGGGATTTGGGTTTGTGGGATTTGGGTTTGTGGGATTTGGGTTTGTGGGATTTGGGTTTGTGGGATTTGGGTTTGTGGGATTAGGGTTTGTGGGATTTGGGTTTGTGGGATTTGGGTTTGTGGGATTTGGGTTTGTGGGATTTGGGTTTGTGGGATTTGGGTTTGTGGGATTTGGGTTTGTGGGATTTGGGTTTGTGGGATTTGGGTTTGTGGGATTTGGGTTTGTGGGATTTGGGTTTGTGGGATTTGGGTTTGTGGGATTTGGGTTTGTGGGATTTGGGTTTGTGGGATTTGGGTTTGTGGGATTTGGGTTTGTGGGATTTGGGTTTGTGGGATTTGGGTTTGTGGGATTTGGGTTTGTGGGATTTGGGTTTGTGGGATTTGGGTTTGTGGGATTTGGGTTTGTGGGATTTGGGTTTGTGGGATTTGGGTTTGTGGGATTTTGGTTTGTGGGATTTGGGTTTGTGGGATTTGGGTTTGTGGATTTGGGTTTGTGGGATTTGGGTTTGTGGGATTTGGGTTTGTGGGTTTTGGGATTGTTGGGTTTGGTTTGTGTGTTTTCAGATTCTGGGATTTTGATTTTGGGTTTGTCGGATTTTTGATTTCGTGTTTGGGGTTTGTGGGTTTTGAGTTAGTGGGTTTTGAGTCTGTCGGATTTTTGATTTCATGTTTGGGGTTTGTGGGTTTTGAGTTAGTGGGTTTTGGGTTTGTGGGTTGAAGAGTTGGTGGGTTTTGGGTTTGAGGGTTTTTGATTTATAAGTTTATGGTTTTTGTGTTTGTGGTTTTTGTGTTTGTGGATTTTGGGTCTTTGGGTTTTGGGTATGTCGGTTTTGGGTTTTGGGTTTGTGGGTTTTGGGTTTGTGGGATTTAGGTTTGTGGGATTTGGGTTTGTGGGATTTGGATTAATGGGATTTGCGTTTCTGGGATTTGTGTTTGTGGGATTTGCGTTTGTCGATTTTGGGTTTTTGGCTTTTACGTTTTTTCGTTTTGGGGTTTTGGGTTTTAGGGTTTAGGGTTTGTGGGATTTGGGTTTGTGGGATTTGGGTTTGTGGGATTTGGGTTTGTGGGATTTGGGTTTGTGGGATTTGGGTTTGTGGGATTTGGGTTTGTGGGATTTGGGTTTGTGGGATTTGGGTTTGTGGGATTTGGGTTTGTGGGATTTGGGTTTGTGGGATTTGGGTTTGTGGGATTTGGGTTTGTGGGATTTGGGTTTGTGGGATTTGGGTTTGTGGGATTTGGGTTTGTGGGATTTGGGTTTGTGGGATTAGGGTTTGTGGGATTTGGGTTTGTGGGATTTGGGTTTGTGGGATTTGGGTTTGTGGGATTTGGGTTTGTGGGATTTGGGTTTGTGGGATTTGGGTTTGTGGGATTTGGGTTTGTGGGATTTGGGTTTGTGGGATTTGGGTTTGTGGGATTTGGGTTTGTGGGATTTGGGTTTGTGGGATTTGGGTTTGTGGGATTTGGGTTTGTGGGATTTGGGTTTGTGGGATTTGGGTTTGTGGGATTTGGGTTTGTGGGATTTGGGTTTGTGGGATTTGGGTTTGTGGGATTTGGGTTTGTGGGATTTGGGTTTGTGGGATTTGGGTTTGTGGGATTTGGGTTTGTGGGATTTGGGTTTGTGGGATTTTGGTTTGTGGGATTTGGGTTTGTGGGATTTGGGTTTGTGGATTTGGGTTTGTGGGATTTGGGTTTGTGGGATTTGGGTTTGTGGGATTTGGGTTTGTGGGATTTGGATTTATGCGTTTATGGTTTTTGGGCTTCTGGGTTTTGAGTTTGTAGGTTTTGGGATTTGTCCCATTTGCGTTTGTGGGTTTTTGGGTTTATGAGTATTGAATTTGCTTGGATTGGGTTTGTGGGATTTGGGTTTGTGGGATTTGGGTTTGTGGGATTTGGGTTTGTGGGATTTGGGTTTGTGGGATATGGGTTTGTGGGATTTGGGTTTGTGGGATTTGGGTTTGTGGGATTTGGGTTTGTGGGATTTGGATTTATGCGTTTATGGTTTTTGGGATTCTGGGTTTTGAGTTTGTAGGTTTTGGGATTTGTCCCATTTGCGTTTGTGGGTTTTTGCGTTTATGAGTATTGAATTTGCTTGGATTGGGTTTGTGGGTTTTGGGATTGTTGGGTTTGGTTTGTGTGTTTTCGGATTCTGGGATTTTGATTTTGGGTTTGTCGGATTTTTGATTTCGTGTTTGGGGTTTGTGGGTTTTGAGTTAGTGGGTTTTGCGTCTGTCGGATTTTTGATTTCATGTTTGGGGTTTGTGGGTTTTGAGTTAGTGGGTTTTGGGTTTGTGGGTTGAAGAGTTGGTGGGTTTTGGGTTTGAGGGTTTTTGATTTATAAGTTTATGGTTTTTGTGTTTGTGGTTTTTGTGTTTGTGGATTTTGGGTCTTTGGGTTTTGGGTATGTGGGTTTTGGGTTTGTGGGTTTTGGGTTTGTGGGTTTTGGGTTTGTGGGTTTTGGGATTGTGGGTTTTGGGTTTGTGGGATTTGGGTTTTGTGTAATGGGTTTGTGGGTTTTCGGTTTATGGGTTTTACGGGTTTCGGTTTGTGGGTTTTCGGTTTATGGGTTTTACGGGTTTCGGTTTGTGGGATTTAGGTTTGTGGGATTTGGGTTTGTGGGATTTGGATTAATGGGATTTGCGTTTCTGGGATTTGTGTTTGTGGGATTTGCGTTTGTCGATTTTGGGTTTTTGGCTTTTACGTTTTTTCGTTTTGGGGTTTTGGGTTTTCGGGTTTAGGGTTTGTGAGTTTTGGGTTTGTGAGTTGTGGGTTTGTGGGATTTGAGTTTTGGTATGTGGGTTTATGAGTATTGAATCTGTGGGTTTTGGGTTTATGGGTTTTGGATTTGTTAGTTTTGGTTTTTCGGGTTTTGGGTTTGTGAGTTATGGTTTGTGGGATTTTAGTTTGTGTGTATTGGCTTTCTGTAATTTGAGTTTGTGTGTATTGGGTTTAGTGTTTGTGGCTATTGGGTTTTAGGTTTTGGGTTTGAGGGTTTTTTGATTTATACGTTTATGGTTTTTGGGCTTCTGGGTTTTGAGTTTATGTGTTGTGGGATTTGTCCCTTTTGCGTTTCTGGGTTTTGGGATTTGACACTTTTGCGTTTCTGGGTTTTTGGGTTTATGAGTATTGAATTTGTGGGTCTTGGGTTCATGGGTTTGGTTTGTGTGTTTTCGGTTTCTGGGATTTTTGATTTTGTGTTTGGGGTTTAAGGATTTTGGGTTTGTGGGTTTTGGGTTTGTGGGTTTTGGGTTTGTGGGTTTTGGGTTTGTGGGTTTTGGGTTTGTGGGTTTTAGGTTTGTGGGTTTTAGGTTTGTGGGTTTTGGGTTTGTGGGATTCGGGTTTGTGGGATTCGGGTTTGTGGGATTTGGGTTCGTGGGATTTGGGTTCGTGGGATTTGGGTTCGTGGGATTTGGGTTCGTGGGATTTGGGTTCGTGGGATTTGGGTTCGTGGGATTTGGGTTCGTGGGATTTGGGTTCGTGGGATTTGGGTTCGTGGGATTTGGGTTCGTGGGATTTGGGTTCGTGGGATTTGGGTTCGTGGGATTTGGGTTCGTGGGATTTGGGTTCGTGGGATTTGGGTTCGTGGGATTTGGGTTCGTGGGATTTGGGTTCGTGGGATTTGGGTTCGTGGGATTTGGGTTCGTGGGATTTGGATTCGTGGGATTTGGGTTCGTGGGATTTGGGTTTGTGGGATTCGGGTTTGTGGGATTCGGGTTTGTGGGATTTGGGTTTGTGGGATTTGGGTTTGTGGGATTCGGGTTTGTGGGATTCGGGTTTGTGGGATTCGGGTTTGTGGGATTCGGGTTTGTGGGATTCGGGTTTGTGGGATTCGGGTTTGTGGGATTCGGGTTTGTGGGATTCGGGTTTGTGGGATTTGGGTTTGTGGGATTTGGGTTTGTGGGATTTGGGTTTGTGGGACTTGGGTTTGTGGGATTTGGGTTTGTGGGATTTGGGATTGTGGGATTTGGGTTTGTGGTATTTCGGTTTGTGGGATTTGGGTTTGTGGTATTTGGGTCTGTGGGATTTGGGTTTGTGGGATTTGGGTTTGTGGGATTTGGGTTTGTGGTATTTGGGTCTGTGGGATTTGGGTTTGTGGGATTTGGGTTTGTGGGATTTGGGTTTGTGGGATTTGGGTTTGTGGGATTTGGGTTTGTGGGATTTGGGTTTGTGGGATTTGGGTTTGTGGGATTTGGGTTTGTGGGATTTGGGTTTGTGGGATTTGGGTTTGTGGGATTTGGGTTTGTGGGATTTGGGTTTGTGGGATTTGGGTTTGTGGGATTTGGGTTTGTGGGATTTGGGTTTGTGGGATTTGGGTTTGTGAGTTTTGGGTTGGTGGTTTTTAGATTTGTGGATTTGTGGTGTTTGGTTTTGTGGGTATTGGGTATTTGGGTTTTGTGGGTATTGGGCTTTTGGGTTTTGGGTTTGTACGTTTTGGGATTGTGTGTTTTGATTTTATGGGTATCGAATTTGTGTGTCTTGGGGTCGTGGATTTTGGGCTTGTTCGATTTGGGTTTATGCGTTTATGGTTTTTGGGCTTCTGGGTTTTGAGTTTGTAGGTTTTGGGATTCGTCCCATTTGCGTTTGTGGGTTTTTGGGTTTATGAGTATTGAATTTGCTGGGATTCGGTTTGTGGGTTTTGGGATTGTTGGGTTTGGTTTGTGTGTTTTCGGTTTCTGGGATTTTGATTTTGGGTTTGTCGGATTTTTGATTTCGTGTTTGGGGTTTGGGGGTTTTGAGTTAGTGGGTTTTGGGTCTGTCGGATTTTTGATTTCATGTTTGGGGTTTGTGGGTTTTGAGTTAGTGGGTTTTGGGTCTGTCGGATTTTTGATTTTATGTTTGGGGTTTGTGGGTTTTGGGTTTGTGAGTTGAAGAGTTGGTGGGTTTTGGGTTTGAGGGTTTTTGATTTATAAGTTTATGCTTTTATGTGTTTGTGGTTTTTGGGTCTTTGAGTTTTGGGTTTGTGGGATTTGGGTTTTTGGGATTTGGGTTTGTGGGACTTGGGTTTGTGGGATTTGGGTTTGTGGGATTTGGGTTTGTGGGATTTGGGTTTTGTGGGATTTGGTTTTATGGGATTTGGGTTTGTGGGACTTGGGTTTGTGGGATTTGGGTTTGTGGGATTTGGGATTGTGGGATTTGGGTTTGTGGTATTTCGGTTTGTGGGATTTGGGTTTGTGGGATTTGGGTCTGTGGGATTTGGATTTGTGGGTTTTGGGTTTGTTGGTTTTGGGTTTGTGGGTTTTGGGTTTGTGGGTTTTGGGTTTGTGGGTTTTGGGTTTGTGGGTTTTGGGTTTGTGGGTTTCGGGTTTGTGGGTTTTGGGTTTGTGGATTTTGGGTTGGTGGGTTTTGAATTTGTGGGTTTGTGGTGTTTGGTTTTGTAGGTATTGGGTATTTGGGTTTTGTGGGTATTGGGCTTTTGGGTTTTGGGTTTGTGGGTTTTGGGTTTGTGGGTTTTGGGTTTGTGGGATTTGGGTTTGTGGGCCTTGGTTTTGTGGGATTCGGGTTTGTGGGATTTGGGATTGTGGGATTTGGGTTTGTGGGATTTAAGTTTGTGGGATTTGGGTATGTGGGACATGGGTTTGTGGGACTTGGGTTTGTGGGATTTGTGTTTGTGGGATTTGGGTTTGTGCGATTTGGGTTTGTGGGTTTTGAGTTAGTGGGTTTTGGGTCTGTCGGATTTTTGATTTCATGTTTGGGGTTTGTGGGTTTTGAGTTAGTGGGTTTTGGGTCTGTCGGATTTTTGATTTCATGTTTGCGTTTCTGGGTTTTGGGATTTGACACTTTTGCGTTTCTGGGTTTTTGGGTTTATGAGTATTGAATTTGTGGGTCTTGGGTTCATGGGTTTGGTTTGTGTGTTTTCGGTTTCTGGGATTTTTGATTTTGTGTTTGGGGTTTAAGCATTTTGGGTTTGTGGGTTTTGGGTTTATGGGTTTTGGGTTTGTGGGTTTTGGGTTTGTGGGTTTTGGGTTTGTGGGTTTTGGGTTTGTGGGTTTTGGGTTTGTGGGTTTTGGGTTTGTGGGTTTTGGATTTGTGGGTTTTGGGTTTGTGGGTTTTGGGTTTGTGGGTTTTGGGTTTGTGGGTTTTGGGTTTGTGGGTTTTGGGTTTGTGGGTTTTGGGTTTGTGGGTTTTAGGTTTGTGGGTGTTAGGTTTGTGGGTTTTGGGTTTGTGGGTTTTGGGTTTGTGGGTTTTGGGTTTGTGGGTTTTGGGTTTGGGGGTTTTGGGTTTGTGGGATTTGGGTTTGTGGGATTTGGGTTTGTGGGATTTGGGTTTGTGGGACTTGGGTTTGTGGGATTTGGTTTTGTGGGATTTGGGTTTGTGGGATTTGGGTTTGTGGGATTTGGGTTTGTGGGATTTGGGTTTGTGGGATTTGGGTTTGTGGGATTTTGGTTTGTGGGATTTGGGTTTGTAGGATTTGGGTTTGTGGGATTTGGGTTTGTGGGTTTGTGTTGGTGGGTTTTGGATTTGTGGGTTTGTGGTGTTTGGTTTCGTAGGTATTGGGTATTTGGGTTTTGTGGGTATTGGGCTTTTGGGTTTTGGGTTTGTACTTTTGGGATTGTGTGTTTTGATTTTATGGGTATGGAATTGGTGTCTTGGGGTCGTGGATTTTGGGCTTGTTCGATTTGGGTTTATGCGTTTATGGTTTTTGGGCTTCTGGGTTTTGAGTTTGTAGGTTTTGGGATTTGTCCCATTTGCGTTTGTGGGTTTTTGGGTTTATGAGAATTGAATTTGCTGGGATTGGGTTTGTGGGTTTTGGGATTGTCGGGTTTGGTTTGTTTGTTTTCGGTTTCTGGGATTTTGATTTTGGGTTTGTCGGATTTTTGATTTCGTGTTTGGGATTTGTGGGTTTTGAGTTAGTGGGTTTTGGGTCTGTCGGATTTTTGATTTCATGTTTGGGGTTTGTGGGTTTTGATTTAGTGGGTTTTGGGTCTGTCGGATTTTTGATTTCATGTTTGGGGTTTGTGGGTTTTGAGTTTGCGGGTTTTGGGTTTGTGGGTTGAAGAGTTGGTGGGTTTTGGGTTTGAGGGTTTTTGATTTATAAGTTTATGGTTTTTGTGTTTGTGGCTTTTGGGTCTTTGGGTTTTGGGTTTGTGGGATTTGGGTTTGTGGGATTTGGGTTTGTGGGACTTGGGTTTGTGGGATTTGGGTTTGTGGGATTTGGGTTTGTGGGATTTGGGTTTGTGGGATTTGGGTTTGTAGGACTTGGGTTTGTGGAATTTGGGTTTGTGGGATTTGGGATAGTGGGATTTGGGTTTGTGGTATTTGGGTTTGTGGGATTTGGGTTTGTGGGATTTGGGTCTGCGGGATTTGGGTTTGTGGGATTTGGGTTTGTGGGATTTGGTTTTGTGGGATTTGGGTTTGTGGGATTTGGTCTTTTGGGTTTTGGGTTTGTACGTTTTGGGATTGTGTGTTTTGGTTTTATGGGTATCGAATTTGTGTGTCTTGGGGTCGTGGATTTTGGGCTTGTTCGATTTGGGTTTATGCGTTAATGGTTTTTGGGCTTCTGGGTTTTGAGTTTGTAGGTTTTGGGATTTGTCCCATTTGCGTTTGTGGGTTTTTGGGTTTATGAGTATTGAATTTACTGGGATTGGGTTTGTGGGTTTTGGGATTGTTGGGTTTGGTTTGTGTGTTTTCGGTTTCTGGGATTTTGATTTTGGGTTTGTCGGATTTTTGATTTCGTGTTTGGGGTTTGTGGGGTTTGAGTTAGTGGGCTTTAGGTCTGTCGGATTTTTTATTTCATGTTTGGGGTTTGTGGGTTTTGAGTTAGTGGGTTTTGGGTTTGTGGGTTTTAGGTTTGTGGGTTTTGGGTTTTGTGGGTAGTGGGCTTTTGGGTTTTGGGTTTGTGGGTTTTGGGTTTGTGGGTTTTGGATTTGTGGGTTTGTGGGTTTTGGGTTTGTGGGTTTTGGGTTTGTGGGTTTTGGATTTGTGGGTTTGTGGGTTTTGGGTTTGTGGGTTTTGGGTTTGTGGGTTTTGGGCTTGTGGATTTTGGGTTTGTGGGTTTTGGGTTTGTGGGTTTTGCGTTTGTGGGTTTTGGGTTGGAGGGTTTTGAATTTGTGGGTTTGTGGTGTTTGGTTTTGTAGGTATTGGGTATTTGGGTTTTGTGGGCATTGGGCTTTTGGGTTTTGGGTTTGTGGGTTTTGGGTTTGTGGGTTTTTGGGTTTGTGGGTTTTGGGTTTGTGGGTTTTGGGTTTGTGGGTTTTGGGTTTGTGGGTTTTGGGTTTGTGGGTTTTGGGTTTGTGGGTTTTGGGTTTGTGGGTTTTGGGTTTGTGGGTTTTGGGTTTGTGGGTTATGGGTTTGTGGGTTTTGGGTTTGTGGGTTTTGGGTTTGTGGGTTTTGGGCTTGTTCGATTTGGGTTTATGCGTTTATGGTTTTTGGGCTTCTGGGTTTTGATTTTGTAGGTTTTGGGATTTGTCCCATTTGCGTTTGTGGGTTTTTGGGTTTATGAGTATTGAATTTGCTGGGATTGGCTTTGTGGGTTTTGGGATTGTTGGGTTTGGTTTGTGTGTTTTCGGTTTCTGGGATTTTGATTTTGGGTTTGTCGGCTTTTTGATTTCGTGTTTGGGGTTTGTCGGTTTTGAGTTAGTGGGTTTTGGGTCTGTCGGATTTTTGATTTCATGTTTGGGGTTTGTGGGTTTTGAGTTAGTGGGTTTTGGGTTTGTGGGTTGAAGAGTTGGTGGGTTTTGGGTTTGAGGGTTTTTGATTTATAAGTTTATGGTTTTTGTGTTTGTGGCTTTTGGGTCTTTGGGTTTTGGTTTTGTGGGATTTGGGTTTGTACGTTTTGGGATTGTGTGTTTTGGTTTTATGGGTATCGAATTTGTGTATCTTGGGGTCGTGGATTTTGGGCTTGTTCGATTTGGGTTTATGCGTTTATGGTTTTTGGGCTTCTGGGTTTTGAGTTTGTAGGTTTTGGGATTTGTCCCATTTGCGTTTGTGGGTTTTTGGGTTTATGAGTATTGGATTTACTGGGATTGGGTTTGTGGGTTTTGGGATTGTTGGGTTTGGTTTGTGTGTATTCGGTTTCTGGGATTTTGATTTTGGGTTTGTCGGATTTTTGATTTCATGTTTGGGGTTTGTGGGTTTTGAGTTAGTGGGTTCTGGGTCTGTCGGATTTTTGATTTCATGTTTGGGGTTTGTGGGTTTTGAGTTAGTGGGTTTTGGGTCTGTCGGATTTTTGATTTTATGTTTGGGGTTTGTGGGTTTTGAGTTAGTGGGTTTTGGGTTTGCGGGTTGAAGAGTTGGTGGGTTTTGGGTTTGCGGGTTTTTGATTTATAAGTTAATGGTTTTTGTGTTTGTGGCTTTTGGGTCTTTGGGTTTTGGGTTTGTGGGTTTGGGGTTTGTGGGTTTTGGGTTTGTGGGATTTGGGTTTGTGGGTTTTGGGTTGGTGGGTTTTGGGTTTGTGGGTTTTGGGTTTGTGGGTTTTGGGTTTGTGGGTTTTGGGTTTGTGGGTTTTGGGTTTGTGGGTTTTGGGTTTGTGGGTTTTAGGTTTGTGGGTTTTAGGTTTGTGGGTTTTGGGTTTGTGGGATTCGGGTTTGTGGGATTCGGGTTTGTGGGATTCGGGTTTGTGGGATTTGGGTTCGTGGGATTTGGGTTCGTGGGATTTGGGTTCGTGGAATTTGGGTTGGTGGGATTTGGGTTCGTGGGATTTGGGTTCGTGGGATTTGGGTTCGTGGGATTGGGTTCGTGGGATTTGGGTTCGTGGGATTTGGGTTCGTGGGATTTGGGTTCGTGGGATTTGGGTTCGTGGGATTTGGGTTCGTGGGATTTGGGTTCGTGGGATTTGGGTTCGTGGGATTTGGGTTCGTGGGATTTGGGTTCGTGGGATTTGGGTTCGTGGGATTTGGGTTTGTGGGTTTTGGGTTTGTGGGTTTTGGGTTGGAGGGTTTTGAATTTGTGGGTTTGTGGTGTTTGGTTTTGTAGGTATTGGGTATTTGGGTTTTGTGGGCATTGGGCTTTTGGGTTTTGGGTTTGTGGGTTTTGGGTTTGTGGGTTTTGGGTTTGTGGGTTTTGGGTTTGTGGGTTTTGGGTTTGTGGGTTTTGGGTTTGTGGGTTTTGGGTTTGTGGGTTTTGGGTTTGTGGGTTTTGGGTTTGTGGGTTTTGGGTTTGTGGGTTTTGGGTTTGTGGGTTTTGGGTTTGTGGGTTTTGGGTTTGTGGGTTTTGGGTTTGTGGGTTATGGGTTTGTGGGTTTTGGGTTTGTGGGTTTTGGGTTTGTGGGTTTTGGGCTTGTTCGATTTGGGTTTATGCGTTTATGGTTTTTGGGCTTCTGGGTTTTGATTTTGTAGGTTTTGGGATTTGTCCCATTTGCGTTTGTGGGTTTTTGGGTTTATGAGTATTGAATTTGCTGGGATTGGCTTTGTGGGTTTTGGGATTGTTGGGTTTGGTTTGTGTGTTTTCGGTTTCTGGGATTTTGATTTTGGGTTTGTCGGCTTTTTGATTTCGTGTTTGGGGTTTGTCGGTTTTGAGTTAGTGGGTTTTGGGTCTGTCGGATTTTTGATTTCATGTTTGGGGTTTGTGGGTTTTGAGTTAGTGGGTTTTGGGTTTGTGGGTTGAAGAGTTGGTGGGTTTTGGGTTTGAGGGTTTTTGATTTATAAGTTTATGGTTTTTGTGTTTGTGGCTTTTGGGTCTTTGGGTTTTGGTTTTGTGGGATTTGGGTTTGTACGTTTTGGGATTGTGTGTTTTGGTTTTATGGGTATCGAATTTGTGTATCTTGGGGTCGTGGATTTTGGGCTTGTTCGATTTGGGTTTATGCGTTTATGGTTTTTGGGCTTCTGGGTTTTGAGTTTGTAGGTTTTGGGATTTGTCCCATTTGCGTTTGTGGGTTTTTGGGTTTATGAGTATTGGATTTACTGGGATTGGGTTTGTGGGTTTTGGGATTGTTGGGTTTGGTTTGTGTGTATTCGGTTTCTGGGATTTTGATTTTGGGTTTGTCGGATTTTTGATTTCATGTTTGGGGTTTGTGGGTTTTGAGTTAGTGGGTTCTGGGTCTGTCGGATTTTTGATTTCATGTTTGGGGTTTGTGGGTTTTGAGTTAGTGGGTTTTGGGTCTGTCGGATTTTTGATTTTATGTTTGGGGTTTGTGGGTTTTGAGTTAGTGGGTTTTGGGTTTGCGGGTTGAAGAGTTGGTGGGTTTTGGATTTGCGGGTTTTTGATTTATAAGTTAATGGTTTTTGTGTTTGTGGCTTTTGGGTCTTTGGGTTTTGGGTTTGTGGGTTTGGGGTTTGTGGGTTTTGGGTTTGTGGGATTTGGGTTTGTGGGTTTTGGGTTGGTGGGTTTTGGGTTTGTGGGTTTTGGGTTTGTGGGTTTTGGGTTTGTGGGTTTTGGGTTTGTGGGTTTTGGGTTTGTGGGTTTTGGGTTTTTGGGTTTGTGGGTTTTGGGTTTGTGGGTTTTGGGTTTGTGGGTTTTGGGTTTGTGGGTTTTGGGTTTGTGGGTTTTGGGTTTGTGGGTTTTGGGTTTGTGGGTTTTAGGTTTGTGGGTTTTAGGTTTGTGGGTTTTGGGTTTGTGGGATTCGGGTTTGTGGGATTCGGGTTTGTGGGATTTGGGTTCGTGGGATTTGGGTTCGTGGGATTTGGGTTCGTGGAATTTGGGTTGGTGGGATTTGGGTTCGTGGGATTGGGTTCGTGGGATTTGGGTTCGTGGGATTTGGGTTCGTGGGATTTGGGTTCGTGGGATTTGGGTTCGTGGGATTTGGGTTCGTGGGATTTGGGTTCGTGGGATTTGGGTTCGTGGGATTTGGGTTCGTGGGATTTGGGTTCGTGGGATTTGGGTTCGTGGGATTTGGGTTCGTGGGATTTGGGTTTGTGGGATTTGGGTTTGTGGGATTTGGGTTTGTGGGATTCGGGTTTGTGGGATTCGGGTTTGTGGGATTCGGGTTTGTGGGATTCGGGTTTGTGGAATTCGGGTTTGTGGGATTCGGGTTTGTGGGATTCGGGTTTGTGGGATTCGGGTTTGTGGGATTCGGGTTTGTGGGATTCGGGTTTGTGGGATTCGGGTTTGTGGGATTCGGGTTTGTGGGATTCGGGTTTGTGGGATTTGGGTTCGTGGGATTTTGGTTTGTGGGATTTGGGTTTGTGGGACTTGGGTTTGTGGGATTTGGGTTTGTGGGATTTGGGATTGTGGGATTTGGGTTTGTGGTATTTCGGTTTGTGGGATTTGGGTTTGTGGTATTTCGGTTTGTGGGATTTGGGTTTGTGGTATTTGGGTCTGTGGGATTTGGGTTTGTGGGATTTGGGTTTTTGGGATTTGGGTTTGTGGGACTTGGGTTTGTGGGATTTGGGTTTGTGGGATTTGGGTCTGTGGGATTTGGATTTGTGGGTTTTGGGTTTGTGGGTTTTGGGTTTGTGGGTTTTGGGTTTGTGGGTTTTGGGTTTGTGGGTTTTGGGTTTGTGGGTTTTGGGTTTGTGGGTTATGGGTTTGTGGGTTTTGGGTTTGTGGGTTTTGGGTTTGTGGGTTTTGGGTTTGTGGGTTTTGGGTTTGTGGGTTTTGGGTTTGTGGGTTTTGGGTTTGTGGGTTTTGGGTTTGTGGGTTTTGGGTTTGTGGGTTTTGGGTTTGTGGGTTTTGGGTTTGTGGGTTTTGGGTTTGTGGGTTTTGGGTTTGTGGATTTTGGGTTGGTGGGTTTTGAATTTGTGGGTTTGTGGTGTTTGGTTTTGTAGGTATTGGGTATTTGGGTTTTGTGGGTATTGGGCTTTTGGGTTTTGGGTTTGTGGGTTTTGGGTTTGTGGGTTTTGGGTTTGTGGGATTTGGGTTTGTCGGACTTGGGTTTGTGGGATTCGGGTTTGTGGGATTTGGGATTGTGGGATTTGGGTTTGTGGGATTTAAGTTTGTGGGATTTGGGTATGTGGGACATGGATTTGTGGGACTTGGGTTTGTGGGATTTGTGTTTGTGGGATTTGGGTTTGTGCGATTTGGGTTTGTGGGTTTTGAGTTAGTGGGTTTTGGGTCTGTCGGATTTTTGATTTCATGTTTGGGGTTTGTGGGTTTTGAGTTAGTGGGTTTTGGGTCTGTCGGATTTTTGATTTCATGTTTGCGTTTCTGGGTTTTGGGATTTGACACTTTTGCGTTTCTGGGTTTTTGGGTTTATGAGTATTGAATTTGTGGGTCTTGGGTTCATGGGTTTGGTTTGTGTGTTTTCGGTTTCTGGGATTTTTGATTTTGTGTTTGGGGTTTAAGGATTTTGGGTTTGTGGGTTTTGGGTTTATGGGTTTTGGGTTTGTGGGTTTTGGGTTTGTGGGTTTTGGGTTTGTGGGTTTTGGGTTTGTGGGTTTTGGGTTTGTGGGTTTTGGGTTTGTGGGTTTGTGGGTTTTGGGTTTGTGGGTTTTGGGTTTGTGGGTTTTGGGTTTGTGGGTTTTGGGTTTGTGGGTTTTGGGTTTGTGGGTTTTGGGTCTGTGGGTTTTGGGTTTGTGGGTTTTGGGTTTGTGGGTTTTGGGTTTGTGGGTTTTGGGTTTGTGGGTTTTGGGTTTGTGGGATTTGGGTTTGTGGGATTTGGGTTTGTGGGACTTGGGTTTGTGGGACTTGGGTTTGTGGGACTTGGGTTTGTGGGATTTGGGTTTGTGGGATTTGGGTTTGTGGGTTTTGAGTTAGTGGGTTTTGGGTCTGTCGGATTTTTGATTTCATGTTTCGGGTTTGTGGGTTTTGAGTTAGTGGGTTTTGGGTTTGTGGGTTGAAGAGTTGGTGGGTTTTGGGTTTGATGGTTTTTGATTTATAAGTTTATGGTTTTTGATGTATAAGTTTATGGTTTTTGATTTATAAGTTTATGGTTTTTGATGTATAAGTTTATGGTTTTTGATTTATAAGTTTATGGTTTTTGATTTATAAGTTTATGGTTTTTGATTTATAAGTTTATGGTTTTTGTGTTTGTGGCTTTTGGGTCTTTGGGTTTTGGGTTTGTGGGATTTGGGTTTGTGGGATTTGGGTTTGTGGACTTGGGTTTGTGGGATTTGGGTTTGTGGGATTTGGGTTTGTGGGACTTGGGTTTGTGGGATTTGGGTTTGTGGGATTTGGGTTTGTGGGATTTGGGTTTGTGGGATTTGGGTTTGTGGGTCTTGGGTTTGTGGGATTTGGGATTGTGGGATTTGGGTTTGTGGGATTTGGGTTTGTGGGATTTGGGTTTGTGGGATTTGGGTTTGTGGGACTTGGGTTTGTGGGATTTGGGTTTGTGGGATTTGGGATTGTGGGATTTGGGTTTGTGGTATTTCGGTTTGTGGGATTTGGGTTTGTGGGATTTGGGTCTGTGGGATTTGGGTTTGTGGGATTTGGGTTTGTGGGATTTGGGTTTGTGGGACTTGGGTTTGTGGGATTTGGTTTTGTGGGATTTGGGTTTGTGGGATTTGGGTTTGTGGGATTTGGGTTTGTGGGATTTGGGTTTGTGGGATTTGGGTTTGTAGGATTTGGGTTTGTGGGATTTGGGTTTGTGGGTTTGTGTTGGTGGGTTTTGGATTTGTGGGTTTGTGGTGTTTGGTTTCGTAGGTATTGGGTATTTGGGTTTTGTGGGTATTGGGCTTTTGGGTTTTGGGTTTGTACTTTTGGGATTGTGTGTTTTGATTTTATGGGTATGGAATTGGTGTCTTGGGGTCGTGGATTTTGGGCTTGTTCGATTTGGGTTTATGCGTTTATGGTTTTTGGGCTTCTGGGTTTTGAGTTTGTAGGTTTTGGGATTTGTCCCATTTGCGTTTGTGGGTTTTTGGGTTTATGAGTATTGAATTTGCTGGGATTCGGTTTGTGGGTTTTGGGATTGTTGGGTTTGGTTTGTGTGTTTTCGGTTTCTGGGATTTTGATTTTGGGTTTGTCGGATTTTTGATTTCGTGTTTGGGGTTTGGGGGTTTTGAGTTAGTGGGTTTTGGGTCTGTCGGATTTTTGATTTTATGTTTGGGGTTTGTGGGTTTTGGGTTTGTGGGTTGAAGAGTTGGTGGGTTTTGGGTTTGAGGGTTTTTGATTTATAAGTTTATGCTTTTATGTGTTTGAGGTTTTTGGGTCTTTGAGTTTTGGGTTTGTGGGATTTGGGTTTTTGGGATTTGGGTTTGTGGGACTTGGGTTTGTGGGATTTGGGTTTGTGGGATTTGGGTTTGTGGGATTTGGGTTTTGTGGGATTTGGTTTTATGGGATTTGGGTTTGTGGGACTTGGGTTTGTGGGATTTGGGTTTGTGGGATTTGGGATTGTGGGATTTGGGTTTGTGGTATTTCGGTTTGTGGGATTTGGGTTTGTGGGATTTGGGTCTGTGGGATTTGGATTTGTGGGTTTTGGGTTTGTGGGTTTTGGGTTTGTGGGTTTTGGGTTTGTGGGTTTTGGGTTTGTGGGTTTTGGGTTTGTGGGTTTTGGGTTTGTGGGTTTTGGGTTTGTGGATTTTGGGTTGGTGGGTTTTGAATTTGTGGGTTTGTGGTGTTTGGTTTTGTAGGTATTGGGTATTTGGGTTTTGTGGGTATTGGGCTTTTGGGTTTTGGGTTTGTGGGTTTTGGGTTTGTGGGTTTTGGGTTTGTGGGATTTGGGTTTGTGGGCCTTGGGTTTGTGGGATTCGGGTTTGTGGGATTTGGGATTGTGGGATTTGGGTTTGTGGGATTTAAGTTTGTGGGATTTGGGTATGTGGGACATGGGTTTGTGGGACTTGGGTTTGTGGGATTTGTGTTTGTGGGATTTGGGTTTGTGCGATTTGGGTTTGTGGGTTTTGAGTTAGTGGGTTTTGGGTCTGTCGGATTTTTGATTTCATGTTTGGGGTTTGTGGGTTTTGAGTTAGTGGGTTTTGGGTTTGTGGGATTTGGGTTTGTGGGATTCGGGTTTGTGGGATTCGGGTTTGTGGGATTCGGGTTTGTGGGATTCGGGTTTGTGGGATTCGGGTTTGTGGGATTCGGGTTTGTGGGATTCGGGTTTGTGGGATTCGGGTTTGTGGGATTCGGGTTTGTGGGATTCGGGTTTGTGGGATTTGGGTTTGTGGGATTTGGGTTTGTGGGATTTGGGTTTGTGGGACTTGGGTTTGTGGGATTTGGGTTTGTGGGATTTGGGATTGTGGGATTTGGGTTTGTGGTATTTCGGTTTGTGGGATTTGGGTTTGTGGTATTTGGGTCTGTGGGATTTGGGTTTGTGGGATTTGGGTTTGTGGGATTTGGTTTTGTGGGATTTGGGTTTGTGGGATTTGGGTTTGTGGGACTTGGGTTTGTGGGATTTGGTTTTGTGGGATTTGGGTTTGTGGGATTTGGGTTTGTGGGATTTGGGTTTGTGGGATTTGGGTTTGTGGGATTTGGGTTTGTGGGATTTGGGTTTGTGGGATTTGGGTTTGTGGGATTTGGGTTTGTGGGATTTGGGTTTGTGGGATTTGGGTTTGTGGGATTTGGGTTTGTGGGATTTGGGTTTGTGGGATTTGGGTTTGTGGGATTTGGGTTTGTAGGTTTTGGGTTTGTGGGTTTTGGGTTTGTGGGTTTTGGATTTGTGGGTTTGTGGGTTTTGGGTTTGTGGGTTTTGGGTTTGTGGGTTTTGGGCTTGTGGATTTTGGGTTTGTGGGTTTTGGGTTTGTGGGTTTTGGGTTTGTGGGTTTTGGGTTGGAGGATTTTGAATTTGTGGGTTTGTGGTGTTTGGTTTTGTAGGTATTGGGTATTTGGGTTTTGTGGGCATTGGGCTTTTGGGTTTTGGGTTTGTGGGTTTGTGGGTTTTGGGTTTGTGGGTTTTGGGTTTGTGGGTTTTGGGTTTGTGGGTTTTGGGTTTGTGGGTTTTGGGTTTGTGGGTTTTGGGTTTGTGGGTTTTGGGTTTGTGGGTTTTGGGTTTGTGGGTTTTGGGTTTGTGGGTTATGGGTATGTGGGTTTTGGGTCTGTGGGTTTTGGGTTTGTGGGTTTTGGGCTTGTTCGATTTGCGTTTATGCGTTTATGGTTTTTGGGCTTCTGGGTTTTGATTTTGTAGGTTTTGGGATTTGTCCCATTTGCGTTTGTGGGTTTTTGGGTTTATGAGTATTGAATTTGCTGGGATTGGCTTTGTGGGTTTTGGGATTGTTGGGTTTGGTTTGTGTGTTTTCGGTTTCTGGGATTTTGATTTTGGGTTTGTCGGCTTTTTGATTACGTGTTTGGGGTTTGTCGGTTTTGAGTTAGTGGGTTTTGGGTCTGTCGGATTTTTGATTTCATGTTTGGGGTTTGTGGGTTTTGAGTTAGTGGGTTTTGGGTCTGTCGGATTTTTGATTTCATGTTTGCGTTTCTGGGTTTTGGGATTTGACACTTTTGCGTTTCTGGGTTTTGGGATTTGACACTTTTGCGTTTCTGGGTTTTTGGGTTTATGAGTATTGAATTTGTGGGTCTTGGGTTCATGGGTTTGCTTTGTGTGTTTTCGGTTTCTGGGATTTTTGATTTTGTGTTTGGGGTTTAAGGATTTTGGGTTTGTGGGTTTTGGGTTTATGGGTTTTGGGTTTGTGGGTTTTGGGTTTGTGGGTTTTGGGTTTGTGGGTTTTGGGTTTGTGGGTTTTGGGTTTGTGGGTTTTGGGTTTGTGGGTTTTGGGTTTGTGGGTTTGTGGGTTTTGGGTTTGTGGGTTTTGGGTTTGTGGGTTTTGGGTTTGTGGGTTTTGGGTTTGTGGGTTTTGGGTTTGTGGGTTTTGGGTTTGTGGGTTTTGGGTTTGTGGGTTTTGGGTTTGTGGGTTTTGGGTTTGTGGGTTTTGGGTTTGTGGGTTTTGGGTTTGTGGGTTTTGGGTTTGTGGGTTTTAGGTTTGTGGGTGTTAGGTTTGTGGGTTTTGGGTTTGTGGGTTTTGGGTTTGTGGGTTTTGGGTTTGTGGGTTTTGGGTTTGGGGGTTTTGGGTTTGTGGGTTTTGGGTTTGTGGGTTTTTTGGTTTGTGGGTTTTGGGTTTGTGGGTTTTGGGTTTGGGGGTTTTGGGTTTGTGGGTTTTGGGTTTGGGGGTTTTGGGTTTGTGGGTTTTGGGTTTGTGGGATTTGGGTTTGTGGGATTTGGGTTTGTGGGATTTGGGTTTGTGGGACTTGGGTTTGTGGGACTTGGGTTTGTGGGACTTGGGTTTGTGGGATTTGGGTTTGTGGGATTTGGGTTTGTGGGTTTTGAGTTAGTGGGTTTTGGGTCTGTCGGATTTTTGATTTCATGTTTCGGGTTTGTGGGTTTTGAGTTAGTGGGTTTTGGGTTTGTGGGTTGAAGAGTTGGTGGGTTTTGGGTTTGATGGTTTTTGATTTATAAGTTTATGGTTTTTGATGTATAAGTTTATGGTTTTTGATTTATAAGTTTATGGTTTTTGATGTATAAGTTTATGGTTTTTGATTTATAAGTTTATGGTTTTTGATTTATAAGTTTATGGTTTTTGATTTATAAGTTTATGGTTTTTGTGTTTGTGGCTTTTGGTTCTTTGGGTTTTGGGTTTGTGGGATTTGGGTTTGTGGGATTTGGGTTTGTGGACTTGGGTTTGTGGGATTTGGGTTTGTGGGATTTGGGTTTGTGGGACTTGGGTTTGTGGGATTTGGGTTTGTGGGATTTGGGTTTGTGGGATTTGGGTTTGTGGGATTTGGGTTTGTGGGACTTGGGTTTGTGGGATTTGGGATTGTGGGATTTGGGTTTGTGGGATTTGGGTTTGTGGGATTTGGGTTTGTGGGATTTGGGTTTGTGGGACTTGGGTTTGTGGGATTTGGGTTTGTGGGATTTGGGATTGTGGGATTTGGGTTTGTGGTATTTCGGTTTGTGGGATTTGGGTTTGTGGGATTTGGGTCTGTGGGATTTGGGTTTGTGGGATTTGGGTTTGTGGGATTTGGGTTTGTGGGACTTGGGTTTGTGGGATTTGGTTTTGTGGGATTTGGGTTTGTGGGATTTGGGTTTGTGGGATTTGGGTTTGTGGGATTTGGGTTTGTGGGATTTGGGTTTGTAGGATTTGGGTTTGTGGGATTTGGGTTTGTGGGTTTGTGTTGGTGGGTTTTGGATTTGTGGGTTTGTGGTGTTTGGTTTCGTAGGTATTGGGTATTTGGGTTTTGTGGGTATTGGGCTTTTGGGTTTTGGGTTTGTACTTTTGGGATTGTGTGTTTTGATTTTATGGGTATGGAATTGGTGTCTTGGGGTCGTGGATTTTGGGCTTGTTCGATTTGGGTTTATGCGTTTATGGTTTTTGGGCTTCTGGGTTTTGAGTTTGTAGGTTTTGGGATTTGTCCCATTTGCGTTTGTGGGTTTTTGGGTTTATGAGTATTGAATTTGCTGGGATTCGGTTTGTGGGTTTTGGGATTGTTGGGTTTGGTTTGTGTGTTTTCGGTTTCTGGGATTTTGATTTTGGGTTTGTCGGATTTTTGATTTCGTGTTTGGGGTTTGGGGGTTTTGAGTTAGTGGGTTTTGGGTCTGTCGGATTTTTGATTTTATGTTTGGGGTTTGTGGGTTTTGGGTTTGTGGGTTGAAGAGTTGGTGGGTTTTGGGTTTGAGGGTTTTTGATTTATAAGTTTATGCTTTTATGTGTTTGAGGTTTTTGGGTCTTTGAGTTTTGGGTTTGTGGGATTTGGGTTTTTGGGATTTGGGTTTGTGGGACTTGGGTTTGTGGGATTTGGGTTTGTGGGACTTGGGTTTGTGGGATTTGGGTTTTGTGGGATTTGGTTTTATGGGATTTGGGTTGTGGGACTTGGGTTTGTGGGATTTGGGTTTGTGGGATTTGGGATTGTGGGATTTGGGTTTGTGGTATTTCGGTTTGTGGGATTTGGGTTTGTGGGATTTGGGTCTGTGGGATTTGGATTTGTGGGTTTTGGGTTTGTGGGTTTTGGGTTTGTGGGTTTTGGGTTTGTGGGTTTTGGGTTTGTGGGTTTTGGGTTTGTGGGTTTTGGGTTTGTGGATTTTGGGTTGGTGGGTTTTGAATTTGTGGGTTTGTGGTGTTTGGTTTTGTAGGTATTGGGTATTTGGGTTTTGTGGGTATTGGGCTTTTGGGTTTTGGGTTTGTGGGTTTTGGGTTTGTGGGTTTTGGGTTTGTGGGATTTGGGTTTGTGGGCCTTGGGTTTGTGGGATTCGGGTTTGTGGGATTTGGGATTGTGGGATTTGGGTTTGTGGGATTTAAGTTTGTGGGATTTGGGTATGTGGGACATGGGTTTGTGGGACTTGGGTTTGTGGGATTTGTGTTTGTGGGATTTGGGTTTGTGCGATTTGGGTTTGTGGGTTTTGAGTTAGTGGGTTTTGGGTCTGTCGGATTTTTGATTTCATGTTTGGGGTTTGTGGGTTTTGAGTTAGTGGGTTTTGGGTTTGTGGGATTTGGGTTTGTGGGATTCGGGTTTGTGGGATTCGGGTTTGTGGGATTCGGGTTTGTGGGATTCGGGTTTGTGGGTTTTGGGTTTGTGGGTTTTGGGTTTGTGGGTTTTGGGTTTGTGGGTTTTGGGTTTGTGGGTTTTAGGTTTGTGGGTTTTAGGTTTGTGGGTTTTGGGTTTGTGGGATTCGGGTTTGTGGGATTCGGGTTTGTGGGATTTGGGTTCGTGGGATTTGGGTTCGTGGGATTTGGGTTCGTGGAATTTGGGTTGGTGGGATTTGGGTTCGTGGGATTTGGGTTCGTGGGATTTGGGTTCGTGGGATTGGGTTCGTGGGATTTGGGTTCGTGGGATTTGGGTTCGTGGGATTTGGGTTCGTGGGATTTGGGTTCGTGGGATTTGGGTTCGTGGGATTTGGGTTCGTGGGATTTGGGTTCGTGGGATTTGGGTTCGTGGGATTTGGGTTCGTGGGATTTGGGTTCGTGGGATTTGGGTTTGTGGGTTTTGGGTTTGTGGGTTTTGGGTTGGAGGGTTTTGAATTTGTGGGTTTGTGGTGTTTGGTTTTGTAGGTATTGGGTATTTGGGTTTTGTGGGCATTGGGCTTTTGGGTTTTGGGTTTGTGGGTTTTGGGTTTGTGGGTTTTGGGTTTGTGGGTTTTGGGTTTGTGGGTTTTGGGTTTGTGGGTTTTGGGTTTGTGGGTTTTGGGTTTGTGGGTTTTGGGTTTGTGGGTTTTGGGTTTGTGGGTTTTGGGTTTGTGGGTTTTGGGTTGGAGGATTTTGAATTTGTGGGTTTGTGGTGTTTGGTTTTGTAGGTATTGGGTATTTGGGTTTTGTGGGCATTGGGCTTTTGGGTTTTGGGTTTGTGGGTTTGTGGGTTTTGGGTTTGTGGGTTTTGGGTTTGTGGGTTTTGGGTTTGTGGGTTTTGGGTTTGTGGGTTTTGGGTTTGTGGGTTTTGGGTTTGTGGGTTTTGGGTTTGTGGGTTTTGGGTTTGTGGGTTATGGGTATGTGGGTTTTGGGTCTGTGGGTTTTGGGTTTGTGGGTTTTGGGCTTGTTCGATTTGCGTTTATGCGTTTATGGTTTTTGGGCTTCTGGGTTTTGATTTTGTAGGTTTTGGGATTTGTCCCATTTGCGTTTGTGGGTTTTTGGGTTTATGAGTATTGAATTTGCTGGGATTGGCTTTGTGGGTTTTGGGATTGTTGGGTTTGGTTTGTGTGTTTTCGGTTTCTGGGATTTTGATTTTGGGTTTGTCGGCTTTTTGATTTCGTGTTTGGGGTTTGTCGGTTTTGAGTTAGTGGGTTTTGGGTCTGTCGGATTTTTGATTTCATGTTTGGGGTTTGTGGGTTTTGAGTTAGTGGGTTTTGGGTTTGTGGGTTGAAGAGTTGGTGGGTTTTGGGTTTGAGGGTTTTTGATTTATAAGTTTATGGTTTTTGTGTTTGTGGCTTTTGGGTCTTTGGGTTTTGGTTTTGTGGGATTTGGGTTTGTACGTTTTGGGATTGTGTGTTTTGGTTTTATGGGTATCGAATTTGTGTATCTTGGGGTCGTGGATTTTGGGCTTGTTCGATTTGGGTTTATGCGTTTATGGTTTTTGGGCTTCTGGGTTTTGAGTTTGTAGGTTTTGGGGTTTGTCCCATTTGCGTTTGTGGGTTTTTGGGTTTATGAGTATTGGATTTACTGGGATTGGGTTTGTGGGTTTTGGGATTGTTGGGTTTGGTTTGTGTGTATTCGGTTTCTGGGATTTTGATTTTGGGTTTGTCGGATTTTTGATTTCATGTTTGGGGTTTGTGGGTTTTGAGTTAGTGGGTTCTGGGTCTGTCGGATTTTTGATGTCATGTTTGGGGTTTGTGGGTTTTGAGTTAGTGGGTTATGGGTTTGTGGGTTGAAGAGTTGGTGGGTTTTGGGTTTGAGGGTTTTTGATTTATAAGTTTATGGTTTTTGTGTTTGTGGCTTTTGGGTCTTTGGGTTTTGGTTTTGTGGGATTTGGGTTTGTACGTTTTGGGATTGTGTGTTTTGGTTTTATGGGTATCGAATTTGTGTATCTTGGGGTCGTGGATTTTGGGCTTGTTCGATTTGGGTTTATGCGTTTATGGTTTTTGGGCTTCTGGGTTTTGAGTTTGTAGGTTTTGGGATTTGTCCCATTTGCGTTTGTGGGTTTTTGGGTTTATGAGTATTGGATTTACTGGGATTGGGTTTGTGGGTTTTGGGATTGTTGGGTTTGGTTTGTGTGTATTCGGTTTCTGGGATTTTGATTTTGGGTTTGTCGGATTTTTGATTTCATGTTTGGGGTTTGTGGGTTTTGAGTTAGTGGGTTCTGGGTCTGTCGGATTTTTGATTTCATGTTTGGGGTTTGTGGGTTTTGAGTTAGTGGGTTTTGGGTCTGTCGGATTTTTGATTTTATGTTTGGGGTTTGTGGGTTTTGAGTTAGTGGGTTTTGGGTTTGCGGGTTGAAGAGTTGGTGGGTTTTGGGTTTGCGGGTTTTTGATTTATAAGTTAATGGTTTTTGTGTTTGTGGCTTTTGGGTCTTTGGGTTTTGGGTTTGTGGGTTTGGGGTTTGTGGGTTTTGGGTTTGTGGGATTTGGGTTTGTGGGTTTTGGGTTGGTGGGTTTTGGGTTTGTGGGTTTTGGGTTTGTGGGTTTTGGGTTTGTGGGTTTTGGGTTTGTGGGTTTTGGGTTTGTGGGTTTTGGGTTTGTGGGTTTTGGGTTTGTGGGTTTTGGGTTTGTGGGTTTTGGGTTTGTGGGTTTTGGGTTTGTGGGTTTTGGGTTTGTGGGTTTTAGGTTTGTGGGTTTTAGGTTTGTGGGTTTTGGGTTTGTGGGATTCGGGTTTGTGGGATTCGGGTTTGTGGGATTTGGGTTCGTGGGATTTGGGTTCGTGGGATTTGGGTTCGTGGAATTTGGGTTGGTGGGATTTGGGTTCGTGGGATTTGGGTTCGTGGGATTTGGGTTCGTGGGATTGGGTTCGTGGGATTTGGGTTCGTGGGATTTGGGTTCGTGGGATTTGGGTTCGTGGGATTTGGGTTCGTGGGATTTGGGTTTGTGGGATTTGGGTCTGTGGGATTTGGGTTTGTGGGATTTGGGTTTGTGGGATTTGGGTTTGTACGTTTTGGGATTGTGTGTTTTGGTTTTATGGGTATCGAATTTGTGTATCTTGGGGTCGTGGATTTTGGGCTTGTTCGATTTGGGTTTATGCGTTTATGGTTTTTGGGCTTCTGGGTTTTGAGTTTGTAGGTTTTGGGGTTTGTCCCATTTGCGTTTGTGGGTTTTGGGTTTGTGGGATTCGGGTTTGTGGGATTCGGGTTTGTGGGATTTGGGTTCGTGGGATTTGGGTTCGTGGGATTTGGGTTCGTGGAATTTGGGTTGGTGGGATTTGGGTTCGTGGGATTTGGGTTCGTGGGATTTGGGTTCGTGGGATTGGGTTCGTGGGATTTGGGTTCGTGGGATTTGGGTTCGTGGGATTTGGGTTCGTGGGATTTGGGTTCGTGGGATTTGGGTTCGTGGGATTTGGGTTCGTGGGATTTGGGTTTGTGGGTTTTGGGTTTGTGGGTTTTGGGTTGGAGGGTTTTGAATTTGTGGGTTTGTGGTGTTTGGTTTTGTAGGTATTGGGTATTTGGGTTTTGTGGGCATTGGGCTTTTGGGTTTTGGGTTTGTGGGTTTTGGGTTTGTGGGTTTTGGGTTTGTGGGTTTTGGGTTTGTGGGTTTTGGGTTTGTGGGTTTTGGGTTTGTGGGTTTTGGGTTTGTGGGTTTTGGGTTTGTGGGTTTTGGGTTTGTGGGTTTTGGGTTGGAGGATTTTGAATTTGTGGGTTTGTGGTGTTTGGTTTTGTAGGTATTGGGTATTTGGGTTTTGTGGGCATTGGGCTTTTGGGTTTTGGGTTTGTGGGTTTGTGGGTTTTGGGTTTGTGGGTTTTGGGTTTGTGGGTTTTGGGTTTGTGGGTTTTGGGTTTGTGGGTTTTGGGTTTGTGGGTTTTGGGTTTGTGGGTTTTGGGTTTGTGGGTTTTGGGTTTGTGGGTTTTGGGTTTGTGGGTTTTGGGTTTGTGGGTTTTGGGTTTGTGGGTTTTGGGTTTGTGGGTTATGGGTATGTGGGTTTTGGGTCTGTGGGTTTTGGGTTTGTGGGTTTTGGGCTTGTTCGATTTGCGTTTATGCGTTTATGGTTTTTGGGCTTCTGGGTTTTGATTTTGTAGGTTTTGGGATTTGTCCCATTTGCGTTTGTGGGTTTTTGGGTTTATGAGTATTGAATTTGCTGGGATTGGCTTTGTGGGTTTTGGGATTGTTGGGTTTGGTTTGTGTGTTTTCGGTTTCTGGGATTTTGATTTTGGGTTTGTCGGCTTTTTGATTTCGTGTTTGGGGTTTGTCGGTTTTGAGTTAGTGGGTTTTGGGTCTGTCGGATTTTTGATTTCATGTTTGGGGTTTGTGGGTTTTGAGTTAGTGGGTTTTGGGTTTGTGGGTTGAAGAGTTGGTGGGTTTTGGGTTTGAGGGTTTTTGATTTATAAGTTTATGGTTTTTGTGTTTGTGGCTTTTGGGTCTTTGGGTTTTGGTTTTGTGGGATTTGGGTTTGTACGTTTTGGGATTGTGTGTTTTGGTTTTATGGGTATCGAATTTGTGTATCTTGGGGTCGTGGATTTTGGGCTTGTTCGATTTGGGTTTATGCGTTTATGGTTTTTGGGCTTCTGGGTTTTGAGTTTGTAGGTTTTGGGGTTTGTCCCATTTGCGTTTGTGGGTTTTTGGGTTTATGAGTATTGGATTTACTGGGATTGGGTTTGTGGGTTTTGGGATTGTTGGGTTTGGTTTGTGTGTATTCGGTTTCTGGGATTTTGATTTTGGGTTTGTCGGATTTTTGATTTCATGTTTGGGGTTTGTGGGTTTTGAGTTAGTGGGTTCTGGGTCTGTCGGATTTTTGATGTCATGTTTGGGGTTTGTGGGTTTTGAGTTAGTGGGTTATGGGTTTGTGGGTTGAAGAGTTGGTGGGTTTTGGGTTTGAGGGTTTTTGATTTATAAGTTTATGGTTTTTGTGTTTGTGGCTTTTGGGTCTTTGGGTTTTGGTTTTGTGGGATTTGGGTTTGTACGTTTTGGGATTGTGTGTTTTGGTTTTATGGGTATCGAATTTGTGTATCTTGGGGTCGTGGATTTTGGGCTTGTTCGATTTGGGTTTATGCGTTTATGGTTTTTGGGCTTCTGGGTTTTGAGTTTGTAGGTTTTGGGATTTGTCCCATTTGCGTTTGTGGGTTTTTGGGTTTATGAGTATTGGATTTACTGGGATTGGGTTTGTGGGTTTTGGGATTGTTGGGTTTGGTTTGTGTGTATTCGGTTTCTGGGATTTTGATTTTGGGTTTGTCGGATTTTTGATTTCATGTTTGGGGTTTGTGGGTTTTGAGTTAGTGGGTTCTGGGTCTGTCGGATTTTTGATTTCATGTTTGGGGTTTGTGGGTTTTGAGTTAGTGGGTTTTGGGTCTGTCGGATTTTTGATTTTATGTTTGGGGTTTGTGGGTTTTGAGTTAGTGGGTTTTGGGTTTGCGGGTTGAAGATTTGGTGGGTTTTGAGTTAGTGGGTTTTGGGTTTGCGGGTTGAAGAGTTGGTGGGTTTTGGGTTTGCGGGTTTTTGATTTATAAGTTAATGGTTTTTGTGTTTGTGGCTTTTGGGTCTTTGGGTTTTGGGTTTGTGGGTTTGGGGTTTGTGGGTTTTGGGTTTGTGGGATTTGGGTTTGTGGGTTTTGGGTTGGTGGGTTTTGGGTTTGTGGGTTTTGGGTTTGTGGGTTTTGGGTTTGTGGGTTTTGGGTTTGTGGGTTTTGGGTTTGTGGGTTTTGGGTTTGTGGGTTTTGGGTTTGTGGGTTTTGGGTTTGTGGGTTTTGGGTTTGTGGGTTTTGGGTTTGTGGGTTTTAGGTTTGTGGGTTTTAGGTTTGTGGGTTTTGGGTTTGTGGGATTCGGGTTTGTGGGATTCGGGTTTGTGGGATTTGGGTTCGTGGGATTTGGGTTCGTGGGATTTGGGTTCGTGGAATTTGGGTTGGTGGGATTTGGGTTCGTGGGATTTGGGTTCGTGGGATTTGGGTTCGTGGGATTGGGTTCGTGGGATTTGGGTTCGTGGGATTTGGGTTCGTGGGATTTGGGTTCGTGGGATTTGGGTTCGTGGGATTTGGGTTCGTGGGATTTGGGTTCGTGGGATTTGGGTTCGTGGGATTTGGGTTCGTGGGATTTGGGTTCGTGGGATTTGGGTTCGTGGGATTTGGGTTTGTGGGTTTTGGGTTTGTGGGTTTTGGGTTGGAGGGTTTTGAATTTGTGGGTTTGTGGTGTTTGGTTTTGTAGGTATTGGGTATTTGGGTTTTGTGGGCATTGGGCTTTTGGGTTTTGGGTTTGTGGGTTTTGGGTTTGTGGGTTTTGGGTTTGTGGGTTTTGGGTTTGTGGGTTTTGGGTTTGTGGGTTTTGGGTTTGTGGGTTTTGGGTTTGTGGGTTTTGGGTTTGTGGGTTTTGGGTTTGTGGGTTTTGGGTTTGTGGGTTTTGGGTTTGTGGGTTTTGGGTTTGTGGGTTTTGGGTTTGTGGGTTTTGGGTTTGTGGGTTTTGGGTTTGTGGGTTTTGGGTTTGTGGGTTTTGGGTTTGTGGGTTTTGGGTTTGTGGGTTATGGGTTTGTGGGTTTTGGGTTTGTGGGTTTTGGGTTTGTGGGTTTTGGGCTTGTTCGATTTGGGTTTATGCGTTTATGGTTTTTGGGCTTCTGGGTTTTGATTTTGTAGGTTTTGGGATTTGTCCCATTTGCGTTTGTGGGTTTTTGGGTTTATGAGTATTGAATTTGCTGGGATTGGCTTTGTGGGTTTTGGGATTGTTGGGTTTGGTTTGTGTGTTTTCGGTTTCTGGGATTTTGATTTTGGGTTTGTCGGCTTTTTGATTTCGTGTTTGGGGTTTGTCGGTTTTGAGTTAGTGGGTTTTGGGTCTGTCGGATTTTTGATTTCATGTTTGGGGTTTGTGGGTTTTGAGTTAGTGGGTTTTGGGTTTGTGGGTTGAAGAGTTGGTGGGTTTTGGGTTTGAGGGTTTTTGATTTATAAGTTTATGGTTTTTGTGTTTGTGGCTTTTGGGTCTTTGGGTTTTGGTTTTGTGGGATTTGGGTTTGTACGTTTTGGGATTGTGTGTTTTGGTTTTATGGGTATCGAATTTGTGTATCTTGGGGTCGTGGATTTTGGGCTTGTTCGATTTGGGTTTATGCGTTTATGGTTTTTGGGCTTCTGGGTTTTGAGTTTGTAGGTTTTGGGATTTGTCCCATTTGCGTTTGTGGGTTTTTGGGTTTATGAGTATTGGATTTACTGGGATTGGGTTTGTGGGTTTTGGGATTGTTGGGTTTGGTTTGTGTGTATTCGGTTTCTGGGATTTTGATTTTGGGTTTGTCGGATTTTTGATTTCATGTTTGGGGTTTGTGGGTTTTGAGTTAGTGGGTTCTGGGTCTGTCGGATTTTTGATTTCATGTTTGGGGTTTGTGGGTTTTGAGTTAGTGGGTTTTGGGTCTGTCGGATTTTTGATTTTATGTTTGGGGTTTGTGGGTTTTGAGTTAGTGGGTTTTGGGTTTGCGGGTTGAAGAGTTGGTGGGTTTTGGATTTGCGGGTTTTTGATTTATAAGTTAATGGTTTTTGTGTTTGTGGCTTTTGGGTCTTTGGGTTTTGGGTTTGTGGGTTTGGGGTTTGTGGGTTTTGGGTTTGTGGGATTTGGGTTTATGGGTTTTGGGTTGGTGGGTTTTGGGTTTGTGGGTTTTGGGTTTGTGGGTTTTGGGTTTGTGGGTTTTGGGTTTTGGGTTTTTGGGTTTGTGGGTTTTGGGTTTGTGGGTTTTGGGTTTGTGGGTTTTGGGTTTGTGGGTTTTGGGTTTGTGGGTTTTGGGTTTGTGGGTTTTGGGTTTGTGGGTTTTAGGTTTGTGGGTTTTAGGTTTGTGGGTTTTGGGTTTGTGGGATTCGGGTTTGTGGGATTCGGGTTTGTGGGATTTGGGTTCGTGGGATTTGGGTTCGTGGGATTTGGGTTCGTGGAATTCGGGTTCGTGGGATTTGGGTTCGTGGGATTTGGGTTCGTGGGATTGGGTTCGTGGGATTTGGGTTCGTGGGATTTGGGTTCGTGGGATTTGGGTTCGTGGGATTTGGGTTCGTGGGATTTGGGTTCGTGGGATTTGGGTTCGTGGGATTTGGGTTCGTGGGATTTGGGTTCGTGGGATTTGGGTTCGTGGGATTTGGGTTCGTGGGATTTGGGTTTGTGGGATTTGGGTTTGTGGGATTTGGGTTTGTGGGATTCGGGTTTGTGGGATTCGGGTTTGTGGGATTCGGGTTTGTGGGATTCGGGTTTGTGGAATTCGGGTTTGTGGGATTCGGGTTTGTGGGATTCGGGTTTGTGGGATTCGGGTTTGTGGGATTCGGGTTTGTGGGATTCGGGTTTGTGGGATTCGGGTTTGTGGGATTCGGGTTTGTGGGATTTGGGTTCGTGGGATTTTGGTTTGTGGGATTTGGGTTTGTGGGACTTGGGTTTGTGGGATTTGGGTTTGTGGGATTTGGGATTGTGGGATTTGGGTTTGTGGTATTTCGGTTTGTGGGATTTGGGTTTGTGGTATTTCGGTTTGTGGGATTTGGGTTTGTGGTATTTGGGTCTGTGGGATTTGGGTTTGTGGGATTTGGGTTTTTGGGATTTGGGTTTGTGGGACTTGGGTTTGTGGGATTTGGGTTTGTGGGATTTGGGTCTGTGGGATTTGGATTTGTGGGTTTTGGGTTTGTGGGTTTTGGGTTTGTGGGTTTTGGGTTTGTGGGTTTTGGGTTTGTGGGTTTTGGGTTTGTGGGTTTTGGGTTTGTGGGTTTTGGGTTTGTGGGTTTTGGGTTTGTGGGTTTTGGGTTTGTGGGTTTTGGGTTTGTGGGTTTTGGGTTTGTGGGTTTTGGGTTTGTGGGTTTTGGGTTTGTGGGTTTTGGGTTTGTGGGTTTTGGGTTTGTGGGTTTTGGGTTTGTGGGTTTTGGGTTTGTGGGTTTTGGGTTTGTGGGTTTTGGGTTTGTGGGTTTTGGGTTTGTGGGTTTTGGGTTTGTGGGTTTTGGGTTTGTGGGTTTTGGGTTTGTGGGTTTTGGGTTTGTGGATTTTGGGTTGGTGGGTTTTGAATTTGTGGGTTTGTGGTGTTTGGTTTTGTAGGTATTGGGTATTTGGGTTTTGTGGGTATTGGGCTTTTGGGTTTTGGGTTTGTGGGTTTTGGGTTTGTGGGTTTTGGGTTTGTGGGATTTGGGTTTGTCGGACTTGGGTTTGTGGGATTCGGGTTTGTGGGATTTGGGATTGTGGGATTTGGGTTTGTGGGATTTAAGTTTGTGGGATTTGGGTATGTGGGACATGGATTTGTGGGACTTGGGTTTGTGGGATTTGTGTTTGTGGGATTTGGGTTTGTGCGATTTGGGTTTGTGGGTTTTGAGTTAGTGGGTTTTGGGTCTGTCGGATTTTTGATTTCATGTTTGGGGTTTGTGGGTTTTGAGTTAGTGGGTTTTGGGTCTGTCGGATTTTTGATTTCATGTTTGCGTTTCTGGGTTTTGGGATTTGACACTTTTGCGTTTCTGGGTTTTTGGGTTTATGAGTATTGAATTTGTGGGTCTTGGGTTCATGGGTTTGGTTTGTGTGTTTTCGGTTTCTGGGATTTTTGATTTTGTGTTTGGGGTTTAAGGATTTTGGGTTTGTGGGTTTTGGGTTTATGGGTTTTGGGTTTGTGGGTTTTGGGTTTGTGGGTTTTGGGTTTGTGGGTTTTGGGTTTGTGGGTTTTGGGTTTGTGGGTTTTGGGTTTGTGGGTTTTGGGTTTGTGGGTTTTGGGTTTGTGGGTTTTGGGTTTGTGGGTTTTGGGTTTGTGGGTTTTGGGTTTGTGGGTTTTGGGTTTGTGGGTTTTGGGTTTGTGGGTTTTGGGTTTGTGGGTTTTGGGTTTGTGGGTTTTGGGTTTGTGGGTTTTGGGTTTGTGGGTTTTGGGTTTGTGGGTTTTGGGTTTGTGGGTTTTGGGTTTGTGGGTTTTAGGTTTGTGGGTGTTAGGTTTGTGGGTTTTGGGTTTGTGGGTTTTGGGTTTGTGGGTTTTGGGTTTGTGGGTTTTGGGTTTGTGGGTTTTGGGTTTGGGGGTTTTGGGTTTGTGGGTTTTGGGTTTGTGGGTTTTGGGTTTGTGGGTTTTGGGTTTGTGGGTTTTGGGTTTGGGGGTTTTGGGTTTGTGGGTTTTGGGTTTGGGGGTTTTGGGTTTGTGGGTTTTGGGTTTGTGGGATTTGGGTTTGTGGGATTTGGGTTTGTGGGATTTGGGTTTGTGGGACTTGGGTTTGTGGGACTTGGGTTTGTGGGACTTGGGTTTGTGGGATTTGGGTTTGTGGGATTTGGGTTTGTGGGTTTTGAGTTAGTGGGTTTTGGGTCTGTCGGATTTTTGATTTCATGTTTCGGGTTTGTGGGTTTTGAGTTAGTGGGTTTTGGGTTTGTGGGTTGAAGAGTTGGTGGGTTTTGGGTTTGATGGTTTTGGATTTATAAGTTTATGGTTTTTGATGTATAAGTTTATGGTTTTTGATTTATAAGTTTATGGTTTTTGATTTATAAGTTTATGGTTTTTGATTTATAAGTTTATGGTTTTTGTGTTTGTGGCTTTTGGGTCTTTGGGTTTTGGGTTTGTGGGATTTGGGTTTGTGGGATTTGGGTTTGTGGGACTTGGGTTTGTGGGATTTGGGTTTGTGGGATTTGGGTTTGTGGGACTTGGGTTTGTGGGATTTGGGTTTGTGGGATTTGGGTTTGTGGGATTTGGGTTTGTGGGATTTGGGTTTGTGGGACTTGGGTTTGTGGGATTTGGGATTGTGGGATTTGGGTTTGTGGGATTTGGGTTTGTGGGATTTGGGTTTGTGGGATTTGGGTTTGTGGGACTTGGGTTTGTGGGATTTGGGTTTGTGGGATTTGGGATTGTGGGATTTGGGTTTGTGGTATTTCGGTTTGTGGGATTTGGGTTTGTGGGATTTGGGTCTGTGGGATTTGGGTTTGTGGGATTTGGGTTTGTGGGATTTGGGTTTGTGGGACTTGGGTTTGTGGGATTTGGTTTTGTGGGATTTGGGTTTGTGGGATTTGGGTTTGTGGGATTTGGGTTTGTGGGATTTGGGTTTGTGGGATTTGGGTTTGTAGGATTTGGGTTTGTGGGATTTGGGTTTGTGGGTTTGTGTTGGTGGGTTTTGGATTTGTGGGTTTGTGGTGTTTGGTTTAGTAGGTATTGGGTATTTGGGTTTTGTGGGTATTGGGCTTTTGGGTTTTGGGTTTGTACTTTTGGGATTGTGTGTTTTGATTTTATGGGTATGGAATTGGTGTCTTGGGGTCGTGGATTTTGGGCTTGTTCGATTTGGGTTTATGCGTTTATGGTTTTTGGGCTTCTGGGTTTTGAGTTTGTAGGTTTTGGGATTTGTCCCATTTGCGTTTGTGGGTTTTTGGGTTTATGAGTATTGAATTTGCTGGGATTCGGTTTGTGGGTTTTGGGATTGTTGGGTTTGGTTTGTGTGTTTTCGGTTTCTGGGATTTTGATTTTGGGTTTGTCGGATTTTTGATTTCGTGTTTGGGGTTTGGGGGTTTTGAGTTAGTGGGTTTTGGGTCTGTCGGATTTTTGATTTTATGTTTGGGGTTTGTGGGTTTTGGGTTTGTGGGTTGAAGAGTTGGTGGGTTTTGGGTTTGAGGGTTTTTTATTTATAAGTTTATGCTTTTATGTGTTTGAGGTTTTTGGGTCTTTGAGTTTTGGGTTTGTGGGATTTGGGTTTTTGGGATTTGGGTTTGTGGGACTTGGGTTTGTGGGATTTGGGTTTGTGGGATTTGGGTTTGTGGGATTTGGGTTTTGTGGGATTTGGTTTTATGGGATTTGGGTTTGTGGGACTTGGGTTTGTGGGATTTGGGTTTGTGGGATTTGGGATTGTGGGATTTGGGTTTGTGGTATTTCGGTTTGTGGGATTTGGGTTTGTGGGATTTGGGTCTGTGGGATTTGGATTTGTGGGTTTTGGGTTTGTGGGTTTTGGGTTTGTGGGTTTTGGGTTTGTGGGTTTTGGGTTTGTGGGTTTTGGGTTTGTGGGTTTTGGGTTTGTGGGTTTTGGGTTTGTGGGTTTTGGGTTTGTGGATTTTGGGTTGGTGGGTTTTGAATTTGTGGGTTTGTGGTGTTTGGTTTTGTAGGTATTGGGTATTTGGGTTTTGTGGGTATTGGGCTTTTGGGTTTTGGGTTTGTGGGTTTTGGGTTTGTGGGTTTTGGGTTTGTGGGATTTGGGTTTGTGGGCCTTGGGTTTGTGGGATTCGGGTTTGTGGGATTTGGGATTGTGGGATTTGGGTTTGTGGGATTTAAGTTTGTGGGATTTGGGTATGTGGGACATGGGTTTGTGGGACTTGGGTTTGTGGGATTTGTGTTTGTGGGATTTGGGTTTGTGCGATTTGGGTTTGTGGGTTTTGAGTTAGTGGGTTTTGGGTCTGTCGGATTTTTGATTTCATGTTTGGGGTTTGTGGGTTTTGAATTAGTGGGTTTTGGGTCTGTCGGATTTTTGATTTTATGTTTGGGGTTTGTGGGTTTTGGGTTTGTGGGTTGAAGAGTTGGTGGGTTTTGGGTTTGAGGGTTTTTGATTTATAAGTTTATGCTTTTATGTGTTTGTGGTTTTTGGGTCTTTGAGTTTTGGGTTTGTGGGATTTGGGTTTTTGGGATTTGGGTTTGTGGGACTTGGGTTTGTGGGATTTGGGTTTGTGGGATTTGGGTTTGTGGGATTTGGGATTGTGGGATTTGGTTTTATGGGATTTGGGTTTGTGGGACTTGGGTATGTGGGACATGGGTTTGTGGGACTTGGGTTTGTGGGATTTGTGTTTGTGGGATTTGGGTTTGTGCGATTTGGGTTTGTGGGTTTTGAGTTAGTGGGTTTTGGGTCTGTCGGATTTTTGATTTCATGTTTGGGGTTTGTGGGTTTTGAGTTAGTGGGTTTTGGGTCTGTCGGATTTTTGATTTCATGTTTGCGTTTCTGGGTTTTGGGATTTGACACTTTTGCGTTCCTGGGTTTTTGGTTTTATGAGTATTGAATTTGTGGGTCTTGGGTTCATGGGTTTGGTTTGTGTGTTTTCGGTTTCTGGGATTTTTGATTTTGTGTTTGGGGTTTAAGGATTTTGGGTTTGTGGGTTTTGGGTTTATGGGTTTTGGGTTTGTGGGTTTTGGGTTTGTGGGTTTTGGGTTTGTGGGTTTTGGGTTTGTGGGTTTTGGGTTTGTGGGTTTTGGGTTTGTGGGTTTTGGGTTTGTGGGTTTTGGGTTTGTGGGTTTTGGGTTTGTGGGTTTTGGGTTTGTGGGTTTTGGGTTTGTGGGTTTTGGGTTTGTGGGTTTTAGGTTTGTGGGTGTTAGGTTTGTGGGATTTGGGTTTGTGGGATTTGGGTTTGTGGGATTTGGGTTTGTGGGACTTGGGTTTGTGGGATTTGGTTTTGTGGGATTTGGGTTTGTGGGATTTGGGTTTGTGGGATTTGGGTTTGTGGGATTTGGGTTTGTGGGATTTGGGTTTGTGGGATTTGGGTTTGTGGGATTTGGGTTTGTGGGATTTGGGTTTGTGGGATTTGGGTTTGTGGGATTTGGGTTTGTAGGATTTGGGTTTGTGGGATTTGGGTTTGTGGGTTTGTGTTGGTGGGTTTTGGATTTGTGGGTTTGTGGTGTTTGGTTTCGTAGGTATTGGGTATTTGGGTTTTGTGGGTATTGGGCTTTTGGGTTTTGGGTTTGTACTTTTGGGATTGTGTGTTTTGATTTTATGGGTATGGAATTGGTGTCTTGGGGTCGTGGATTTTGGGCTTGTTCGATTTGGGTTTATGCGTTTATGGTTTTTGGGCTTCTGGGTTTTGAGTTTGTAGGTTTTGGGATTTGTCCCATTTGCGTTTGTGGGTTTTTGGGTTTATGAGAATTGAATTTGCTGGGATTGGGTTTGTGGGTTTTGGGATTGTCGGGTTTGGTTTGTTTGTTTTCGGTTTCTGGGATTTTGATTTTGGGTTTGTCGGATTTTTGATTTCGTGTTTGGGGTTTGTGGGTTTTGAGTTAGTGGGTTTTGGGTTTGTGGGTTTTAAGTTTGTGGGTTTTGGGTTTTGTGGGTAGTGGGCTTTTGGGTTTTGTGTTTGTGGGTTTTGGGTTTGTGGGTTTTGGATTTGTGGGTTTGTGGGTTTTGGGTTTGTGGGTTTTGGGTTTGTGGGTTTTGGATTTGTGGGTTTGTGGGTTTTGGGTTTGTGGGTTTTGGGTTTGTGGGTTTTGGGCTTGTGGATTTTGGGTTTGTGGGTTTTGGGTTTGTGGGTTTTGGGTTTGTGGGTTTTGGGTTGGAGGGTTTTGAATTTGTGGGTTTGTGGTGTTTGGTTTTGTAGGTATTGGGTATTTGGGTTTTGTGGGCATTGGGCTTTTGGGTTTTGGGTTTGTGGGTTTGTGGGTTTTGGGTTTGTGGGTTTTGGGTTTGTGGGTTTTGGGTTTGTGGGTTTTGGGTTTGTGGGTTTTGGGTTTGTGGGTTTTGGGTTTGTGGGTTTTGGGTTTGTGGGTTTTGGGTTTGTGGGTTTTGGGTTTGTGGGTTTTGGGTTTGTGGGTTATGGGTATGTGGGTTTTGGGTCTGTGGGTTTTGGGTTTGTGGGTTTTGGGCTTGTTCGATTTGCGTTTATGCGTTTATGGTTTTTGGGCTTCTGGGTTTTGATTTTGTAGGTTTTGGGATTTGTCCCATTTGCGTTTGTGGGTTTTTGGGTTTATGAGTATTGAATTTGCTGGGATTGGCTTTGTGGGTTATGGGATTGTTGGGTTTGGTTTGTGTGTTTTCGGTTTCTGGGATTTTGATTTTGGGTTTGTCGGCTTTTTGATTTCGTGTTTGGGGTTTGTCGGTTTTGAGTTAGTGGGTTTTGGGTCTGTCGGATTTTTGATTTCATGTTTGGGGTTTGTGGGTTTTGAGTTAGTGGGTTTTGGGTTTGTGGGTTGAAGAGTTGGTGGGTTTTGGGTTTTAGGGTTTTTGATTTATAAGTTTATGGTTTTTGTGTTTGTGGCTTTTGGGTCTTTGGGTTTTGGTTTTGTGGGATTTGGGTTTGTACGTTTTGGGATTGTGTGTTTTGGTTTTATGGGTATCGAATTTGTGTATCTTGGGGTCGTGGATTTTGGGCTTGTTCGATTTGGGTTTATGCGTTTATGGTTTTTGGGCTTCTGGGTTTTGAGTTTGTAGGTTTTGGGGTTTGTCCCATTTGCGTTTGTGGGTTTTTGGGTTTATGAGTATTGGATTTACTGGGATTGGGTTTGTGGGTTTTGGGATTGTTGGGTTTGGTTTGTGTGTATTCGGTTTCTGGGATTTTGATTTTGGGTTTGTCGGATTTTTGATTTCATGTTTGGGGTTTGTGGGTTTTGAGTTAGTGGGTTCTGGGTCTGTCGGATTTTTGATGTCATGTTTGGGGTTTGTGGGTTTTGAGTTATTGGGTTATGGGTTTGTGGGTTGAAGAGTTGGTGGGTTTTGGGTTTGAGGGTTTTTGATTTATAAGTTTATGGTTTTTGTGTTTGTGGCTTTTGGGTCTTTGGGTTTTGGTTTTGTGGGATTTGGGTTTGTACGTTTTGGGATTGTGTGTTTTGGTTTTATGGGTATCGAATTTGTGTATCTTGGGGTCGTGGATTTTGGGCTTGTTCGATTTGGGTTTATGCGTTTATGGTTTTTGGGCTTCTGGGTTTTGAGTTTGTAGGTTTTGGGATTTGTCCCATTTGCGTTTGTGGGTTTTTGGGTTTATGAGTATTGGATTTACTGGGATTGGGTTTGTGGGTTTTGGGATTGTTGGGTTTGGTTTGTGTGTATTCGGTTTCTGGGATTTTGATTTTGGGTTTGTCGGATTTTTGATTTCGTGTTTGGGGTTTGTCGGTTTTGAGTTAGTGGGTTTTGGGTCTGTCGGATTTTTGATTTCATGTTTGGGGTTTGTGGGTTTTGAGTTAGTGGGTTTTGAGTTAGTGGGTTTTGGGTTTGCGGGTTGAAGAGTTGGTGGGTTTTGGGTTTGCGGGTTTTTGATTTATAAGTTAATGGTTTTTGTGTTTGTGGCTTTTGGGTCTTTGGGTTTTGGGTTTGTGGGTTTGGGGTTTGTGGGTTTTGGGTTTGTGGGATTTGGGTTTGTGGGTTTTGGGTTTGTGGGTTTTGGGTTTGTGGGTTTTGGGTTTGTGGGTTTTGGGTTTGTGGGTTATGGGTATGTGGGTTTTGGGTCTGTGGGTTTTGGGTTTGTGGGTTTTGGGCTTGTTCGATTTGCGTTTATGCGTTTATGGTTTTTGGGCTTCTGGGTTTTGATTTTGTAGGTTTTGGGATTTGTCCCATTTGCGTTTGTGGGTTTTTGGGTTTATGAGTATTGAATTTGCTGGGATTGGCTTTGTGGGTTTTGGGATTGTTGGGTTTGGTTTGTGTGTTTTCGGTTTCTGGGATTTTGATTTTGGGTTTGTCGGCTTTTTGATTTCGTGTTTGGGGTTTGTCGGTTTTGAGTTAGTGGGTTTTGGGTCTGTCGGATTTTTGATTTCATGTTTGGGGTTTGTGGGTTTTGAGTTAGTGGGTTTTGGGTTTGTGGGTTGAAGAGTTGGTGGGTTTTGGGTTTGCGGGTTTTTGATTTATAAGTTAATGGTTTTTGTGTTTGTGGCTTTTGGGTCTTTGGGTTTTGGGTTTGTGGGTTTGGGGTTTGTGGGTTTTGGGTTTGTGGGATTTGGGTTTGTGGGTTTTGGGTTTGTGGGTTTTGGGTTTGTGGGTTTTGGGTTTGTGGGTTTTGGGTTTGTGGGTTATGGGTATGTGGGTTTTGGGTCTGTGGGTTTTGGGTTTGTGGGTTTTGGGCTTGTTCGATTTGCGTTTATGCGTTTATGGTTTTTGGGCTTCTGGGTTTTGATTTTGTAGGTTTTGGGATTTGTCCCATTTGCGTTTGTGGGTTTTTGGGTTTATGAGTATTGAATTTGCTGGGATTGGCTTTGTGGGTTTTGGGATTGTTGGGTTTGGTTTGTGTGTTTTCGGTTTCTGGGATTTTGATTTTGGGTTTGTCGGCTTTTTGATTTCGTGTTTGGGGTTTGTCGGTTTTGAGTTAGTGGGTTTTGGGTCTGTCGGATTTTTGATTTCATGTTTGGGGTTTGTGGGTTTTGAGTTAGTGGGTTTTGGGTTTGTGGGTTGAAGAGTTGGTGGGTTTTGGGTTTGAGGGTTTTTGATTTATAAGTTTATGGTTTTTGTGTTTGTGGCTTTTGGGTCTTTGGGTTTTGGTTTTGTGGGATTTGGGTTTGTACGTTTTGGGATTGTGTGTTTTGGTTTTATGGGTATCGAATTTGTGTATCTTGGGGTCGTGGATTTTGGGCTTGTTCGATTTGGGTTTATGCGTTTATGGTTTTTGGGCTTCTGGGTTTTGAGTTTGTAGGTTTTGGGGTTTGTCCCATTTGCGTTTGTGGGTTTTTGGGTTTATGAGTATTGGATTTACTGGGATTGGGTTTGTGGGTTTTGGGATTGTTGGGTTTGGTTTGTGTGTATTCGGTTTCTGGGATTTTGATTTTGGGTTTGTCGGATTTTTGATTTCATGTTTGGGGTTTGTGGGTTTTGAGTTAGTGGGTTCTGGGTCTGTCGGATTTTTGATGTCATGTTTGGGGTTTGTGGGTTTTGAGTTAGTGGGTTATGGGTTTGTGGGTTTAAGAGTTGGTGGGTTTTGGGTTTGAGGGTTTTTGATTTATAAGTTTATGGTTTTTGTGTTTGTGGCTTTTGGGTCTTTGGGTTTTGGTTTTGTGGGATTTGGGTTTGTACGTTTTGGGATTGTGTGTTTTGGTTTTATGGGTATCGAATTTGTGTATCTTGGGGTCGTGGATTTTGGGCTTGTTCGATTTGGGTTTATGCGTTTATGGTTTTTGGGCTTCTGGGTTTTGAGTTTGTAGGTTTTGGGATTTGTCCCATTTGCGTTTGTGGGTTTTTGGGTTTATGAGTATTGGATTTACTGGGATTGGGTTTGTGGGTTTTGGGATTGTTGGGTTTGGTTTGTGTGTATTCGGTTTCTGGGAATTTGATTTTGGGTTTGTCGGATTTTTGATTTCATGTTTGGGGTTTGTGGGTTTTGAGTTAGTGGGTTCTGGGTCTGTCGGATTTTTGATTTCATGTTTGGGGTTTGTGGGTTTTGAGTTAGTGGGTTTTGGGTCTGTCGGATTTTTGATTTTATGTTTGGGGTTTGTGGGTTTTGAGTTAGTGGGTTTTGGGTTTGCGGGTTGAAGAGTTGGTGGGTTTTGGGTTTGCGGGTTTTTGATTTATAAGTTAATGGTTTTTGTGTTTGTGGCTTTTGGGTCTTTGGGTTTTGGGTTTGTGGGTTTGGGGTTTGTGGGTTTTGGGTTTGTGGGATTTGGGTTTGTGGGTTTTGGGTTGGTGGGTTTTGGGTTTGTGGGTTTTGGGTTTGTGGGTTTTGGGTTTGTGGGTTTTGGGTTTGTGGGTTTTGGGTTTGTGGGTTTTGGGTTTGTGGGTTTTGGGCTTGTGGGTTTTAGGTTTGTGGGTTTTAGGTTTGTGGGTTTTGGGTTTGTGGGATTCGGGTTTGTGGGATTCGGGTTTGTGGGATTTGGGTTCGTGGGATTTGGGTTCGTGGGATTTGGGTTCGTGGAATTTGGGTTGGTGGGATTTGGGTTCGTGGGATTTGGGTTCGTGGGATTTGGGTTCGTGGGATTGGGTTCGTGGGATTTGGGTTCGTGGGATTTGGGTTCGTGGGATTTGGGTTCGTGGGATTTGGGTTCGTGGGATTTGGGTTCGTGGGATTTGGGTTCGTGGGATTTGGGTTCGTGGGATTTGGGTTCGTGGGATTTGGGTTCGTGGGATTTGGGTTCGTGGGATTTTGGTTCGTGGGATTTGGGTTCGTGGGATTTGGGTTGGTGGGATTTGGGTTTGTGGGATTTGGGTTTGTGGGATTTGGGTTTGTGGGATTTGGGTTTGTGGGATTTGGGTTTGTGGGATTCGGGTTTGTGGGATTCGGGTTTGTGGGATTCGGGTTTGTGGGATTCGGGTTTGTGGGATTCGGGTTTGTGGGATTCGGGTTTGTGGGATTCGGGTTTGTGGGATTCGGGTTTGTGGGATTCGGGTTTGTGGGATTCGGGTTTGTGGGATTCGGGTTTGTGGGATTTGGGTTTGTGGGATTTGGGTTTGTGGGACTTGGGTTTGTGGGATTTGGGTTTGTGGGATTTGGGATTGTGGGATTTGGGTTTTGGTATTTCGGTTTGTGGGATTTGGGTTTGTGGTATTTGGGTCTGTGGGATTTGGGTTTGTGGGATTTGGGTTTGTGGGATTTGGGTTTGTGGGATTTGGGTTTGTGGGATTTGGGTTTGTGGGACTTGGGTTTGTGGGATTTGGTTTTGTGGGATTTGGGTTTGTGGGATTTGGGTTTGTGGGATTTAGGTTTGTGGGATTTGGGTTCGTGGGATTTGGGTTTGTGGGATTTGGGTTTGTGGGATTTGGGTTTGTGGGATTTGGGTTTGTGGGATTTGGGTTTGTGGGATTTGGGTTTGTGGGATTTGGGTTTGTGGGATTTGGGTTTGTGGGATTTGGGTTTGTGGGATTTGGGTTTGTGGGATTTGGGTTTGTGGGATTTGGGTTTGTGGGATTTGGGTTTGTGGGTTGTGGGTTTGTGGGATTTGGGTTTGTGAGTTTTGGGTTGGTGGGTTTTAGATTTGTGGGTTTGTGGTGTTTGGTTTTGTAGGTATTGGGTATTTGGGTTTTGTGGGTATTGGGCTTTTGGGTTTTGGGTTTGTACGTTTTGGGATTGTGTGTTTTGATTTTATGGGTATCGAATTTGTGTGTCTTGGGGTCGTGGATTTTGGGCTTGTTCGATTTGGGTTTATGCGTTTATGGTTTTTGGGCTTCTGGGTTTTGAGTTTGTAGGTTTTGGGATTCGTCCCATTTGCGTTTGTGGGTTTTTGGGTTTATGAGTATTGAATTTGCTGGGATTCGGTTTGTGGGTTTTGGGATTGTTGGGTTTGGTTTGTGTGTTTTCGGTTTCTGGGATTTTGATTTTGGGTTTGTCGGATTTTTGATTTCGTGTTTGGGGTTTGGGGGTTTTGAGTTAGTGGGTTTTGGGTCTGTCGGATTTTTGATTTCATGTTTGGGGTTTGTGGGTTTTGAGTTAGTGGGTTTTGGGTCTGTCGGATTTTTGATTTTATGTTTGGGGTTTGTGGGTTTTGGGTTTGTGGGTTGAAGAGTTGGTGGGTTTTGGGTTTGAGGGTTTTTGATTTATAAGTTTATGCTTTTATGTGTTTGTGGTTTTTGGGTCTTTGAGTTTTGGGTTTGTGGGATTTGGGTTTTTGGGATTTGGGTTTGTGGGACTTGGGTTTGTGGGATTTGGGTTTGTGGGATTTGGGTCTGTGGGATTTGGATTTGTGGGTTTTGGGTTTGTGGGTTTTGGGTTTGTGGGTTTTGGGTTTGTGGGTTTTGGGTTTGTGGGTTTTGGGTTTTGGGTTTGTGGGTTTTGGGTTTGTGGGTTTTGGGTTTGTGGGTTTTGGGTTTGTGGGTTTTGGGTTTGTGGGTTTTGGGTTTGTGGATTTTGGGTTGGTGGGTTTTGAATTTGTGGGTTTGTGGTGTTTGGTTTTGTAGGTATTGGGTATTTGGGTTTTGTGGGTATTGGGCTTTTGGGTTTTGGGTTTGTGGGTTTTGGGTTTGTGGGTTTTGGGTTTGTGGGATTTGGGTTTGTCGGACTTGGGTTTGTGGGATTCGGGTTTGTGGGATTTGGGATTGTGGGATTTGGGTTTGTGGGATTTAAGTTTGTGGGATTTGGGTATGTGGGACATGGGTTTGTGGGACTTGGGTTTGTGGGATTTGTGTTTGTGGGATTTGGGTTTGTGCGATTTGGGTTTGTGGGTTTTGAGTTAGTGGGTTTTGGGTCTGTCGGATTTTTGATTTCATGTTTGGGGTTTGTGGGTTTTGAGTTAGTGGGTTTTGGGTCTGTCGGATTTTTGATTTCATGTTTGCGTTTCTGGGTTTTGGGATTTGACACTTTTGCGTTTCTGGGTTTTTGGGTTTATGAGTATTGAATTTGTGGGTCTTGGGTTCATGGGTTTGGTTTGTGTGTTTTCTGTTTCTGGGATTTTTGATTTTGTGTTTGGGGTTTAAGGATTTTGGGTTTGTGGGTTTTGGGTTTATGGGTTTTGGGTTTGTGGGTTTTGGGTTTGGGGGTTTTGGGTTTGTGGGTTTTGGGTTTGTGGGTTTTGGGTTTGTGGGTTTTGGGTTTGTGGGTTTTGGGTTTGTGGGTTTTGGGTTTGTGGGTTTTGGGTTTGTGGGTTTTGGGTTTGTGGGTTTTGGGTTTGTGGGTTTTGGGTTTGTGGGTTTTGGGTTTGTGGGTTTTGGGTTTGTGGGTTTTGGGTTTGTGGGTTTTGGGTTTGTGGGTTTTTGGTTTGTGGGTGTTAGGTTTGTGGGTTTGTGGGTGTTAGGTTTGTGGGATTTGGGTTTGTGGGATTTGGGTCTGTGGGATTTGGGTTTGTGGGATTTGGGTTTGTGGGATTTGGGTTTGTGGGACTTGGGTTTGTGGGATTTGGTTTTGTGGGATTTGGGTTTGTGGGATTTGGGTTTGTGGGATTTGGGTTTGTGGGATTTGGGTTTGTGGGATTTGGGTTTGTAGGATTTGGGTTTGTGGGATTTGGGTTTGTGGGTTTGTGTTGGTGGGTTTTGGATTTGTGGGTTTGTGGTGTTTGGTTTCGTAGGTATTGGGTATTTGGGTTTTGTGGGTATTGGGCTTTTGGGTTTTGGGTTTGTACTTTTGGGATTGTGTGTTTTGATTTTATGGGTATGGAATTGGTGTCTTGGGGTCGTGGATTTTGGGCTTGTTCGATTTGGGTTTATGCGTTTATGGTTTTTGGGCTTCTGGGTTTTGAGTTTGTAGGTTTTGGGATTTGTCCCATTTGCGTTTGTGGGTTTTTGGGTTTATGAGTATTGAATTTGCTGGGATTCGGTTTGTGGGTTTTGGGATTGTTGGGTTTGGTTTGTGTGTTTTCGGTTTCTGGGATTTTGATTTTGGGTTTGTCGGATTTTTGATTTCGTGTTTGGGGTTTGGGGGTTTTGAGTTAGTGGGTTTTGGGTCTGTCGGATTTTTGATTTTATGTTTGGGGTTTGTGGGTTTTGGGTTTGTGGGTTGAAGAGTTGGTGGGTTTTGGGTTTGAGGGTTTTTGATTTATAAGTTTATGCTTTTATGTGTTTGAGGTTTTTGGGTCTTTGAGTTTTGGGTTTGTGGGATTTGGGTTTTTGGGATTTGGGTTTGTGGGACTTGGGTTTGTGGGATTTGGGTTTGTGGGATTTGGGTTTGTGGGATTTGGGTTTTGTGGGATTTGGTTTTATGGGATTTGGGTTTGTGGGACTTGGGTTTGTGGGATTTGGGTTTGTGGGATTTGGGATTGTGGGATTTGGGTTTGTGGTATTTCGGTTTGTGGGATTTGGGTTTGTGGGATTTGGGTCTGTGGGATTTGGATTTGTGGGTTTTGGGTTTGTGGGTTTTGGGTTTGTGGGTTTTGGGTTTGTGGGTTTTGGGTTTGTGGGTTTTGGGTTTGTGGGTTTTGGGTTTGTGGGTTTTGGGTTTGTGGATTTTGGGTTGGTGGGTTTTGAATTTGTGGGTTTGTGGTGTTTGGTTTTGTAGGTATTGGGTATTTGGGTTTTGTGGGTATTGGGCTTTTGGGTTTTGGGTTTGTGGGTTTTGGGTTTGTGGGTTTTGGGTTTGTGGGATTTGGGTTTGTGGGCCTTGGGTTTGTGGGATTCGGGTTTGTGGGATTTGGGATTGTGGGATTTGGGTTTGTGGGATTTAAGTTTGTGGGATTTGGGTATGTGGGACATGGGTTTGTGGGACTTGGGTTTGTGGGATTTGTGTTTGTGGGATTTGGGTTTGTGCGATTTGGGTTTGTGGGTTTTGAGTTAGTGGGTTTTGGGTCTGTCGGATTTTTGATTTCATGTTTGGGGTTTGTGGGTTTTGAGTTAGTGGGTTTTGGGTTTGTGGGATTTGGGTTTGTGGGATTCGGGTTTGTGGGATTCGGGTTTGTGGGATTCGGGTTTGTGGGATTCGGGTTTGTGGGATTCGGGTTTGTGGGATTCGGGTTTGTGGGATTCGGGTTTGTGGGATTCGGGTTTGTGGGATTCGGGTTTGTGGGATTCGGGTTTGTGGAATTTGGGTTTGTGGGATTTGGGTTTGTGGGATTTGGGTTTGTGGGACTTGGGTTTGTGGGATTTGGGTTTGTGGGATTTGGGATTGTGGGATTTGGGTTTGTGGTATTTCGGTTTGTGGGATTTGGGTTTGTGGTATTTGGGTCTGTGGGATTTGGGTTTGTGGGATTTGGGTTTGTGGGATTTGGTTTTGTGGGATTTGGGTTTGTGGGATTTGGGTTTGTGGGACTTGGGTTTGTGGGATTTGGTTTTGTGGGATTTGGGTTTGTGGGATTTGGGTTTGTGGGATTTGGGTTTGTGGGATTTGGGTTTGTGGGATTTGGGTTTGTGGGATTTGGGTTTGTGGGATTTGGGTTTGTGGGATTTGGGTTTGTGGGATTTGGGTTTGTGGGATTTGGGTTTGTGGGATTTGGGTTTGTGGGATTTGGGTTTGTGGGATTTGGGTTTGTGGGATTTGGGTTTGTAGGTTTTGGGTTTGTGGGTTTTGGGTTTGTGGGTTTTGGATTTGTGGGTTTGTGGGTTTTGGGTTTGTGGGTTTTGGGTTTGTGGGTTTTGGGCTTGTGGATTTTGGGTTTGTGGGTTTTGGGTTTGTGGGTTTTGGGTTTGTGGGTTTTGGGTTGGAGGATTTTGAATTTGTGGGTTTGTGGTGTTTGGTTTTGTAGGTATTGGGTATTTGGGTTTTGTGGGCATTGGGCTTTTGGGTTTTGGGTTTGTGGGTTTGTGGGTTTTGGGTTTGTGGGTTTTGGGTTTGTGGGTTTTGGGTTTGTGGGTTTTGGGTTTGTGGGTTTTGGGTTTGTGGGTTTTGGGTTTGTGGGTTTTGGGTTTGTGGGTTTTGGGTTTGTGGGTTTTGGGTTTGTGGGTTATGGGTATGTGGGTTTTGGGTCTGTGGGTTTTGGGTTTGTGGGTTTTGGGCTTGTTCGATTTGCGTTTATGCGTTTATGGTTTTTGGGCTTCTGGGTTTTGATTTTGTAGGTTTTGGGATTTGTCCCATTTGCGTTTGTGGGTTTTTGGGTTTATGAGTATTGAATTTGCTGGGATTGGCTTTGTGGGTTTTGGGATTGTTGGGTTTGGTTTGTGTGTTTTCGGTTTCTGGGATTTTGATTTTGGGTTTGTCGGCTTTTTGATTTCGTGTTTGGGGTTTGTCGGTTTTGAGTTAGTGGGTTTTGGGTCTGTCGGATTTTTGATTTCATGTTTGGGGTTTGTGGGTTTTGAGTTAGTGGGTTTTGGGTTTGTGGGTTGAAGAGTTGGTGGGTTTTGGGTTTGAGGGTTTTTGATTTATAAGTTTATGGTTTTTGTGTTTGTGGCTTTTGGGTCTTTGGGTTTTGGTTTTGTGGGATTTGGGTTTGTACGTTTTGGGATTGTGTGTTTTGGTTTTATGGGTATCGAATTTGTGTATCTTGGGGTCGTGGATTTTGGGCTTGTTCGATTTGGGTTTATGCGTTTATGGTTTTTGGGCTTCTGGGTTTTGAGTTTGTAGGTTTTGGGGTTTGTCCCATTTGCGTTTGTGGGTTTTTGGGTTTATGAGTATTGGATTTACTGGGATTGGGTTTGTGGGTTTTGGGATTGTTGGGTTTGGTTTGTGTGTATTCGGTTTCTGGGATTTTGATTTTGGGTTTGTCGGATTTTTGATTTCATGTTTGGGGTTTGTGGGTTTTGAGTTAGTGGGTTCTGGGTCTGTCGGATTTTTGATGTCATGTTTGGGGTTTGTGGGTTTTGAGTTAGTGGGTTATGGGTTTGTGGGTTGAAGAGTTGGTGGGTTTTGGGTTTGAGGGTTTTTGATTTATAAGTTTATGGTTTTTGTGTTTGTGGCTTTTGGGTCTTTGGGTTTTGGTTTTGTGGGATTTGGGTTTGTACGTTTTGGGATTGTGTGTTTTGGTTTTATGGGTATCGAATTTGTGTATCTTGGGGTCGTGGATTTTGGGCTTGTTCGATTTGGGTTTATGCGTTTATGGTTTTTGGGCTTCTGGGTTTTGAGTTTGTAGGTTTTGGGATTTGTCCCATTTGCGTTTGTGGGTTTTTGGGTTTATGAGTAATGGATTTACTGGGATTGGGTTTGTGGGTTTTGGGATTGTTGGGTTTGGTTTGTGTGTATTCGGTTTCTGGGATTTTGATTTTGGGTTTGTCGGATTTTTGATTTCATGTTTGGGGTTTGTGGGTTTTGAGTTAGTGGGTTCTGGGTCTGTCGGATTTTTGATTTCATGTTTGGGGTTTGTGGGTTTTGAGTTAGTGGGTTTTGGGTCTGTCGGATTTTTGATTTTATGTTTGGGGTTTGTGGGTTTTGAGTTAGTGGGTTTTGGGTTTGCGGGTTGAAGAGTTGGTGGGTTTTGGGTTTGCGGGTTTTTGATTTATAAGTTAATGGTTTTTGTGTTTGTGGCTTTTGGGTCTTTGGGTTTTGGGTTTGTGGGTTTGGGGTTTGTGGGTTTTGGGTTTGTGGGATTTGGGTTTGTGGGTTTTGGGTTGGTGGGTTTTGGGTTTGTGGGTTTTGGGTTTGTGGGTTTTGGGTTTGTGGGTTTTGGGTTTGTGGGTTTTGGGTTTGTGGGTTTTGGGTTTGTGGGTTTTGGGTTTGTGGGTTTTGGGTTTGTGGGTTTTGGGTTTGTGGGTTTTGGGTTTGTGGGTTTTAGGTTTGTGGGTTTTAGGTTTGTGGGTTTTGGGTTTGTGGGATTCGGGTTTGTGGGATTCGGGTTTGTGGGATTTGGGTTCGTGGGATTTGGGTTCGTGGGATTTGGGTTCGTGGAATTTGGGTTGGTGGGATTTGGGTTCGTGGGATTTGGGTTCGTGGGATTTGGGTTCGTGGGATTGGGTTCGTGGGATTTGGGTTCGTGGGATTTGGGTTCGTGGGATTTGGGTTCGTGGGATTTGGGTTCGTGGGATTTGGGTTCGTGGGATTTGGGTTCGTGGGATTTGGGTTCGTGGGATTTGGGTTCGTGGGATTTGGGTTCGTGGGATTTGGGTTCGTGGGATTTGGGTTCGTGGGATTTGGGTTCGTGGGATTTGGGTTCGTGGGATTTGGGTTTGTGGGTTTTGGGTTTGTGGGTTTTGGGTTGGAGGGTTTTGAATTTGTGGGTTTGTGGTGTTTGGTTTTGTAGGTATTGGGTATTTGGGTTTTGTGGGCATTGGGCTTTTGGGTTTTGGGTTTGTGGGTTTTGGGTTTGTGGGTTTTGGGTTTGTGGGTTTTGGGTTTGTGGGTTTTGGGTTTGTGGGTTTTGGGTTTGTGGGTTTTGGGTTTGTGGGTTTTGGGTTTGTGGGTTTTGGGTTTGTGGGTTTTGGGTTTGTGGGTTTTGGGTTTGTGGGTTTTGGGTTTGTGGGTTTTGGGTTTGTGGGTTTTGGGTTTGTGGGTTTTGGGTTTGTGGGTTTTGGGTTTGTGGGTTTTGGGTTTGTGGGTTTTGGGTTGGAGGATTTTGAATTTGTGGGTTTGTGGTGTTTGGTTTTGTAGGTATTGGGTATTTGGGTTTTGTGGGCATTGGGCTTTTGGGTTTTGGGTTTGTGGGTTTGTGGGTTTTGGGTTTGTGGGTTTTGGGTTTGTGGGTTTTGGGTTTGTGGGTTTTGGGTTTGTGGGTTTTGGGTTTGTGGGTTTTGGGTTTGTGGGTTTTGGGTTTGTGGGTTTTGGGTTTGTGGGTTTTGGGTTTGTGGGTTTTGGGTTTGTGGGTTTTGGGTTTGTGGGTTATGGGTATGTGGGTTTTGGGTCTGTGGGTTTTGGGTTTGTGGGTTTTGGGCTTGTTCGATTTGCGTTTATGCGTTTATGGTTTTTGGGCTTCTGGGTTTTGATTTTGTAGGTTTTGGGATTTGTCCCATTTGCGTTTGTGGGTTTTTGGGTTTATGAGTATTGAATTTGCTGGGATTGGCTTTGTGGGTTTTGGGATTGTTGGGTTTGGTTTGTGTGTTTTCGGTTTCTGGGATTTTGATTTTGGGTTTGTCGGCTTATTGATTTCGTGTTTGGGGTTTGTCGGTTTTGAGTTAGTGGGTTTTGGGTCTGTCGGATTTTTGATTTCATGTTTGGGGTTTGTGGGTTTTGAGTTAGTGGGTTTTGGGTTTGTGGGTTGAAGAGTTGGTGGGTTTTGGGTTTGAGGGTTTTTGATTTATAAGTTTATGGTTTTTGTGTTTGTGGCTTTTGGGTCTTTGGGTTTTGGTTTTGTGGGATTTGGGTTTGTACGTTTTGGGATTGTGTGTTTTGGTTTTATGGGTATCGAATTTGTGTATCTTGGGGTCGTGGATTTTGGGCTTGTTCGATTTGGGTTTATGCGTTTATGGTTTTTGGGCTTCTGGGTTTTGAGTTTGTAGGTTTTGGGGTTTGTCCCATTTGCGTTTGTGGGTTTTTGGGTTTATGAGTATTGGATTTACTGGGATTGGGTTTGTGGGTTTTGGGATTGTTGGGTTTGGTTTGTGTGTATTCGGTTTCTGGGATTTTGATTTTGGGTTTGTCGGATTTTTGATTTCATGTTTGGGGTTTGTGGGTTTTGAGTTAGTGGGTTCTGGGTCTGTCGGATTTTTGATGTCATGTTTGGGGTTTGTGGGTTTTGAGTTAGTGGGTTATGGGTTTGTGGGTTGAAGAGTTGGTGGGTTTTGGGTTTGAGGGTTTTTGATTTATAAGTTTATGGTTTTTGTGTTTGTGGCTTTTGGGTCTTTGGGTTTTGGTTTTGTGGGATTTGGGTTTGTACGTTTTGGGATTGTGTGTTTTGGTTTTATGGGTATCGAATTTGTGTATCTTGGGGTCGTGGATTTTGGGCTTGTTCGATTTGGGTTTATGCGTTTATGGTTTTTGGGCTTCTGGGTTTTGAGTTTGTAGGTTTTGGGATTTGTCCCATTTGCGTTTGTGGGTTTTTGGGTTTATGAGTATTGGATTTACTGGGATTGGGTTTGTGGGTTTTGGGATTGTTGGGTTTGGTTTGTGTGTATTCGGTTTCTGGGATTTTGATTTTGGGTTTGTCGGATTTTTGATTTCATGTTTGGGGTTTGTGGGTTTTGAGTTAGTGGGTTCTGGGTCTGTCGGATTTTTGATTTCATGTTTGGGGTTTGTGGGTTTTGAGTTAGTGGGTTTTGGGTCTGTCGGATTTTTGATTTTATGTTTGGGGTTTGTGGGTTTTGAGTTAGTGGGTTTTGGGTTTGCGGGTTGAAGAGTTGGTGGGTTTTGGGTTTGCGGGTTTTTGATTTATAAGTTAATGGTTTTTGTGTTTGTGGCTTTTGGGTCTTTGGGTTTTGGGTTTGTGGGTTTGGGGTTTGTGGGTTTTGGGTTTGTGGGATTTGGGTTTGTGGGTTTTGGGTTGGTGGGTTTTGGGTTTGTGGGTTTTGGGTTTGTGGGTTTTGGGTTTGTGGGTTTTGGGTTTGTGGGTTTTGGGTTTGTGGGTTTTGGGTTTGTGGGTTTTGGGTTTGTGGGTTTTGGGTTTGTGGGTTTTGGGTTTGTGGGTTTTAGGTTTGTGGGTTTTAGGTTTGTGGGTTTTGGGTTTGTGGGATTCGGGTTTGTGGGATTCGGGTTTGTGGGATTTGGGTTCGTGGGATTTGGGTTCGTGGGATTTGGGTTCGTGGAATTTGGGTTGGTGGGATTTGGGTTCGTGGGATTTGGGTTCGTGGGATTTGGGTTCGTGGGATTGGGTTCGTGGGATTTGGGTTCGTGGGATTTGGGTTCGTGGGATTTGGGTTCGTGGGATTTGGGTTCGTGGGATTTGGGTTCGTGGGATTTGGGTTCGTGGGATTTGGGTTCGTGGGATTTGGGTTCGTGGGATTTGGGTTCGTGGGATTTGGGTTCGTGGGATTTGGGTTCGTGGGATTTGGGTTCGTGGGATTTGGGTTTGTGGGTTTTGGGTTTTTGGGTTTTGGGTTGGAGGGTTTTGAATTTGTGGGTTTGTGGTGTTTGGTTTTGTCGGTATTGGGTATTTGGGTTTTGTGGGCATTGGGCTTTTGGGTTTTGGGTTTGTGGGTTTTGGGTTTGTGGGTTTTGGGTTTGTGGGTTTTGGGTTTGTGGGTTTTGGGTTTGTGGGTTTTGGGTTTGTGGGTTTTGGGTTTGTGGGTTTTGGGTTTGTGGGTTTTGGGTTTGTGGGTTTTGGGTTTGTGGGATTCGGGTTTGTGGGATTCGGGTTTGTGGGATTCGGGTTTGTGGAATTCGGGTTTGTGGGATTCGGGTTTGTGGGATTCGGGTTTGTGGGATTCGGGTTTGTGGGATTCGGGTTTGTGGGATTCGGGTTTGTGGGATTCGGGTTTGTGGGATTCGGGTTTGTGGGATTCGGGTTTGTGGGATTCGGGTTTGTGGGATTTGGGTTCGTGGGATTTTGGTTTGTGGGATTTGGGTTTGTGGGACTTGGGTTTGTGGGATTTGGGTTTGTGGGATTTGGGATTGTGGGATTTGGGTTTGTGGTATTTCGGTTTGTGGGATTTGGGTTTGTGGTATTTCGGTTTGTGGGATTTGGGTTTGTGGTATTTGGGTCTGTGGGATTTGGGTTTGTGGGATTTGGGTTTTTGGGATTTGGGTTTGTGGGACTTGGGTTTGTGGGATTTGGGTTTGTGGGATTTGGGTCTGTGGGATTTGGATTTGTGGGTTTTGGGTTTGTGGGTTTTGGGTTTGTGGGTTTTGGGTTTGTGGGTTTTGGGTTTGTGGGTTTTGGGTTTGTGGGTTTTGGGTTTGTGGGTTTTGGGTTTGTGGGTTTTGGGTTTGTGGGTTTTGGGTTTGTGGGTTTTGGGTTTGTGGGTTTTGGGTTTGTGGGTTTTGGGTTTGTGGGTTTTGGGTTTGTGGGTTTTGGGTTTGTGGGTTTTGGGTTTGTGGGTTTTGGGTTTGTGGGTTTTGGGTTTGTGGGTTTTGGGTTTGTGGGTTTTGGGTTTGTGGGTTTTGGGTTTGTGGATTTTGGGTTGGTGGGTTTTGAATTTGTGGGTTTGTGGTGTTTGGTTTTGTAGGTATTGGGTATTTGGGTTTTGTGGGTATTGGGCTTTTGGGTTTTGGGTTTGTGGGTTTTGGGTTTGTGGGTTTTGGGTTTGTGGGATTTGGGTTTGTCGGACTTGGGTTTGTGGGATTCGGGTTTGTGGGATTTGGGATTGTGGGATTTGGGTTTGTGGGATTTAAGTTTGTGGGATTTGGGTATGTGGGACATGGATTTGTGGGACTTGGGTTTGTGGGATTTGTGTTTGTGGGATTTGGGTTTGTGCGATTTGGGTTTGTGGGTTTTGAGTTAGTGGGTTTTGGGTCTGTCGGATTTTTGATTTCATGTTTGGGGTTTGTGGGTTTTGAGTTAGTGGGTTTTGGGTCTGTCGGATTTTTGATTTCATGTTTGCGTTTCTGGGTTTTGGGATTTGACACTTTTGCGTTTCTGGGTTTTTGGGTTTATGAGTATTGAATTTGTGGGTCTTGGGTTCATGGGTTTGGTTTGTGTGTTTTCGGTTTCTGGGATTTTTGATTTTGTGTTTGGGGTTTAAGGATTTTGGGTTTGTGGGTTTTGGGTTTATGGGTTTTGGGTTTGTGGGTTTTGGGTTTGTGGGTTTTGGGTTTGTGGGTTTTGGGTTTGTGGGTTTTGGGTTTGTGGGTTTTGGGTTTGTGGGTTTTGGGTTTGTGGGTTTTGGGTTTGTGGGTTTTGGGTTTGTGGGTTTTGGGTTTGTGGGTTTTGGGTTTGTGGGTTTTGGGTTTGTGGGTTTTGGGTTTGTGGGTTTTGGGTTTGTGGGTTTTGGGTTTGTGGGTTTTGGGTTTGTGGGTTTTGGGTTTGTGGGTTTTGGGTTTGTGGGTTTTGGGTTTGTGGGTTTTGGGTTTGTGGGTTTTGGGTTTGTGGGTTTTAGGTTTGTGGGTGTTAGGTTTGTGGGTTTTGGGTTTGTGGGTTTTGGGTTTGTGGGTTTTGGGTTTGTGGGTTTTGGGTTTGGGGGTTTTGGGTTTGTGGGTTTTGGGTTTGTGGGTTTTGGGTTTGTGGGTTTTGGGTTTGTGGGTTTTGGGTTTGGGGGTTTTGGGTTTGTGGGTTTTGGGTTTGGGGGTTTTGGGTTTGTGGGTTTTGGGTTTGTGGGATTTGGGTTTGTGGGATTTGGGTTTGTGGGATTTGGGTTTGTGGGACTTGGGTTTGTGGGACTTGGGTTTGTGGGACTTGGGTTTGTGGGATTTGGGTTTGTGGGATTTGGGTTTGTGGGTTTTGAGTTAGTGGGTTTTGGGTCTGTCGGATTTTTGATTTCATGTTTCGGGTTTGTGGGTTTTGAGTTAGTGGGTTTTGGGTTTGTGGGTTGAAGAGTTGGTGGGTTTTGGGTTTGATGGTTTTGGATTTATAAGTTTATGGTTTTTGATGTATAAGTTTATGGTTTTTGATTTATAAGTTTATGGTTTTTGATTTATAAGTTTATGGTTTTTGATTTATAAGTTTATGGTTTTTGTGTTTGTGGCTTTTGGGTCTTTGGGTTTTGGGTTTGTGGGATTTGGGTTTGTGGGATTTGGGTTTGTGGGACTTGGGTTTGTGGGATTTGGGTTTGTGGGATTTGGGTTTGTGGGACTTGGGTTTGTGGGATTTGGGTTTGTGGGATTTGGGTTTGTGGGATTTGGGTTTGTGGGATTTGGGTTTGTGGGACTTGGGTTTGTGGGATTTGGGATTGTGGGATTTGGGTTTGTGGGATTTGGGTTTGTGGGATTTGGGTTTGTGGGATTTGGGTTTGTGGGACTTGGGTTTGTGGGATTTGGGTTTGTGGGATTTGGGATTGTGGGATTTGGGTTTGTGGTATTTCGGTTTGTGGGATTTGGGTTTGTGGGATTTGGGTCTGTGGGATTTGGGTTTGTGGGATTTGGGTTTGTGGGATTTGGGTTTGTGGGACTTGGGTTTGTGGGATTTGGTTTTGTGGGATTTGGGTTTGTGGGATTTGGGTTTGTGGGATTTGGGTTTGTGGGATTTGGGTTTGTGGGATTTGGGTTTGTAGGATTTGGGTTTGTGGGATTTGGGTTTGTGGGTTTGTGTTGGTGGGTTTTGGATTTGTGGGTTTGTGGTGTTTGGTTTCGTAGGTATTGGGTATTTGGGTTTTGTGGGTATTGGGCTTTTGGGTTTTGGGTTTGTACTTTTGGGATTGTGTGTTTTGATTTTATGGGTATGGAATTGGTGTCTTGGGGTCGTGGATTTTGGGCTTGTTCGATTTGGGTTTATGCGTTTATGGTTTTTGGGCTTCTGGGTTTTGAGTTTGTAGGTTTTGGGATTTGTCCCATTTGCGTTTGTGGGTTTTTGGGTTTATGAGTATTGAATTTGCTGGGATTCGGTTTGTGGGTTTTGGGATTGTTGGGTTTGGTTTGTGTGTTTTCGGTTTCTGGGATTTTGATTTTGGGTTTGTCGGATTTTTGATTTCGTGTTTGGGGTTTGGGGGTTTTGAGTTAGTGGGTTTTGGGTCTTTCGGATTTTTGATTTTATGTTTGGGGTTTGTGGGTTTTGGGTTTGTGGGTTGAAGAGTTGGTGGGTTTTGGGTTTGAGGGTTTTTTATTTATAAGTTTATGCTTTTATGTGTTTGAGGTTTTTGGGTCTTTGAGTTTTGGGTTTGTGGGATTTGGGTTTTTGGGATTTGGGTTTGTGGGACTTGGGTTTGTGGGATTTGGGTTTGTGGGATTTGGGTTTGTGGGATTTGGGTTTTGTGGGATTTGGTTTTATGGGATTTGGGTTTGTGGGACTTGGGTTTGTGGGATTTGGGTTTGTGGGATTTGGGATTGTGGGATTTGGGTTTGTGGTATTTCGGTTTGTGGGATTTGGGTTTGTGGGATTTGGGTCTGTGGGATTTGGATTTGTGGGTTTTGGGTTTGTGGGTTTTGGGTTTGTGGGTTTTGGGTTTGTGGGTTTTGGGTTTGTGGGTTTTGGGTTTGTGGGTTTTGGGTTTGTGGGTTTTGGGTTTGTGGATTTTGGGTTGGTGGGTTTTGAATTTGTGGGTTTGTGGTGTTTGGTTTTGTAGGTATTGGGTATTTGGGTTTTGTGGGTATTGGGCTTTTGGGTTTTGGGTTTGTGGGTTTTGGGTTTGTGGGTTTTGGGTTTGTGGGATTTGGGTTTGTGGGCCTTGGGTTTGTGGGATTCGGGTTTGTGGGATTTGGGATTGTGGGATTTGGGTTTGTGGGATTTAAGTTTGTGGGATTTGGGTGTGTGGGACATGGGTTTGTGGGACTTGGGTTTGTGGGATTTGTGTTTGTGGGATTTGGGTTTGTGCGATTTGGGTTTGTGGGTTTTGAGTTAGTGGGTTTTGGGTCTGTCGGATTTTTGATTTCATGTTTGGGGTTTGTGGGTTTTGAATTAGTGGGTTTTGGGTCTGTCGGATTTTTGATTTTATGTTTGGGGTTTGTGGGTTTTGGGTTTGTGGGTTGAAGAGTTGGTGGGTTTTGGGTTTGAGGGTTTTTGATTTATAAGTTTATGCTTTTATGTGTTTGTGGTTTTTGGGTCTTTGAGTTTTGGGTTTGTGGGATTTGGGTTTTTGGGATTTGGGTTTGTGGGACTTGGGTTTGTGGGATTTGGGTTTGTGGGATTTGGGTTTGTGGGATTTGGGTTTTGTGGGATTTGGTTTTATGGGATTTGGGTTTGTGGGACTTGGGTATGTGGGATTTGGGTTTGTGGGATTTGGGATTGTGGGATTTGGGTTTGTGGTATTTCGGTTTGTGGGATTTGGGTTTGTGGGATTTGGGTCTGTGGGATTTGGATTTGTGGGTTTTGGGTTTGTGGGTTTTGGGTTTGTGGGTTTTGGGTTTGTGGGTTTTGGGTTTGTGGGTTTTGGGTTTGTGGGTTTTGGGTTTGTGGGTTTTGGGTTTGTGGATTTTGGGTTGGTGGGTTTTGAATTTGTGGGTTTGTGGTGTTTGGTTTTGTAGGTATTGGGTATTTGGGTTTTGTGGGTATTGGGCTTTTGGGTTTTGGGTTTGTGGGTTTTGGGTTTGTGGGTTTTGGGTTTGTGGGATTTGGGTTTGTGGGCCTTGGGTTTGTGGGATTCGGGTTTGTGGGATTTGGGATTGTGGGATTTGGGTTTGTGGGATTTAAGTTTGTGGGATTTGGGTATGTGGGACATGGGTTTGTGGGACTTGGGTTTGTGGGATTTGTGTTTGTGGGATTTGGGTTTGTGCGATTTGGGTTTGTGGGTTTTGAGTTAGTGGGTTTTGGGTCTGTCGGATTTTTGATTTCATGTTTGGGGTTTGTGGGTTTTGAGTTAGTGGGTTTTGGGTCTGTCGGATTTTTGATTTCATGTTTGCGTTTCTGGGTTTTGGGATTTGACACTTTTGCGTTCCTGGGTTTTTGGTTTTATGAGTATTGAATTTGTGGGTCTTGGGTTCATGGGTTTGGTTTGTGTGTTTTCGGTTTCTGGGATTTTTGATTTTGTGTTTGGGGTTTAAGGATTTTGGGTTTGTGGGTTTTGGGTTTATGGGTTTTGGGTTTGTGGGTTTTGGGTTTGTGGGTTTTGGGTTTGTGGGTTTTGGGTTTGTGGGTTTTGGGTTTGTGGGTTTTGGGTTTGTGGGTTTTGGGTTTGTGGGTTTTGGATTTGTGGGTTTTGGGTTTGTGGGTTTTGGGTTTGTGGGTTTTGGGTTTGTGGGTTTTGGGTTTGTGGGTTTTGGGTTTGTGGGTTTTGGGTTTGTGGGTTTTGGGTTTGTGGGTTTTAGGTTTGTGGGTGTTAGGTTTGTGGGTTTTGGGTTAGTGGGTTTTGGGTTTGTGGGTTTTGGGTTTGTGGGTTTTGGGTTTGTGGGTTTTGGGTTTGTAGGATTTGGGTTTGTGGGATTTGGGTTTGTGGGATTTGGGTTTGTGGGACTTGGGTTTGTGGGATTTGGTTTTGTGGGATTTGGGTTTGTGGGATTTGGGTTTGTGGGATTTGGGTTTGTGGGATTTGGGTTTGTGGGATTTGGGTTTGTGGGATTTGGGTTTGTGGGATTTGGGTTTGTGGGATTTGGGTTTGTGGGATTTGGGTTTGTGGGATTTGGGTTTGTGCGATTTGGGTTTGTGGGTTTTGAGTTAGTGGGTTTTGGGTCTGTCGGATTTTTGATTTCATGTTTGGGGTTTGTGGGTTTTGAGTTAGTGGGTTTTGGGTCTGTCGGATTTTTGATTTCATGTTTGCGTTTCTGGGTTTTGGGATTTGACACTTTTGCGTTCCTGGGTTTTTGGTTTTATGAGTATTGAATTTGTGGGTCTTGGGTTCATGGGTTTGGTTTGTGTGTTTTCGGTTTCTGGGATTTTTGATTTTGTGTTTGGGGTTTAAGGATTTTGGGTTTGTGGGTTTTGGGTTTATGGGTTTTGGGTTTGTGGGTTTTGGGTTTGTGGGTTTTGGGTTTGTGGGTTTTGGGTTTGTGGGTTTTGGGTTTGTGGGTTTTGGGTTTGTGGGTTTTGGGTTTGTGGGTTTTGGATTTGTGGGTTTTGGGTTTGTGGGTTTTGGGTTTGTGGGTTTTGGGTTTGTGGGTTTTGGGTTTGTGGGTTTTGGGTTTGTGGGTTTTGGGTTTGTGGGTTTTGGGTTTGTGGGTTTTAGGTTTGTGGGTGTTAGGTTTGTGGGTTTTGGGTTAGTGGGTTTTGGGTTTGTGGGTTTTGGGTTTGTGGGTTTTGGGTTTGTGGGTTTTGGGTTTGTGGGATTTGGGTTTGTGGGATTTGGGTTTGTGGGATTTGGGTTTGTGGGACTTGGGTTTGTGGGATTTGGTTTTGTGGGATTTGGGTTTGTGGGATTTGGGTTTGTGGGATTTGGGTTTGTGGGATTTGGGTTTGTGGGATTTGGGTTTGTGGGATTTGGGTTTGTGGGATTTGGGTTTGTGGGATTTGGGTTTGTGGGATTTGGGTTTGTGGGATTTGGGTTTGTAGGATTTGGGTTTGTGGGATTTGGGTTTGTGGGTTTGTGTTGGTGGGTTTTGGATTTGTGGGTTTGTGGTGTTTGGTTTCGTAGGTATTGGGTATTTGGGTTTTGTGGGTATTGGGCTTTTGGGTTTTGGGTTTGTACTTTTGGGATTGTGTGTTTTGATTTTATGGGTATGGAATTGGTGTCTTGGGGTCGTGGATTTTGGGCTTGTTCGATTTGGGTTTATGCGTTTATGGTTTTTGGGCTTCTGGGTTTTGAGTTTGTAGGTTTTGGGATTTGTCCCATTTGCGTTTGTGGGTTTTTGGGTTTATGAGAATTGAATTTGCTGGGATTGGGTTTGTGGGTTTTGGGATTGTCGGGTTTGGTTTGTTTGTTTTCGGTTTCTGGGATTTTGATTTTGGGTTTGTCGGATTTTTGATTTCGTGTTTGGGGTTTGTGGGTTTTGAGTTAGTGGGTTTTGGGTTTGTGGGTTTTAAGTTTGTGGGTTTTGGGTTTTGTGGGTAGTGGGCTTTTGGGTTTTGTGTTTGTGGGTTTTGGGTTTGTGGGTTTTGGATTTGTGGGTTTGTGGGTTTTGGGTTTGTGGGTTTTGGGTTTGTGGGTTTTGGATTTGTGGGTTTGTGGGTTTTGGGTTTGTGGGTTTTGGGTTTGTGGGTTTTGGGCTTGTGGATTTTGGGTTTGTGGGTTTTTGGTTTGTGGGTTTTGGGTTTGTGGGTTTTGGGTTGGAGGGTTTTGAATTTGTGGGTTTGTGGTGTTTGGTTTTGTAGGTATTGGGTATTTGGGTTTTGTGGGCATTGGGCTTTTGGGTTTTGGGTTTGTGGGTTTGTGGGTTTTGGGTTTGTGGGTTTTGGGTTTGTGGGTTTTGGGTTTGTGGGTTTTGGGTTTGTGGGTTTTGGGTTTGTGGGTTTTGGGTTTGTGGGTTTTGGGTTTGTGGGTTTTGGGTTTGTGGGTTTTGGGTTTGTGGGTTTTGGGTTTGTGGGTTATGGGTATGTGGGTTTTGGGTCTGTGGGTTTTGGGTTTGTGGGTTTTGGGCTTGTTCGATTTGCGTTTATGCGTTTATGGTTTTTGGGCTTCTGGGTTTTGATTTTGTAGGTTTTGGGATTTGTCCCATTTGCGTTTGTGGGTTTTTGGGTTTATGAGTATTGAATTTGCTGGGATTGGCTTTGTGGGTTTTGGGATTGTTGGGTTTGGTTTGTGTGTTTTCGGTTTCTGGGATTTTGATTTTGGGTTTGTCGGCTTTTTGATTTCGTGTTTGGGGTTTGTCGGTTTTGAGTTAGTGGGTTTTGGGTCTGTCGGATTTTTGATTTCATGTTTGGGGTTTGTGGGTTTTGAGTTAGTGGGTTTTGGGTTTGTGGGTTGAAGAGTTGGTGGGTTTTGGGTTTTAGGGTTTTTGATTTATAAGTTTATGGTTTTTGTGTTTGTGGCTTTTGGGTCTTTGGGTTTTGGTTTTGTGGGATTTGGGTTTGTACGTTTTGGGATTGTGTGTTTTGGTTTTATGGGTATCGAATTTGTGTATCTTGGGGTCGTGGATTTTGGGCTTGTTCGATTTGGGTTTATGCGTTTATGGTTTTTGGGCTTCTGGGTTTTGAGTTTGTAGGTTTTGGGGTTTGTCCCATTTGCGTTTGTGGGTTTTTGGGTTTATGAGTATTGGATTTACTGGGATTGGGTTTGTGGGTTTTGGGATTGTTGGGTTTGGTTTGTGTGTATTCGGTTTCTGGGATTTTGATTTTGGGTTTGTCGGATTTTTGATTTCATGTTTGGGGTTTGTGGGTTTTGAGTTAGTGGGTTCTGGGTCTGTCGGATTTTTGATGTCATGTTTGGGGTTTGTGGGTTTTGAGTTATTGGGTTATGGGTTTGTGGGTTGAAGAGTTGGTGGGTTTTGGGTTTGAGGGTTTTTGATTTATAAGTTTATGGTTTTTGTGTTTGTGGCTTTTGGGTCTTTGGGTTTTGGTTTTGTGGGATTTGGGTTTGTACGTTTTGGGATTGTGTGTTTTGGTTTTATGGGTATCGAATTTGTGTATCTTGGGGTCGTGGATTTTGGGCTTGTTCGATTTGGGTTTATGCGTTTATGGTTTTTGGGCTTCTGGGTTTTGAGTTTGTAGGTTTTGGGATTTGTCCCATTTGCGTTTGTGGGTTTTTGGGTTTATGAGTATTGGATTTACTGGGATTGGGTTTGTGGGTTTTGGGATTGTTGGGTTTGGTTTGTGTGTATTCGGTTTCTGGGATTTTGATTTTGGGTTTGTCGGATTTTTGATTTCATGTTTGGGGTTTGTGGGTTTTGAGTTAGTGGGTTCTGGGTCTGTCGGATTTTTGATTTCATGTTTGGGGTTTGTGGGTTTTGAGTTAGTGGGTTTTGGGTCTGTCGGATTTTTGATTTTATGTTTGGGGTTTGTGGGTTTTGGGTTTGTGGGTTGAAGAGTTGGTGGGTTTTGGGTTTGAGGGTTTTTGATTTATAAGTTTATGCTTTTATGTGTTTGTGGTTTTTGGGTCTTTGAGTTTTGGGTTTGTGGGATTTGGGTTTTTGGGATTTGGGTTTGTGGGACTTGGGTTTGTGGGATTTGGGTTTGTGGGATTTGGGTCTGTGGGATTTGGATTTGTGGGTTTTGGGTTTGTGGGTTTTGGGTTTGTGGGTTTTGGGTTTGTGGGTTTTGGGTTTGTGGGTTTTGGGTTTTGGGTTTGTGGGTTTTGGGTTTGTGGGTTTTGGGTTTGTGGGTTTTGGGTTTGTGGGTTTTGGGTTTGTGGGTTTTGGGTTTGTGGATTTTGGGTTGGTGGGTTTTGAATTTGTGGGTTTGTGGTGTTTGGTTTTGTAGGTATTGGGTATTTGGGTTTTGTGGGTATTGGGCTTTTGGGTTTTGGGTTTGTGGGTTTTGGGTTTGTGGGTTTTGGGTTTGTGGGATTTGGGTTTGTCGGACTTGGGTTTGTGGGATTCGGGTTTGTGGGATTTGGGATTGTGGGATTTGGGTTTGTGGGATTTAAGTTTGTGGGATTTGGGTATGTGGGACATGGGTTTGTGGGACTTGGGTTTGTGGGATTTGTGTTTGTGGGATTTGGGTTTGTGCGATTTGGGTTTGTGGGTTTTGAGTTAGTGGGTTTTGGGTCTGTCGGATTTTTGATTTCATGTTTGGGGTTTGTGGGTTTTGAGTTAGTGGGTTTTGGGTCTGTCGGATTTTTGATTTCATGTTTGCGTTTCTGGGTTTTGGGATTTGACACTTTTGCGTTTCTGGGTTTTTGGGTTTATGAGTATTGAATTTGTGGGTCTTGGGTTCATGGGTTTGGTTTGTGTGTTTTCTGTTTCTGGGATTTTTGATTTTGTGTTTGGGGTTTAAGGATTTTGGGTTTGTGGGTTTTGGGTTTATGGGTTTTGGGTTTGTGGGTTTTGGGTTTGGGGGTTTTGGGTTTGTGGGTTTTGGGTTTGTGGGTTTTGGGTTTGTGGGTTTTGGGTTTGTGGGTTTTGGGTTTGTGGGTTTTGGGTTTGTGGGTTTTGGGTTTGTGGGTTTTGGGTTTGTGGGTTTTGGGTTTGTGGGTTTTGGGTTTGTGGGTTTTGGGTTTGTGGGTTTTGGGTTTGTGGGTTTTGGGTTTGTGGGTTTTGGGTTTGTGGGTTTTGGGTTTGTGGGTTTTGGGTTTGTGGGTTTTGGGTTTGTGGGTTTTGGGTTTGTGGGTTTTGGGTTTGTGGGTTTTGGGTTTGTGGGTTTTTGGTTTGTGGGTGTTAGGTTTGTGGGTTTTGGGTTTGTGGGTTTTGGGTTTGTGGGTTTTGGGTTTGTGGGTTTTGGGTTTGGGGGTTTTGGGTTTGTGGGTTTTGGGTTTGTGGGTTTTGGGTTTGTGGGTTTTGGGTTTGTGGGTTTTGGGTTTGTGGGTTTTGGGTTTGGGGGTTTTGGGTTTGTGGGTTTTGGGTTTGGTGGTTTTGGGTTTGTGGGTTTTGGGTTTGTGGGATTTGGGTTTGTGGGATTTGGGTTTGTGGGATTTGGGTTTGTGGGACTTGGGTTTGTGGGACTTGGGTTTGTGGGATTTGGGTTTGTGGGATTTGGGTTTGTGGGATTTGGGTTTGTGGGATTTGGGTTTGTGGGATTTGGGTTTGTGGGATTTGGGTTTGTGGGATTTGGGTTTGTGGGATTTGGGTTTGTGGGATTTGGGTTTGTAGGATTTGGGTTTGTGGGATTTGGGTTTGTGCGTTTTGGATTTGTGGGTTTGTGGTGTTTGGTTTCGTAGGTATTGGGTATTTGGGTTTTGTGGGTATTGGGCTTTTGGGTTTTGGGTTTGTACTTTTGGGATTGTGTGTTTTGATTTTATGGGTATGGAATTGGTGTCTTGGGGTCGTGGATTTTGGGCTTGTTCGATTTGGGTTTATGCGTTTATGGTTTTTGGGCTTCTGGGTTTTGAGTTTGTAGGTTTTGGGATTTGTCCCATTTGCGTTTGTGGGTTTTTGGGTTTATGAGAATTGAATTTGCTGGGATTGGGTTTGTGGGTTTTGGGATTGTCGGGTTTGGTTTGTTTGTTTTCGGTTTCTGGGATTTTGATTTTGGGTTTGTCGGATTTTTGATTTCGTGTTTGGGATTTGTGGGTTTTGGGATTTGACACTTTTGCGTTTCTGGGTTTTTGGGTTTATGAGTATTGAATTTGTGGGTCTTGGGTTCATGGGTTTGGTTTGTGTGTTTTCTGTTTCTGGGATTTTTGATTTTGTGTTTGGGGTTTAAGGATTTTGGGTTTGTGGGTTTTGGGTTTATGGGTTTTGGGTTTGTGGGTTTTGGGTTTGTGGGTTTTGGGTTTGTGGGTTTTGGGTTTGTGGGTTTTGGGTTTGTGGGTTTTGGGTTTGTGGGTTTTGGGTTTCTGGGTTTTGGGTTTGTGGGTTTTGGGTTTGTGGGTTTTGGGTTTGTGGGTTTTGGGTTTGTGGGTTTTGGGTTTGTGGGTTTTGGGTTTGTGGGTTTTGGGTTTGTGGGTTTTAGGTTTGTGGGTGTTAGGTTTGTGGGTTTTGGGTTTGTGGGTTTTGGGTTTGTGGGTTTTGGGTTTGTGGGTTTTGGGTTTGGGGGTTTTGGGTTTGTGGGTTTTGGGTTTGTGGGTTTTGGGTTTGTGGGTTTTGGGTTTGTGGGTTTTGGGTTTGTGGGTTTTGGGTTTGTGGGTTTTGGGTTTGGGGGTTTTGGGTTTGTGGGTTTGGGGGTTTTGGGTTTGTGGGTTTTGGGTCTGTCGGATTTTTGATTTCATGTTTGGGGTTTGTGGGTTTTGAGTTTGCGGGTTTTGGGTTTGTGGGTTGAAGAGTTGGTGGGTTTTGGGTTTGAGGGTTTTTGATTTATAAGTTTATGGTTTTTGTGTTTGTGGCTTTTGGGTCTTTGGGTTTTGGGTTTGTGGGATTTGGGTTTGTGGGATTTGGGTTTGTGGGACTTGGGTTTGTGGGATTTGGGTTTGTGGGATTTGGGTTTGTGGGATTTGGGTTTGTGGGATTTGGGTTTGTAGGACTTGGGTTTGTGGAATTTGGGTTTGTGAGATTTGGGATAGTGGGATTTGGTCTTTTGGGTTTTGGGTTTGTACGTTTTGGGATTGTGTGTTTTGGTTTTATGGGTATCGAATTTGTGTGTCTTGGGGTCGTGGATTTTGGGCTTGTTCGATTTGGGTTTATGCGTTAATGGTTTTTGGGCTTCTGGGTTTTGAGTTTGTAGGTTTTGGGATTTGTCCCATTTGCGTTTGTGGGTTTTTGGGTTTATGAGTATTGAATTTACTGGGATTGGGTTTGTGGGTTTTGGGATTGTTGGGTTTGGTTTGTGTGTTTTCGGTTTCTGGGATTTTGATTTTGGGTTTGTCGGATTTTTGATTTCGCGTTTGGGGTTTGTGGGTTTTGAGTTAGTGGGCTTTAGGTCTGTCGGATTTTTTATTTCATGTTTGGGGTTTGTGGGTTTTGAGTTAGTGGGTTTTGGGTTTGTGGGTTTTAGGTTTGTGGGTTTTGGGTTTTGTGGGTAGTGGGCTTTTGGGTTTTGGGTTTGTGGGTTTTGGGTTTGTGGGTTTTGGATTTGTGGGTTTGTGGGTTTTGGGTTTGTGGGTTTTGGGTTTGTGGGTTTTGGATTTGTGGGTTTGTGGGTTTTGGGTTTGTGGGTTTTGGGTTTGTGGGTTTTGGGTTTGTGGATTTTGGGTTTGTGGGTTTTGGGTTTGTGGGTTTTGGGTTTGTGGGTTTTGGGTTTGTGGGTTTTGGGTTTGTGGGTTTTGGGTTTGTGGGTTTTGGTTTTGTGGGTTTTGGGTTTGTGGGTTTTGGGTTTGTGGGTTTTGGGTTTGTGGGTTTTGGGTTTGTGGGTTTTGGGTTTGTGGGTTTTGGGTTTGTGGGTTTTGGGTTTGTGGGTTTTGGGTTTGTGGGTTTTGGGTTTGTGGGTTTTGGGTTTGTGGGTTTTGGGTTTGTGGGTTTTGGGTTTGTGGGTTTTGGGTTTGTGGGTTTTGGGTTTGTGGGTTTTGGGTTTGTGGGTTTTGGGTTTGTGGGTTTTGGGTTTGTGGGTTTTGGGTTTGTGGGTTTTGGGTTTGTGGGTTTTGGGTTTGTGGGTTTTGGGTTTGTGGGTTTTGGGTTTGTGGGTTTTGGGTTTGTGGGTTTTGGGTTTGTGGGTTTTGGGCTTGTTCGATTTGGGTTTATGCGTTTATGGTTTTTGGGCTTCTGGGTTTTGATTTTGTAGGTTTTGGGATTTGTCCCATTTGCGTTTGTGGGTTTTTGGGTTTATGAGTATTGAATTTGCTGGGATTGGCTTTGTGGGTTTTGGGATTGTTGGGTTTGGTTTGTGTGTTTTCGGTTTCTGGGATTTTGATTTTGGGTTTGTCGGCTTTTTGATTTCGTGTTTGGGGTTTGTCGGTTTTGAGTTAGTGGGTTTTGGGTCTGTCGGATTTTTGATTTCATGTTTGGGGTTTGTGGGTTTTGAGTTAGTGGGTTTTGGGTTTGTGGGTTGAAGAGTTGGTGGGTTTTGGGTTTGAGGGTTTTTGATTTATAAGTTTATGGTTTTTGTGTTTGTGGCTTTTGGATCTTTGGGTTTTGGTTTTGTGGGATTTGGGTTTGTACGTTTTGGGATTGTGTGTTTTGGTTTTATGGGTATCGAATTTGTGTATCTTGGGGTCGTGGATTTTGGGCTTGTTCGATTTGGGTTTATGCGTTTATGGTTTTTGGGCTTCTGGGTTTTGAGTTTGTAGGTTTTGGGGTTTGTCCCATTTTCGTTTGTGGGTTTTTCGGTTTATGAGTATTGGATTTACTGGGATTGGGTTTGTGGGTTTTGGGATTGTTGGGTTTGGTTTGTGTGTATTCGGTTTCTGGGATTTTGATTTTGGGTTTGTCGGATTTTTGATTTCATGTTTGGGGTTTGTGGATTTTGAGTTAGTGGGTTCTGGGTCTGTCGGATTTTTGATTTCATGTTTGGGGTTTGTGGGTTTTGAGTTAGTGGGTTTTGGGTCTATCGGATTTTTGATTTTATGTTTGGGGTTTGTGGGTTTTGAGTTAGTGGGTTTTGGGTTTGTGGGTTGAAGAGTTGGTGGGTTTTGGGTTTGCGGGTTTTTGAATTATAAGTTAATGGTTTTTGTGTTTGTGGCTTTTGGGTCTTTGGGTTTTGGGTTTGTGGGTTTTGGGTTTGTGGGTTTTGGGTTTGTGGGTTTTGGGTTTGTGGGTTTTGGGTTTGTGGGTTTTGGGTTTGTGGGTTTTGGGTTTGTGGGTTTTGGGTTTGTGGGTTTTGGGTTTGTGGGTTTTGGGTTTGTGGGTTTTGGGTTTGTGGGTTTTGGGTTTGTGGGTTTTGGGTTTGTGGGTTTTGGGTTTGTGGGTTTTGGGTTTGTGGGTTTTGGGTTTGTGGGTTTTGGGTTTGTGGGTTTTGGGTTTGTGGGTTTTGGGTTTGTGGGTTTTGGGTTTGTGGGTTTTGGGTTTGTGGGTTTTGGGTTTGTGGGTTTTGGGTTTGTGGGTTTTGGGTTTGTGGGTTTTGGGTTTGTGGGTTTTGGGTTTGTGGGTTTTGGGTTTGTGGGTTTTGGGTTTGTGGGTTTTGGGTTTGTGGGTTTTGGGTTTGTGGGTTTTGGGTTTGTGGGTTTTGGGTTTGTGGGTTTTGGGTTTGTGGGTTTTGGGTTTGTGGGTTTTGGGTTTGTGGGTTTTGGGTTTGTGGGTTTTGGGTTTGTGGGTTTTGGGTTTGTGGGTTTTGGGTTTGTGGGTTTTGGGTTTGTGGGTTTTGGGTTTGTGGGTTTTGGGTTTGTGGGTTTTGGGTTTGTGGGTTTTGGGTTTGTGGGTTTTGGGTTTGTGGGTTTTGGGTTTGTGGGTTTTGGGTTTGTGGGTTTTGGGTTTGTGGGTTTTGGGTTTGTGGGTTTTGGGTTTGTGGGTTTTGGGTTTGTGGGTTTTGGGTTTGTGGGTTTTGGGTTTGTGGGTTTTGGGTTTGTGGGTTTGTGGGTTTTGGGTTTGTGGGTTTTGGGTTTGTGGGTTTTGGGTTTGTGGGTTTTGGGTTTGTGGGTTTTGGGTTTGTGGGTTTTGGGTTTGTGGGTTTTGGGTTTGTGGGTTTTGGGTTTGTGGGTTTTGGGTTTGTGGGTTTTGGGTTTGTGGGTTTTGGGTTTGTGGGTTTTGGGTTTGTGGGTTTTGGGTTTGTGGGTTTTGGGTTTGTGGGTTTTGGGTTTGTGGGTTTTGGGTTTGTGGGTTTTGGGTTTGTGGGTTTTGGGTTTGTGGGTTTTGGGTTTGTGGGTTTTGGGTTTGTGGGTTTTGGGTTTGTGGGTTTTGGGTTGGTGGGTTTTGGGTTTGTGGGACTTGGGTTTGTGGGATTTGGTTTTGTGGGATTTGGGTTTGTGGGACTTGGGTTTGTGGGATTTGGGTTTGTGGGATTTGGGTTTGTGGGATTTGGGTTTGTGGGATTTGGGTTTGTGGGATTTGGGCTTGTTCGATTTGGGTTTATGCGTTTATGGTTTTTGGGCTTCTGGGTTTTGATTTTGTAGGTTTTGGGATTTGTCCCATTTGCGTTTGTGGGTTTTTGGGTTTATGAGTATTGAATTTGCTGGGATTGGCTTTGTGGGTTTTGGGATTGTTGGGTTTGGTTTGTGTGTTTTCGGTTTCTGGGATTTTGATTTTGGGTTTGTCGGCTTTTTGATTTCGTGTTTGGGGTTTGTCGGTTTTGAGTTAGTGGGTTTTGGGTCTGTCGGATTTTTGATTTCATGTTTGGGGTTTGTGGGTTTTGAGTTAGTGGGTTTTGGGTTTGTGGGTTGAAGAGTTGGTGGGTTTTGGGTTTGAGGGTTTTTGATTTATAAGTTTATGGTTTTTGTGTTTGTGGCTTTTGGGTCTTTGGGTTTTGGTTTTGTGGGATTTGGGTTTGTACGTTTTGGGATTGTGTGTTTTGGTTTTATGGGTATCGAATTTGTGTATCTTGGGGTCGTGGATTTTGGGCTTGTTCGATTTGGGTTTATGCGTTTATGGTTTTTGGGCTTCTGGGTTTTGAGTTTGTAGGTTTTGGGATTTGTCCCATTTGCGTTTGTGGGTTTTTGGGTTTATGAGTATTGGATTTACTGGGATTGGGTTTGTGGGTTTTGGGATTGTTGGGTTTGGTTTGTGTGTATTCGGTTTCTGGGATTTTGATTTTGGGTTTGTCGGATTTTTGATTTCATGTTTGGGGTTTGTGGGTTTTGAGTTAGTGGGTTCTGGGTCTGTCGGATTTTTGATTTCATGTTTGGGGTTTGTGGGTTTTGAGTTAGTGGGTTTTGAGTTAGTGGGTTTTGGGTATGTCGGATTTTTGATTTTATGTTTGGGGTTTGTGGGTTTTGAGTTAGTGGGTTTTGGGTTTGTGAGTTGAAGAGTTGGTGGGTTTTGGGTTTGCGGGTTTTTGATTTATAAGTTAATGGTTTTTGTGTTTGTGGCTTTTGGGTCTTTGGGTTTTGGGTTTGTGGGTTTGGGGTTTGTGGGTTTTGGGTTTGTGGGATTTGGGTTTGTGGGATTTGGGTTTGTGGGATTTGGGTTTGTGGGATATGGGTTTGTGGGACTTGGGTTTGTGGGATTTGGGTTTGTGGGATTTGGGATTGTGGGATTTGGGTTTGTGGGTTTTGGGTTTGTGGGTTTTTGGTTTGTGGGTTTTGGGTTTGTGGGTTTTGGGTTTGTGGGTTTTGGGTTTGTGGGTTTTGGGTTTGTGGGTTTTGGTTTTGTGGGTTTTGGGTTTGTGGGTTTTGGGTTTGTGGGTTTTGGGTTTGTGGGTTTTGGGTTTGTGGGTTTTGGGTTTGTGGGTTTTGGGTTGGTGGGTTTTGGGTTTGTGGGTTTTGGGTTTGTGGGTTTTGGGTTTGTGGGTTTTGGGTTTGTGGGTTTTGGGTTTGTGGGTTTTGGGTTTGTGGGTTTATGTTTGTGGGTTTTGGGTTGGTGGGTATTGGATTTGTGGGTTTGTGGTGTTTGGTTTTGTAGGTATTGGGTATTTGGGTTTTGTGGGTATTGGGCTTTTGGGTTTAGGGTTTGTACGTTTTGTGATTGTGTGTTTTGGTTTTATGGGTATCGAATTTGTGTGTCTTGGGGTCGTGGATTTTGGGGGTGTTCGATTTTGATTTATGCGTTTTTGGGCTTCTGGGTTTTGAGTTTGTAGGTTTTGGGATTTGTCCCATTTGCGTTTGTGGGTTTTTGGGTTTATGAGTAATGAATTTGCTGGGATTGGGTTTCTGGGTTTTGGGATTGTTGGGTTTGGTTTGTGTGTTTTCGGTTTCTGGGATTTTGATTTTGGGTTTGTCGGATTTTTGGTTTCGTGTTTGGGGTTTGTGGGTTTTGAGTTAGTGGGTTTTGGGTCTGTCGGATTTTTGATTTCATGTTTGGGGTTTGTGGGTTTTGAGTTAGTGGGTTTTGAGTTAGTGGGTTTTGGGTATGTCGGATTTTTGATTTTATGTTTGGGGTTTGTGGGTTTTGAGTTAGTGGGTTTTGGGTTTGTGAGTTGAAGAGTTGGTGGGTTTTGGGTTTGCGGGTTTTTGATTTATAAGTTAATGGTTTTTGTGTTTGTGGCTTTTGGGTCTTTGGGTTTTGGGTTTGTGGGTTTGGGGTTTGTGGGTTTTGGGTTTGTGGGATTTGGGTTTGTGGGATTTGGGTTTGTGGGATTTGGGTTTGTGGGATTTGGGTTTGTGGGATATGGGTTTGTGGGTTTTGGGTTTGTGGGTTTTGGGTTTGTGGGTTTTGGGTTTGTGGGTTTTGGGTTTGTGGGTTTTGGGTTTGTGGGTTTTGGGTTTGTGGGTTTTGGGTTTGTGGGTTTTGGGTTTGTGGGTTTTGGGTTTGTGGGTTTTGGGTTTGTGGGTTTTGGGTTTGTGGGTTTTGGGTTTGTGGGTTTTGGGTTTGTGGGTTTTGGGTTTGTGGGTTTTGGGTTTGTGGGTTTTGGGTTTGTGGGTTTTGGGTTTGTGGGTTTTGGGTTTGTGGGTTTTGGGTTTGTGGGTTTTGGGTTTGTGGGTTTTGGGTTTGTGGGTTTTGGGTTTGTGGGTTTTGGGCTTGTTCGATTTGGGTTTATGCGTTTATGGTTTTTGGGCTTCTGGGTTTTGATTTTGTAGGTTTTGGGATTTGTCCCATTTGCGTTTGTGGGTTTTTGGGTTTATGAGTATTGAATTTGCTGGGATTGGCTTTGTGGGTTTTGGGATTGTTGGGTTTGGTTTGTGTGTTTTCGGTTTCTGGGATTTTGATTTTGGGTTTGTCGGCTTTTTGATTTCGTGTTTGGGGTTTGTCGGTTTTGAGTTAGTGGGTTTTGGGTCTGTCGGATTTTTGATTTCATGTTTGGGGTTTGTGGGTTTTGAGTTAGTGGGTTTTGGGTTTGTGGGTTGAAGAGTTGGTGGGTTTTGGGTTTGAGGGTTTTTGATTTATAAGTTTATGGTTTTTGTGTTTGTGGCTTTTGGATCTTTGGGTTTTGGTTTTGTGGGATTTGGGTTTGTACGTTTTGGGATTGTGTGTTTTGGTTTTATGGGTATCGAATTTGTGTATCTTGGGGTCGTGGATTTTGGGCTTGTTCGATTTGGGTTTATGCGTTTATGGTTTTTGGGCTTCTGGGTTTTGAGTTTGTAGGTTTTGGGGTTTGTCCCATTTTCGTTTGTGGGTTTTTCGGTTTATGAGTATTGGATTTACTGGGATTGGGTTTGTGGGTTTTGGGATTGTTGGGTTTGGTTTGTGTGTATTCGGTTTCTGGGATTTTGATTTTGGGTTTGTCGGATTTTTGATTTCATGTTTGGGGTTTGTGGATTTTGAGTTAGTGGGTTCTGGGTCTGTCGGATTTTTGATTTCATGTTTGGGGTTTGTGGGTTTTGAGTTAGTGGGTTTTGGGTCTATCGGATTTTTGATTTTATGTTTGGGGTTTGTGGGTTTTGAGTTAGTGGGTTTTGGGTTTGTGGGTTGAAGAGTTGGTGGGTTTTGGGTTTGCGGGTTTTTGAATTATAAGTTAATGGTTTTTGTGTTTGTGGCTTTTGGGTCTTTGGGTTTTGGGTTTGTGGGTTTTGGGTTTGTGGGTTTTGGGTTTGTGGGTTTTGGGTTTGTGGGTTTTGGGTTTGTGGGTTTTGGGTTTGTGGGTTTTGGGTTTGTGGGTTTTGGGTTTGTGGGTTTTGGGTTTGTGGGTTTTGGGTTTGTGGGTTTTGGGTTTGTGGGTTTTGGGTTTGTGGGTTTTGGGTTTGTGGGTTTTGGGTTTGTGGGTTTTGGGTTTGTGGGTTTTGGGTTTGTGGGTTTTGGGTTTGTGGGTTTTGGGTTTGTGGGTTTTGGGTTTGTGGGTTTTGGGTTTGTGGGTTTTGGGTTTGTGGGTTTTGGGTTTGTGGGTTTTGGGTTTGTGGGTTTTGGGTTTGTGGGTTTTGGGTTTGTGGGTTTTGGGTTTGTGGGTTTTGGGTTTGTGGGTTTTGGGTTTGTGGGTTTTGGGTTTGTGGGTTTTGGGTTTGTGGGTTTTGGGTTTGTGGGTTTTGGGTTTGTGGGTTTTGGGTTTGTGGGTTTTGGGTTTGTGGGTTTTGGGTTTGTGGGTTTTGGGTTTGTGGGTTTTGGGTTTGTGGGTTTTGGGTTTGTGGGTTTTGGGTTTGTGGGTTTTGGGTTTGTGGGTTTTGGGTTTGTGGGTTTTGGGTTTGTGGGTTTTGGGTTTGTGGGTTTTGGGTTTGTGGGTTTTGGGTTTGTGGGTTTTGGGTTTGTGGGTTTTGGGTTTGTGGGTTTTGGGTTTGTGGGTTTTGGGTTTGTGGGTTTTGGGTTTGTGGGTTTTGGGTTTGTGGGTTTTGGGTTTGTGGGTTTTGGGTTTGTGGGTTTTGGGTTTGTGGGTTTTGGGTTTGTGGGTTTTGGGTTTGTGGGTTTTGGGTTTGTGGGTTTTGGGTTTGTGGGTTTTGGGTTTGTGGGTTTTGGGTTTGTGGGTTTTGGGTTTGTGGGTTTTGGGTTTGTGGGTTTGTGGGTTTTGGGTTTGTGGGTTTTGGGTTTGTGGGTTTTGGGTTTGTGGGTTTTGGGTTTGTGGGTTTTGGGTTTGTGGGTTTTGGGTTTGTGGGTTTTGGGTTTGTGGGTTTTGGGTTTGTGGGTTTTGGGTTTGTGGGTTTTGGGTTTGTGGGTTTTGGGTTTGTGGGTTTTGGGTTTGTGGGTTTTGGGTTTGTGGGTTTTGGGTTTGTGGGTTTTGGGTTTGTGGGTTTTGGGTTTGTGGGTTTTGGGTTTGTGGGTTTTGGGTTTGTGGGTTTTGGGTTTGTGGGTTTTGGGTTTGTGGGTTTTGGGTTTGTGGGTTTTGGGTTTGTGGGTTTTGGGTTGGTGGGTTTTGGGTTTGTGGGACTTGGGTTTGTGGGATTTGGTTTTGTGGGATTTGGGTTTGTGGGACTTGGGTTTGTGGGATTTGGGTTTGTGGGATTTGGGTTTGTGGGATTTGGGTTTGTGGGATTTGGGTTTGTGGGATTTGGGCTTGTTCGATTTGGGTTTATGCGTTTATGGTTTTTGGGCTTCTGGGTTTTGATTTTGTAGGTTTTGGGATTTGTCCCATTTGCGTTTGTGGGTTTTTGGGTTTATGAGTATTGAATTTGCTGGGATTGGCTTTGTGGGTTTTGGGATTGTTGGGTTTGGTTTGTGTGTTTTCGGTTTCTGGGATTTTGATTTTGGGTTTGTCGGCTTTTTGATTTCGTGTTTGGGGTTTGTCGGTTTTGAGTTAGTGGGTTTTGGGTCTGTCGGATTTTTGATTTCATGTTTGGGGTTTGTGGGTTTTGAGTTAGTGGGTTTTGGGTTTGTGGGTTGAAGAGTTGGTGGGTTTTGGGTTTGAGGGTTTTTGATTTATAAGTTTATGGTTTTTGTGTTTGTGGCTTTTGGGTCTTTGGGTTTTGGTTTTGTGGGATTTGGGTTTGTACGTTTTGGGATTGTGTGTTTTGGTTTTATGGGTATCGAATTTGTGTATCTTGGGGTCGTGGATTTTGGGCTTGTTCGATTTGGGTTTATGCGTTTATGGTTTTTGGGCTTCTGGGTTTTGAGTTTGTAGGTTTTGGGATTTGTCCCATTTGCGTTTGTGGGTTTTTGGGTTTATGAGTATTGGATTTACTGGGATTGGGTTTGTGGGTTTTGGGATTGTTGGGTTTGGTTTGTGTGTATTCGGTTTCTGGGATTTTGATTTTGGGTTTGTCGGATTTTTGATTTCATGTTTGGGGTTTGTGGGTTTTGAGTTAGTGGGTTCTGGGTCTGTCGGATTTTTGATTTCATGTTTGGGGTTTGTGGGTTTTGAGTTAGTGGGTTTTGAGTTAGTGGGTTTTGGGTATGTCGGATTTTTGATTTTATGTTTGGGGTTTGTGGGTTTTGAGTTAGTGGGTTTTGGGTTTGTGAGTTGAAGAGTTGGTGGGTTTTGGGTTTGCGGGTTTTTGATTTATAAGTTAATGGTTTTTGTGTTTGTGGCTTTTGGGTCTTTGGGTTTTGGGTTTGTGGGTTTGGGGTTTGTGGGTTTTGGGTTTGTGGGATTTGGGTTTGTGGGATTTGGGTTTGTGGGATTTGGGTTTGTGGGATTTGGGTTTGTGGGATATGGGTTTGTGGGACTTGGGTTTGTGGGATTTGGGTTTGTGGGATTTGGGATTGTGGGATTTGGGTTTGTGGGTTTTGGGTTTGTGGGTTTTTGGTTTGTGGGTTTTGGGTTTGTGGGTTTTGGGTTTGTGGGTTTTGGGTTTGTGGGTTTTGGGTTTGTGGGTTTTGGTTTTGTGGGTTTTGGGTTTGTGGGTTTTGGGTTTGTGGGTTTTGGGTTTGTGGGTTTTGGGTTTGTGGGTTTTGGGTTGGTGGGTTTTGGGTTTGTGGGTTTTGGGTTTGTGGGTTTTGGGTTTGTGGGTTTTGGGTTTGTGGGTTTTGGGTTTGTGGGTTTTGGGTTTGTGGGTTTATGTTTGTGGGTTTTGGGTTGGTGGGTATTGGATTTGTGGGTTTGTGGTGTTTGGTTTTGTAGGTATTGGGTATTTGGGTTTTGTGGGTATTGGGCTTTTGGGTTTAGGGTTTGTACGTTTTGAGATTGTGTGTTTTGGTTTTATGGGTATCGAATTTGTGTGTCTTGGGGTCGTGGATTTTGGGGGTGTTCGATTTTGATTTATGCGTTTTTGGGCTTCTGGGTTTTGAGTTTGTAGGTTTTGGGATTTGTCCCATTTGCGTTTGTGGGTTTTTGGGTTTATGAGTAATGAATTTGCTGGGATTGGGTTTCTGGGTTTTGGGATTGTTGGGTTTGGTTTGTGTGTTTTCGGTTTCTGGGATTTTGATTTTGGGTTTGTCGGATTTTTGGTTTCGTGTTTGGGGTTTGTGGGTTTTGAGTTAGTGGGTTTTGGGTCTGTCGGATGTTTGATTTCATGTTTGGGGTTTGTGGGTTTGAGTTAGTGGGTTTTGGGTTTGTGGGTTGAAGAGTTGGTGGGTTTTGGGTTTGAGGGTTTTTGATTTATAAGTTTATGGTTTTTGTGGCTTTTGGGTCTTTGGGTTTTGGGTTTGTGGGTTTTGGGTTTGTGGGTTTTGGGGTTGTGGGTTTTGGGTTTGTGGGTTTTGGGTTTGTGGTTTTTGGGTTTGTGGGTTTGGGGTTAATGGTTTTTGGGTTTGTAAGTTCTGGGTTTAAACGTTTTTGGTTTTTTGTGTTTTCGGATTCTAGGTTTTCGGGTATAGGGTTTGTGAGTTATGGATTGGATGGATTTAAGTTTGTGGGATTTCGGTTTCTTGGATGTAGGTTTGTGGGAGTTGATATCGTGTGATTTGGGATTGTGTGTATTTTTTTGTGGGTTTTGGTTTTGTGAGTATTGGGTTTGTGGGTTACGCATTTTTATGTTGTATGATTGTGGTTTTCGTGTTGTGGGATCGTGGGTTTTGGGATTGTTGGTATAAAGTTTGTGTTATTTGGTTTTGTGGGCTTTGAGGTTGTGGGTTGTGGCTTTGAGGCTTTTAAGCTTCCTGGTTTTCGGTTTGTGGGTTTTGAGTTTGTACGTTTTCGGTTTTGGGATGGTGGGTTTCGGATTTGAGGTTTATGGCTTTGTTGGTTTTAGGTTTGTGGGTCCCGGATTTGTGGGCTTGTGGGGTTTGATTTGTGGGTATTGGGCATAAGGGTTAATGGGTTTTGGGTTTGTCCGTTTTGGGTTTGTGTGTTTTGGTTTTATGGGTATTGAATTTGTGGGTCTTGGGTTCGTAGGTTTTGGGCTTGTTCGTTTTGGATTTGTGTTGATTGGGTTTGTGGGATTTTGATTTTGGGTTTGTCGGTTTGGGATTTCGTGTTTTGAGTGTATGGGTTTTGAGTTTGTGGGTTTTGGGTTTGTCGGTGTTTAGTTTGCGGGTTTTGCATTTGTTGATTTTGGGATTGTGGGTTTTGGGTTTGTGGATTTCGAATTTATGCGTTTATAGTTTTTGTATTTGTGGGTTCTGTGTATGTGGGTAACTGTCCGTTTTGGGTTTGTGTGTTTGGGATTCTACGTTGTCGGGTTTTGTGTTTGTGAATTATGGGTTTGATGGATTTGGCTTTTTGAGAGTTGGGATTGTGTGATTTGGGCTTGTGGGTATTTGGTATGTGAGTTTTCAGTTTGTGGGTTTTGGGTTTGTGGGTATGGGTTTTATGGGTTTTGGGTTTGTGGGTTTTGGGTTTGTGTGTTTTGGATGTAATGGTTTTTGGGTCTTGGTTGTTTGGGATTCGTGTTTGTGGGTATTGGGTTTGTGAGTATTGGTTTCGTTCGTTTTGGGATTATGGGTTTTTGGGTTTTGGGTCTATGAGGTTTGGGTTTGTCGGTTTTGGGTTTATGGATATTCAATTTGCGGGTCTTGGGTTTTTCAGTATTTGGTTTGTGGGTTTTTCATTTGTCGGTTGTGGGTTTGAGGGTTTTGGGTTTCTTGGTTTTGCGTTTGTCGGTTATGGGTTTGTGGGTTCTTATTTTGTGGTTTTGCGTGCTTTGTATTAGTGGTTTTGAGTTTTGTGAGTTGTGGGATTGTTGGTTTCGGGTTTGTGGGTTTTGGTTTTGTGAGTTTTGGGTTTATTGGTTTATGGTTTGATGGTTTTAGGTTTGTGCGTAGTTGGTATGTGGGATTTGGGTTGATGAGTATTGTGTTTTTGGGTTTTAGGTTTGTGGTTATTGGGTTTGTGGATTTGGGTTAGAGGGTTTTGGGATTGTTGGTTTTGAGTTTGTGGGTTTCTGTTTTGTGGGTTATGGGTCTGAGGCTTTTGGGTTTTTAAGTTTTGGTTTTATGGGTTTATGGGTTTATGGTTTGTGGATTTTGGGTTTGCGTGTTGTGGATTTTGGGTTTGCGTGTTGTGGGTTTGTGGTTTACGGGTTTTGGTGTTGTGTGTTTTAGGTTTGTGAGTTATTGGTTTATGGTTTGTGGATTTTCGGAATGTGGGTTTGGGTTTGTTGGTTTCGGTATTGTGTGTTGTGCGTTTGTGGTTATCGTGATTTGGACTTGTGATATTTGGGTTTCTGAGTTGTGGGTTTGTGGGATTCGGGTTTTGGGATTTGGGTTTTGGGATTTGGGTTTATGAGTGTCGAACTTGTGGGTCTTGGGTTTGTGGGTTTGGATTTTTGGTTTTTAGGTTTGAGTGTTTTGGGTTTTTGGGTTTTCGGGTTTTGGGTTTATGAGGTTTGGGTTTGTGAATTGTTGGTATGTGGGATCTGGGTTTTGGGATTTTGGTTTATGAGTATTGAGTTTGTGAGTTGTGGGTTTGTGGGTGTTTGATTTATGGGGTTTGGGTTGGTCGGTTGTAGCTTTATCGATATTGTGTTTGTGGAGGTCTTGGGTCTGTGCTTATAGGGCTTGTGTGTTTTGGGTTTCTAGATTTGTATTTGAAGGTTTTGAGATTGTTGGTTTTGGGTTTTGGTTTTGTTGGTTTTGGATTTGTTGGTTTTAGGTTTGTGGGTTTCTGGTTTGTGTGTTGTAGGTTTGTGGTTTTCGGATATTGGGTTCGTGTGTCTTGGTTTTTGGCTTTTGGTTTACGCGATTTGAGTTTGTATATTTTGCGTTTTTGGGTATTGTGTTTTGGGCTTGTGGGTTCGTGGTTTTCGGGCTTGTGGGTTCGTAGTTTTCGGGTTTTGGTTTACAGGTTTTGAGTTTGTATATTTTGGGTTTTGGGATAATGGATTTTGTGTTTGTGGATATTGCGTTTGTGCGTTTCGGTTTTGTTCGTTTTGGGATTCTGGGTTTTCGGATTGTGGGTTTTTGGGTTTTGGCTTTATGCGGTTTGGGTTTATTGGTTTTGGTTTTATGGAAATTCAATTTGTGGGTCTTGGGTTTTTCTTTTTTTTATTTTGTGGGTTTTGGGTTTGTGGATTTGGGTTTGAGGGTTTTGGGTTTGTGGGATTTGGGTTTGTGGGATTTGGGTTCGTGGGATTTGGGTTTCAGGGATTTCTGTTTGAGGGATTTGCGTTTGTGCGATTTGGGTTTGTGGTTTTTCCGTTTCTTGGTTTTGGGGTTGTGGGTTTTGGGTTTGTGGGTTTTGGATTAGTAGGTTTTTGGGTTTTGGGTTTGTGGGATTTGGGTTTGTGGTATTTAGGTTTGTGGTATTTTGGATGTAAATAAGGTGTGTGGCTATTTGGTTTGTGGGTTTTGAGTTTGTAGATTTAGGGTTTGAGGATTTTGGGTTTACGTGTATTCGGTTTCGGTAATTTGGATTTCTGTGTATTGGCTTTGTGGTTTTGTATGTTTTGGGTTTGTGGGTTTTTTGATTGTGGGTTTTAGGGTTTAGGGTTTGTGGATTTTGGAGAATGTAGGTTTGGAGTTTGTGGGTTTCTGGTTCGTATGTTGTGGGTTTGTGGTTTTTGGGATTTGGGTTTGTGTATTTTGGTTTGTCGGCTTTTGATTTACGCATTTTGAGTTTGTATATTTTGGGTTTTGGGATAATGGATTTTGTGTTTGTGGATATTGCGTTTGTGCGTTTCGGTTTTGTTCGTTTTGGGATTCTGGGTTTTCGGATTGTGGGTTTTTGGGTTTTGGCTTTATGCGGTTTGGGTTTATTGGTTTTGGGTTTATGGAAATTCAATTTGTGGGTCTTGGGTTTTTCTTTTTTTTATTTTGTGGGTTTTGGGTTTGTGGATTTGGGTTTGAGGGATTTGGGTTTGTGGGATTTGGGTTTGTGGGATTTGGGTTCGTGGGATTTGGGTTTCAGGGATTTCTGTTTGAGGGATTTGCGTTTGTGCGATTTGGGTTTGTGGTTTTTCCGTTTCTTGGTTTTGGGGTTGTGGGTTTTGGGTTTATGGGTTTTGGATTAGTAGGTTTTTGGGTTTTGGGTTTGTGGGATTTGGGTTTGTGATATTTAGGTTTGTAGGATTTTGGATGTAAATAGGGTGTGTGGCTATTTGGTTTGTGGGTTTTGAGTTTGTAGATTTAGGGTTTGAGGATTTTGGGTTTACGTGTATTCGGTTTCGGTAATTTGGATTTCTGTGTATTGGCTTTGTGGTTTTGTATGTTTTGGGTTTGTGGGTTTTTTGATTGTGGGTTTTAGGGTTTAGGGTTTGTGGATTTTGGAGAATGTAGGTTTGGAGTTTGTGGGTTTCTGGTTCGTATGTTGTGGGTTTGTGGTTTTTGGGATTTGGGTTTGTGTATTTTGGTTTGTCGGCTTTTGATTTACGCATTTTGAGTTTGTATATTTTGGGTTTTGGGATAATGGATTTTGTGTTTGTGGATATTGCGTTTGTGCGTTTCGGTTTTGTTCGTTTTGGGATTCTGGGTTTTCGGATTGTGGGTTTTTGGGTTTTGGCTTTATGCGGTTTGGGTTTATTGATTTTGGGTTTATGGAAATTCAATTTGTGGGTCTTGGGTTTTTCTTTTTTTTATTTTGTGGGTTTTGGGTTTGTGGATTTGGGTTTGAGGGATTTGGGTTTGTGGGATTTGGGTTTGTGGGATTTGGGTTCGTGGGATTTGGGTTTCAGGGATTTCTGTTTGAGGGATTTGCGTTTGTGCGATTTGGGTTTGCGGTTTTTCCGTTTCTTGGTTTTGGGGTTGTGGGTTTTGGGTTTGTGGGTTTTGGATTAGTAGGTTTTTGGGTTTTGGGTTTGTGGGATTTGGGTTTGTGGTATTTAGGTTTGTGGGATTTTGGATGTAAATAGGGTGTGTGGCTATTTGGTTTGTGGGTTTTGAGTTTGTAGATTTAGGGTTTGAGGATTTTGGGTTTGCGTGTATTCGGTTTCTGTAATTTGGGTTTCTGTGTATTGGCTTTGTGGTTTCGTATGTTTTGGGTTTGTGGGTTTTTTTATTGTGGGTTTTAGGGTTTGGGGTTTGTGGATTTTGGAGAATGTGGGTTTGAAGTTTGTGGGTTTCGTTCGTATGTTGTGAGTTTGTGGTTTTTGGGATTTGGGTTTGTTTATTTTGGTTTGTCGGCTTTTGGTTTACGCATTTTGAGTTTGTATATTTTGATTTTTGGGGTATTGGATTTTGGGTTTGTGGGCTCTGGGTTTTTAGATTTTTGTTTGTTGGTATTGGGTTTATGGGTTTTGATTATGTTCGTTTTGGGATTCTGGATTCTCGGATTGTGGGTTTTGGGTTTGGGTTTGTTGTTTTGGGTTTGGGTTTGTGGTTTTCGGGTTTTGGATTAGTGGATTTGAGTTTATGAGTTTTGAGATTGTTGGTTTTTGGTTTTTGGGTTTTACGTTTGTAGGTTTTATCTTTATGGTTTATGGTTTGTTGGTTTTGGGTTTGTGTGTTGGGGGTTAGTGGTTTTGTGATTTTGGGATTGTGAGTTAAGGAGTGTTTAATTGGTTGGTATTTGGTTTGTGGATTTTGCGTTTGTGGGTTTTGGGTTTGTGGGTTTTGTGTTTGTGGGTTTTGGGTTTGTGGGTTTTGGGTTTGTTGGTTTTCGGGTTTTGGGTTGATGAGTTTTGGGTTTGTGAGTTGTGGGTTTGTGGGATTTGGGTTTTGCGATTTTGGTTTATGAGTATTGAATTTGTGGGTCGTGGGTTTTTGGGTTTTGGATTTGTTCGTTTTGATATGTGTGTTTTGGAATTCTGGGTTTTCGGGTTTTGGATATTTAAATCTGTGTTTGTGAGTTGTGGTTTAGTGGGGGTTGGGTTTATGGGATTTGCGTGTATCGTTTATGGGTTTATTGATATTGAATTTGTGGGGTCTTGGATTTGTGGTTATAGGTTTTGTGAGTTTTGGGTTACTAGATTTGCGTTTGAGGGTTTTAGGATTCTCGGATTTTGGTTTACGGGTTTTGAATTTGTATATTTTGGGTTTTGGGGTATTGGATTTTGTGTTTCTAGGGTCTGGGTTTTTGGGATGTGGGTTTGTGGATTTTATGTTCGTTCGTTTTGGGATTGTGCGTTTTGCGATTATGAGTTTGTTGATTTGTGTCTATAGGATTTGCGGTTTTTGGGTTTGACATTTTGGATTTGTGGGTTTTTGTTTTAAAAATTTTCGGGTTATGGGTTTGGGAGTTTTGGGTTTGTGAGTTGTGTGTTTTGAGGGATATGGGTTTTGGGATTAGGGTTTGTGAGTATTGAATATTTTTCGGGTTTTGAGTTTGTGGGTTTGTGGTTTTCGGGTTTTGAGTTTGTGGGTTTGTGGTTTTCGGGTTTTGGTTTACGGGTTTTTAGTTTGTATATTTTGGGTTTTGTAGTATTTTGTTTTGGGTTTTTTTGTTCTGGGTGTTTGGGATTTTGGTTTGTGGCTATTGGGTTTGTTGGCTTTGGGTTTGTTCGTTTTGGGATTGTGAGTTTGTTGGTTTGTGGGTATCTGGTTCATGGGTTTTGGATTTGATCGTTTTAGGTTTGTGTGTCTTGGGATTCTGGATTTTCGGTTTTTGTGTCTGTGAGTTGTGGGTTTGTTGGATTTGGCTTCGTGGAGTTTGTGAATTTTAGGATTGTGGGATTTGGTATCGTGTTATTTTGGTTTGTGGGTTTTGAGTTTTTGATTTGTGATTTTTGGGGTTTTGTGTTTTTTGTTAGTGGGTTTTGGGTGTTAGTTTTTCGTTTATGTGTATTCAAATTTCAGGGTCTTGGGCTTGTGGTTTTTGTGTTTATGGGTTTTGGGTTTGTGGGTTTTTGGTTTATAAGTTTTGCGTTTGTGTGTTTTGAGTTTATGGGTTTCGGGGTTTGGATTTGTGTGTTTGGGCGTTTTGTGATTTTGTTGATGGGTTTTGGGTTTGTTAGTTTTGCGTTTATGTTAATTGAATTTCTTGGTGTTGAGTTTCTGGTTTTTGTGTTTTTGGGTTTTGGGTTGGTGGATTTTGTGTTTGTGGGCTTTGGGTTTGAGAGCCTAGGGTTTGTCGTTTTTGGTTTGTGGGTTTTTGGTTTGTTTGTTTTGGGATTCTGGGTTTTCGGATTTTAGGTTTGTTGGTTTTTGGTTTTTGGTTTGTGGGTATTCGGTTTGTGGATTTTGAGTTTGTGTGTTCTGGGTTTATGGATATCAAATTTGTTGGTCTTGGGTTTGCGTTTTGGGTATCTGCGATTTGAAAAAAGGGCAATAATTTTGGGTTTGTAGGATTTGGGGTTTCATGTTTTGGGGTTGTCGGTTTTGGGTTTGTGGGTTTTGGGTTTGTGGGTTTTTGGTTTGAGGGCGTTGGGCTTTTTGGTGTATGTTGCCGGATATTGGGTTTTTGGGTGTGTGGATTTTCGATTTATGTGTTTTGGAGTTTGGGTATGTAGGTTTTGGGATTGTGGGTTCTAGGGTTGTGGGTTTTGGGTTTGTGGGGTTTTCGGTTTTATTTGTTGATATTGGGTTTATTGGTTTTTGCATTGTGGGTTTTGGAATTTTTTGTTTTGTGTTTATGGGTTTTTGGTGTGTTGGTTTCGAGTTTGTGAATTTTGGCTTTGTGGGTTTTAGGTTTATGGATTTTGGGCTTGTGTGTATTAGGATTTTAAGTTTGTGTGTTTTGGGTTTATTGGTATTGAATTTGTGGGTCTTGGGTTTGTGTTTTGGGTATCTGCGATTTGACTTTTAGGTTTGTGGGATTTGGGATTTCGTGTTTTGGGTTTGTTGGTTTCGAGATTGTGAGTTGTGGATTTGTGGGTTTTGGGTTTGTGGGTGTCTCGGTTTTGTTTTGTTGGTTTTAGATTTATCAGTTTTTGCATTGTGTATTTTGAATTTTTTGGTTTTGGGCTGTTGCGTTATGGGATTATGGGTTTTGGGTTCATGGGTTTTAGGTGTATGGGTTTTTGGTTTATTTGGATTTTGGGTTTATTGGTTTTGGGGTTGTCCGTTTAGGGTTTGTGGGTTTTGTCTTTGTGTGTTTTGGGTTTTGGGGTTTGGGTTTTGAGTGTGTGGGTTTTTGGGTTGTGGGATTTCGGTTTATGGGTTTTGGTGTTTTGGTTTGTAGGGTTTAGGATTGTGGATTGTGGGTTTTATGTTTTTGGGTTTTTCGGTTTCGATTTGTTGATTTTGGGTTTATCGGTTTTTGCATTGCGGGTTTTTGAGTTTGTGTGTTTTGACTTTGTGGGTTTTGGGTTTGTGGGTTTTGGGCTTGTATGTATTGGGCTTTTAGTTTTGTCTTTTTTGGGTTTATCGGTTTTGGGTTTGGGTATTTTGTGTTTATGTATTTATGGGTTTTACTTCTATATTTGTTGGATTTATGAGTTTTGGGTGTACGAGTTTTGGAGTTAATGGTTTTACGTTTATGGTCATCATGCGCCGTGAAATAACTACTTTATACGTATTTAAAATCTTTTTTTTTCTTTTGTATTATGTTAGACGTATATAATGATAGCAATAAACTGAGTTTTTAATTTGTTTAATTTTGTACGTATTAAAAACAGCCGAAACTCTTGCTCAAATTGAGACGGTTATCTGGCTATGCAACCTAATAACGCATAATGTACCAATTCGCATCTGATATGGGATTGGAAAGACAAATTCGATAGCAGAAAGCACGTTACAGTTACTGTTCATACTGTACAAAACATGTTAGCTTAACATTGAAAACAAGAACTTAATGCAAAGATCAAAATGAATGTCTTGAGATACATTTTCATATAATAATGATTAATTTACATTATATTAATATTTCAAATAATCAGATAATTCAGTTGTCCGTACATTTTTAGAAGTTTCCGTAATTCTGAATTGTTTTTGTGTTGCAATATATTTTGTCTTATTATGTTGCATTAATTTATTACAAAAATACGTGTATTTCTAACATATTTATTACGTTTTTATGATTATAAAATATTTTTGACTTTGCGACGTGTGATTTCTTATGTCGTTTTGCCTCTTTTTTAACTATATCCTAATTAGTTCGAATGGGTTATTATTTTTTTGGTTTTCGTGTTTCATTTGGTTCTGTTTTATGATCGATCCTTTGCACCAAAAAAAAATATTTTTCTGCCATATTTTATGGTTTTATTACGTTTTGTATTTTGTCTAATTGTAGTTACCGACATATTTCTACTTTTTTTTGTAGTATTTCTATATTATTTCGGTGTGGGCACATTTTATTATTATTTTTTGTGTTTTATTTGGTTCTTGTTTTGTGCTGATTTTTGCTTACATAATCAAAACTTTTCTTTTATCATATTTTAATGTTTTTATTGCGTCTTTTATATTATCTGATGTGAGTCCTGTTTTTTTTCTTCCAGTTTTTCTCATGTATTTCTTATTATTTCAACGTTGTTAAAAAATTGTATTGTTTTTTGTGTTTTATTTTGTTCCTTATTGTGGTCATTCTTTTTTAATACATGTTTACCATGATCTTGTTTACCATGTTCATCATGATTTTGTATTTTTAATATATGTTTTTCAAGTTGCTTTAGCATTCCGATTATATGGTTATTTACGAAAATCGGAAATATTTAACGTCAATTAAAGTTAGAAAATAAACGTTGAATGTATTTTATTTCTCGTATTAAATGTAATAATGATAATAATAAATCCAACTGATTAATATTAAACATAATATTATGTTTAAATGTGCTTTTTATGTTCGATTACAATTTTATATATTTGGAATTTTACGAAAATCGGAAAGTTCCTACGAAAATTAAAGAGAAAATTATTAAATATTAAATGAATTAAGAGCTCGAAATTCTACGTTTGGATATGTACCCATGTTAGGTTTCAACGTGACTCGTAGGCAGTGTTGGAAAAATTGATACTTATTACTTAAGAAAATTATAATACTTAAAAAACAGGACTTAAGTACCAAAGTACTTAAGGGGTTATAACCCCCAAATTTTTTTGTTTTTTTACATTTTTTTTATGGGTTTAAATCTTGCCAAAACAATCCTAGAATAAAAATCTACAATGCCCAAGTACCGATTTAAACTCAAAATTTTTTTAAATCAATTCTTTCCAAAAAGCTTTGATGCTCCAAAATCACAATTTTCGCTTATTTTAGCGATGCTCGCTTTTTTTAATTTCGCTTTGAAAATTAATAGAAGTTACCTACGATCGATATCGTGTTTTAAATTTGAATTATAGAGGTCGCTACATGACATTACGACGGTTACAGCGTCTTTACAGCACGTGTTTACTCACACTTGCCCTGTGTTTAGTCGATCAGCCGTTCTCGTTGTTTACATTGTTATTTTGAGTTTTGCTTTACTTTTTAACTGTGAATTATATTTACAAGTACTTAATTATGAGTGAAAAGGTGTACAGTGGCCGCAAAGGCAGTAAAACAAGAAGTACAAGTACAAATCGGAGTAAAATTAGTAATCGACGCCCGCCTAACCGCCATTTGTTCGAAGGCGATTCGGAGCACGTTAGTACCTCAGCTAAGAAATTGAAAAATACTGATTTAGACCGTGACCGCGTTGTTGATAATAATTTCGGCTACTGTTTTATTAATTTTTTCGCTGTATTTACTGCTCTTTCTGAATTAGTAGTATGCAAAAAATGTAATGGTGATGTGCGGTTTTTAGAGTCGAACAAGCGTGGACTAAGCTTCAAAATTATTGTGTCTTGTTCGAACTGTGGTGATGCTGATATTAATAGCTGTCCTGTAATAAATGGTCGTGTTTATAAGATCAATTGCCGTATTATTCTAGCTATGCGCATCATAGGCATAGGCATCAACGGTATAAAAAAGTTCTGCTCTATGATGGATCTTGCAAAGCCTGTTTTTCAAACAACTTACAGTAAGATCATATCTAATATCGCCACTGCTACTTCATCTGTTCGAATTATATCTATGAAAAAATCAGCGATTAAAGAAAAAGAAATTTCTATCGCACGAGGTGAAAAAGAAGGTCTCACGGTGTCAGGCGATGGATCTTGGCGAAAGAGAGGGTTTACGTCTTTGTTCGGATTGGTGACTTTGATTGGTTGGTACACTGGCACGGTATTGGATGTGTGTGTAAAATCTAAGTCCTGTAAAGTGTGTGAATATTGGCAAAAAAAGAAGGTACTGCTGAATACGAAGAGGTATACCCTTCACACAAACAGAACTGTGATGCCAACCATGAAGGTAGTGCCGGAAAAATGGAGATCGACGCAGTTATAGAAATGTTCAAACGCTCAGAAAAACTTCATAATATCAAATATTTGAAATATATCGGCGACGGCGATTCAAAAACATATAAAGGTATAGTCGACTCAAAACCTTATAAAGATTTCATCGTCGAAAAAAAAGAATGTGTTGGATACGTTCAGAAGCGCATGGGAACGCGTCTGCGCAATTTGAAAAAAAAACAACGAAAGGTCTTGGCGGCCGAGGAAAGTTGACCGGAAAGTTAATTGATGAACTTTCTATTTATTACGGACTTGCTATTAGGAGAAATTACGATTCAGTCGAAAAAATGCGGAATGAAATTTGGGCAACGTTACTTCATAAAATGTCGACGAAGGAGAATACACAGCACGAGAAGTGTCCCGTCGGAGTAGACTCTTGGAGTTCTTGGCAGCGCAGTACAGCGCTTGGTAAACTTGCAACGTACGAGCACAAGAGTCCAATGCATGAGGATGTTTTTAACGCAATAAAACCCATTTATAATGAACTCAGCTCCGACAACCTTCTGTCACGCTGCTTGGGTGCGTATACTCAGAACAATAACGAGTCGTTTAATGCTGTAGTGTGGTCAATTGCTCCAAAGACGGTGTCAAGCGGTAAGACTATAGTTGATATTGCGACTGACGTAGCCGTTATTATCCTCAATGACGGCTTCTCGGGTCTGTTTGCCGTTTACGATGCTCTTGGGTTGACTGTTGGACCAAACATGTACGAGTTTTGCATGGAAACGGACGCCAATCGCGTCAAAACCGTTGAGCATCGTATGTCCGATATCGCGAAAGAGGTCAGGCGCAGCATTACATCAGGGAAAATAAAGAAGAAGAGGAAATGAAGGCCCTGGAAGGACAATTATATGATGCAGGGATAACAGACTGAAGGTAAAAAAATTATTATGGACTATATTTTTGCGATTCTTAAGATTTATAGCATTTTGAAACTTCAAACGCATTTTTTTCGAATCAATGTTTTCAAAATCGGCAAGCAGTAGAACTCAAAAAGTTTACATCCGAGTGATTTAAAATTTTAACAGTAGCCTCATTGTTTGATTATCTAGTGATGTACACACGATTTTAACGATCAATTAACAAGAAAAAAAGTTATAAACAATTTAAGTCGATTTTTTTGTCGAAAACACGATTTTTTGTTAAAACAATCGCCATTTCGCGAAAAAAAAATTTAAAAATATAATCATGTGTACTTTACTAGCAAAACTTATGTAGATAATAGAAAAATTTCTTTTTGTTATAGGTGGAGTTGGACGAGACTTGTACTGCTCGCCGCTGAAGACCTTTTTGAAAAAGCGGTTCACGGTAATCACTGCACAGCCGCCATTTTGTAAAAAAAATATCAATAACAAATTTTTTTCTCTTCTTCAAGAGTTGCTTAATCTAATGTTATATTATTTGTATACCTTTAATTTCAAATGTCCTTTAAAAAAATAATTAGCAAAGCCTTGTTTTTTAGAGCATAAGGGGGATATAACCCCTTAAGTAATATAATTAAGTACCAAGTACTTAATAAAAGTAGTTAAGTTATTCTTTCAAGTACTCTAAGTAGTTTAACGAAATATTTAAGTACTTTTTTCAAGTACTGTAAGTACGTATAAAGTAACTTAAGTATTTTTTATGTACTTGAAGTACTTTAGAAAAAGTACTTATTTACTTTTTAAAATACTTCAAATACTTGAAAAATGTACGTAAGTACATGTAAATGTAAAAAAGTACTTTAGTACTTATTTCCAAGCACTTTAATTACTTAAAAAGTTCTTGTGTATTATTATTATTTCCTAGTACGTAGAATACTTGAATAAAGTACGTAAGTATTTTTATGTACTCGGTACTTGTCCGACGATATTTAAGTACTTTTGTACTTAAGGGGTAACACCACTGTAATATAAAGAAATGATATTTGGATATATTATTAGTCTAATATTATAGTATATTTAAAAAAAAATTTAGTAAAAAAAATACAAAATGGCTGATTTATAGCCGATCTCTTGAGGCCTCATGCATCGGAAGCGCTTCGTTGCACGCAGTGTACCAATCGCACATTTTAACCTGAAACAGAAAAAAATCCACTTATTCTTGATGTTAATAGTTAGTCACGTAGGTGAATTAGTGAATCAAGTAGGTGATTTTGAAAATATTGATTTTTACAAATTTGGCCTGGAATTGAAAATAATTTAAAAATTTTCATGAAAAAAAAGTACCTTTTTGTTTATAAAAATAGTTTAAATCAATTTATTAAAAATCCCCTATGTGATTCACTTCGAAATATAATAATTAAGATATGGTTAAAATTTCAAATGGATCGGATCAAAACTGTTCAAGTTATGCTGCGTGCCAGTTGAGAAAAACTCGTTTCGAGAAAAATCAACTTAAAGTTTCAAAATCAGTTTCGGACGTAAAAAATGAGGAAATCATTTAAAGAAAAATTTTTCCCGTTAGTCTGCAATGCCAGGACCATAAAGCTGCCCTTCCAAATGCAAATTCTCCTCTTTCGTCTTCTTTCCTTATCGCTTTTATGTTCAATCGCGCCTCTTTCGCTGCGTCGAACAGAGAGCGCTCAGCGTGTATGATGCGCTTATCGTCGGCTCCACAACAAAAATTGTAAGCCTACAGACCTATATCCGTCTCCAGAGCGTTCATAATTCGAAGGACATATTTCAGGCCATCATTAAAATTGCACACTGCAATATCAGTGACAATATCCAGAATTTTCTTGCCACTCGAGTACGATTTCGGAGCCAAGTTCTAAACGGTGGCATTGAAACTTTCGTTGCTGTTCTGAGTATAACCTCCTAAGCAACGGTGCAGCAACTCATCTCGACTCAACTCTGTATAAACAGGCTAAATGGCTTCACGAACTTCTTCAGGAAGTGGCGGTTCATGATGAAACGTGTCCAACGAACCTTCAGCTTGTGCGATTTTCCAAGCACACCACGAATCTGAACAATTATCGTACTGAGGATTGTCGTCGGTCGATATTTTATGTTACAGAGTTGCCCAGATTTCATTCCTCATTTTCTCTATGCAATTTTGATTCCTCCGTATTGCCATAGCATAATAAATTGTTAATTCATCAGTCAACTTATTTGTTAATTTTTCTTTTCCTCCAAGGCCTTTCGTTATTTTTTTTTAGATCTCGAAGATGTGTTCCCATTCTTTTCTGTACGTGATCGATGCACTCTTTTTTTTGTACTTCAAAATTACTGTACGGTTTAGAATATAGTATGCCTTTGTAAGTCTTGCTGTCACCATCACCAATATAATTCACATACTTTAGGCCGTGGAAACTGTCGGCACGAGAAAACATTTCATTAACAGCATCTACCACCATTTTACCAGATGAACCTTTATGATTTGCTTGAAATAAATCGGCGTGTGATGCATACCATTTTTCGTATTCAGATGTTTCTATTTTATTTTTTCAGTGCTCGCAAGACTTACAATATTTAGATTTTACAGTCACATCAACGATATTTCCAGTAAGCCATCCAATCAAAGATACAACTCCAAAAAGCGACGAATACCCTCGTTTCCTCCAAGAACCATCTCCTGAAACAGTAATCCCTTGAAATTGACTATTTTCTTCGCTCTTTCGTCTCTACTTTTGTTCGGCTTGCTTCATACTGTTATCACGAACTGTTGATGTTGCTATTGAAATGAGATTCACTATTTTATCGTAGAAAGATTGGAAACCAGGACGTGGTATTTCCATAAACGCACAAAATTTCATCATTCCATTCTGTCCTACTTATATCAGTCGCATTGCTAACACCATCCGACGATTAATTTCATATGCATTTTTTATAAATTTACTGTTAGGTATAACAATTTCTGGACACTTTGGGCAAACAATCACAATTTCAAAGCCCAAGCCCCGAGAACTTCTTTCATGAAAAGTTATATTAGAACCGCATGTTTTACACTTCACATGCTCAGAAATTGCAGAAAATACTACCAAAGAGTTAATGATTCGGTATCAAAATGTATAATTTACATCAAAATCGTCCTCGTATGTCTTCAGCTTTTTTACCGATATACTGACGTCACTGGAATCACCTTCAGCTTCGTATTGATTCATCGGACGATTCGCTGATTTACGACTTCGATGCCGTATTGGATATTTTTCTTTTCGTGCCTTTTCTTCCTACGTACACTTTTTCTTTTTCCATTTTGCTCAACGTAATAATAAATGATTAAAACTTTCACAAAAATATAGTTTCGAAAGCGAAAATGAGAGCGTCGTTTTCTTACTACATACAGATGTTACACTAACATACTTTGTTTTGAAACTAGCCTAACTGACGCATAATAGCTTAAGATCAACATCTATAGGAGCATTATCGAAGTTTGCGTACAATATGCAAGCCATAAAGCGGTCCTTCTCATCAGGTACATACATCTCGCAGGTAAGCGCTCGGCCGTTTCGGAGCGGTCAAAGACGGTCCGTATATGTCCCGAAATTTTAAATAAAAAATTTTTTTTCGGGATGGGACCTTTTGTACCATATTCTAGAAGGTTCAAAGCATGTTTTAAGCAAATAAAAAAAATCGAATTTTTTTAATTTCTACAGTGGTGTTACCCCTTAAGTTTTTTTTAAAATACTGTACTTGATGTACAAGAACTTACAAATTTGTACTTAAATACTGTTTTTTAAGTCTCGCCCATCACTGATCCTAAAGGTCATTCAGTGGTCAAATCCCTGTTTGGTGTTGTAAAGTTGATAAATCCTAGTTTTTGCAAAAATTACCCAATTAAAAATTGAGGGGAAAGAGGCCATAAGTTTCTGACCTTGACCTTGAGTTTGACATCCATTTTTAAGGTTATTTGTAGGTCAACTTGTGTTTTCTGTTTCATTTTTTTTCATTTCTTTTTATTTATAATGACCAAATTAAAAATTGTTTGGGTTATTAGGGGCCATAAGTTTCTGACCTTGATCTTGAGCTTGACCTCTATTTTCAAGGTGATTTGAAGGTCACTTGAGTCTTTTAAATAGGATTCCCCATTTTTGACTCCGGATTTTATATAAGAAAGATAAACAAATTAAATCAAAAGTTAAAGATTTTGAATGTCTTCGATTGTTTCTAAGATTCAATTACAGAATTATTATCTTTTTTTATTCAATATCCTTTAGTGTCAAAGCCTAAACTCCAGTATTAGTCGACATTACAGAGACCAGTGATGTGGTCTTTTGGAAATATAAATTACACACTTTCTTTTTTTTTATGATTTTATAATAAAGCACTCTTTAATCAAGTGTTTAGAAATACAACGATCACTATCACAGTCCATAAGCAAATATTTTATATAATTAACAAAATTATTATTATTTTTATATTATTTTTATTAATTTATTTTATTTATTTTTGTTTTAATTTTTTTTTATAACTATCTTTACGTTAAAATTTAAATATGTAATAATTAAGTTAAAATTCGTTTTGCAGTATCATGATTTATAATTTAATAAGATATAGGTCCCTTAAAATAAAATTTTTTAAAATGTTGCAACTTAAAATTATGACGTATGTATAGTAATAGATAGTTCATTTGATGGTCAACTAAATGTTAAACTATAAGACAAATACATCAATTCATACATCAACCTTCAGTATTCATGAATCATCTTAATAAATAGTCATTTTATTTTCAAACAAATCTAATAAAATTAAACTAAATAACTCTTAGATTCACTCTCAAAGCCCCACAGGCGTGCTACTAAGCACCCGAACCAATGATTTCACGTAATGATTGAAAATATATAATAGTTTATTATAATTTATTTATATTTAAACATACTTCTAAGTTTAACATTTTTATCCATAGACTCGCTTGACGCACTGTATTGAATATTATTAGATAATTTGTTGTTAATAGACAATATTTATATTGTAGTATACTAATAATATCCCAATAATAATATTTAATACAAAGATTTTATCATTAATCTGATATTTTAATTTTAACTTATACGAGCGAGGGGTAGTGAGCGAGTAATGTAGCTAGTTATGTATTATTCCTGTATTAAGAAGGGTCTTTGCTCTATATATAGTATATACAACAATAAAAAATCATAGGAGAGCTCATAAAGGTTCTATTAATGGAGAAATGTACTTAAAATGATTACATATCTACATGAAAAAAGTCGTTTCAACAAAATCGTAATGACGCAAGTAAAAATATTACTAATTAAAAAAAATTCAGTATAAACGCAAACATTTTTCTTATTTATTATTCAATTTGAATCTTTGGAGCTTATCATTTTTTTTAACATGTATCGATAAATTTAACGTTTGAACTTATAAAATAATTCATCTGTAAGAAGGGATAGCTAATTATTTGTAAGTAAACACGTAATATTTTATAAATAACTAACTCTGTATTTTCTTACAGATGAATTACTGAATATATTTTAATTGTGTTACGCACGAGGACGTGCATGGGTAGGAGAAGGATGGCAGATTTGCGTTATTTGCACGGGGCAATTATGCTCCGTGATTGTTCGGTGATTGGGGTGTACTTGAAATAAGAACGCTATGAGTTTGACTAATTGAGAGAGAGAGAGAGATGTGGGCAGTGTCTCTGCTGGTGTCGAACTGGCGTCAGATGTGCCTGTTGTGCGCCGCGAGGTCGGTGTGCAAGATGAGCGTGCGGCGTGCACATAAGGTTATCGTCAGATTGTCTATGGTAAGGTTAGTTTTTATCAATCTTTTTGCTACTCTCGTGAATCGCACCGTACTCTTCAAGATTTCTAGAAAAAATCATTAAATCGTCTAAATATATTGCAACTTCTTTGCGCTGCAGTTCTATAGCCAACGATATGTATTATGCGAAATTATCTGTCGTTTCCTTGAGCCCCATACTAATGCGCGAAAATTCCTAATGCTGAACTGAGTTTTGCCCTACCAGTGCTGAAAAAGTAGTATATGGTTGAGATGATCAGGCATTTAATGAAAACTCTATTTCAAGTCAATTATCGTTATCATTAGAAGAAGTGTCAGTTGCTCAAGTATATCACTCGTAAACAGAAGCGGCAAAAGCTGCCTACCGTGATTTTATTTAACCCTTTCGACCACTATGTCCTTTTTAAAGAACACTAAGGTTTTTACCTACAAAACCTATTTTATATTTAATTTATTGGCTTTGAACTATGATATTTGTAAAATATAATATAAAAATAAGCTATTTTTGTTGTCGAGACTTTAAGTAAAGCAACACGATGAGTTAAGGGCAATAAATGTATTTTATTGATAGCAAAACAATGAATCTAACGCGAGGTACGGGATAGATGATGTTTGCGGCTGACAACCCGCGGAGCGTCTGACGTGACGCGTAGTCTTAGAGAAAAACAATGCTATCGACAACGCTCGTAATTCTAATATGAGCGTTCTGAATGGTTTATTAAGGTAGGACTATGGCGAAAAGACAAACTTTTTTTATTGTTCAGTCTTACTAGCTAAAATTTGAAAGGCTTATGTAGGATGATATTAATAGGTTCTATATACATTTTAAGATCGAGATATCGATTGTTTTAAGAGATATTGATAAAATACGATTTTTCTTGATCGAAAATGAGCAGTTTTCAAAATGTCACATGCGCATAGCGTTTTCTTAAGAAGCTCTGAAAAAAATTGTGTCACTTCCTTGTTTGGCCAACAAAAGAAAGTGTTGACAGAATTTCAGAAATCGTCTTCTACTTCCTTTAAACAATTTAGTTATCATTTGACTTATCAAAATGATTAAAAAATCATGTATTTTAATAATGGCAGACGGATAAAATCAGATAAGAAAAAAAATTTAAATGTATTCAACAGTTTATGTTCTAAATATACTAAGGTATATTTTCTGAAGGTTTGAAAAAAATTTATGAAAACCTATTGCGCAAGCCACTTATTAGTCGACTTGATCAGCTAATTATTGCTTACTTACTACTTAATTCTAACAGACGGTATATGGAGCTTCAGATATTGACACAGCTCTTCTGTGATAAGTGGTGACTGCGCACCTTGATCAATCAACACTCGAGCCTTGTGAAGCCTTTCATTTTCAGCTTGCACCAGCACGCGAGCTGTAGCTAGAAGAATTTTCTCGGAATAACGTACCTCTATAGCATTATTACTTAATATGGTTGGGTCTGCGGCCACCAGATTGTTTGAGCCTGATCGAGCACCTCTCGTCCTAGATGGTCCAACCACAGTTCCAATTTCCAAAGCAGTGACATTTTGCTGTTTCTCCTTTGAATTAACCTTGACAGCGCAGCTGTTGGAGAAATTAAGCCTAGTACGATGCTTCGCCGAACAGTGCTGATAAAGTTTTGCTACCTTACAATCCTGTACCATGTGGCTAGCAAAACAATTGAAACATAAATGTTTCCTCATAGCCAGCTGCTTTCTCTTATATATAGATTTCGACTGGAAAACACTGTAATCCAATATGTAGTGATTACCTTTACATAAAGGACACGACGAATTTTTAACTTTGCTCTCTTGAGCTAGATAAACCGACTTCACATACTTAATTTTGGTGGAGCTATTTTTTTTTCTAATAATCATAGCGAGCATCTTCGCCTTTCGATACTTCTCCTAAAGAAGCTACTTCCTTCGCACTCTCTAATTAAACTAAAGCTAAACTCTCTGTCTCTAAGAAATTATCCAATGTATCGAACGCAGGTAGCTGCTGTGGATTTGCCGACTGAACTACCGATTCCTCCAATTTTCTTTGAATATATGGAGATAATCTCCCAACTGCCAAAAATACAATGAAATGATCCCAGTGATGCACTGGACTGCCTAAAGCTTTTAATATTTGCAAAATATGCTTCATCTCTGTCTAAATTCTACTAACTTCATGCGCAGTTTTAGCAGATATTGCCTTCAAGGCCAACAGTTTCGACAATAATTTGGTTATTAATAACCTAGAAGTATCAAAATGTTGGAATAGTTGCATCTTTAACGATCATCTCAGTAAATGGGTTTCTGAATCTAACACATTATTGTATATCCCGAGAGAAAGTAGGTAGTTTGATAGGAGGAAGCTTCGCAGGATTTCGATTGGGAACATTTGCTGGGGTCCCAGTAGGTTGTGGGAGCACAGCTGCTGAAGCTGCTTTTAACAGAATAGCATATTCTCTCAAAAAACGTAATTTAAGTACGACCATTTCCTCTGTCTTATCATAGACCATGGATTTAAAGTAGTTATCATCGGCATTTATTTCATCACCTTCCAACAGAAGTTCATGATTATTGTCAAATTTATCCCGTAAACTTCACAATAATTCAAATCGAGCCGTTCTCTCATCTGCTTATCAATAGTAGCCACGATGATCGGAAAACGCACATCTATCAATCGTAATCAAAAGCAACAATGTAGTACCAACATAATCCACCTGTCAAAAAATTGTAAGTTAGGATTGTCTGCTTACTTTAGAAATGAAGTAAAATTATATCAAATTCAAAAGACTATCTTTGACCTATCAGAATTCTATATAACGGCCGCGAGTATCAACAAAATGTAATCAAACCAAAACCTTAAGTTTGCTCGTACTAGTTTTTAGTTGTAGACAACATTACAAGTGGATTCCTATAAAAACACAATTCTGCCTAAAAGAATATTGAACGGCTGCATGAACATCTATGAGACAGTAGAATCTAGTGTTCAGGGACTACAACTCTCTTTTCATGAACTCGTAGAATAACCTCAAATAGTGACATCGAACTTCGACCAGAAATGTCAAACGTCGCTACTGTGAACTGACTAACAGCCTCAACTTGCAGCCTGGCCATCCACTCCGATGATTGCACCTCAGTCACGACCTGCTTTGCAAAGCTAAAATCCGCTAATAAATTTCATGCACTCAAGCCAAAGAGGAAAACCAAGTAATATGTAACTGTATATCATTATTCCGATAAAAAATCAACTTCAACCTTCTACGAGTTTCTATTGACGTGAAGAGAAAAAAAAAGGACAGTGTGGCTCTAAGCACTCAAGCAATATATAGTAAGATATTATACTGAATTGTGTACAATTCGTGCCTTCGTAATCAGTATGATAACCAACAAAAGTCAGCTCGTGTTCCTGAACTGTAGTATACAGAGTTACCATAATAGAAATCCTCGTATCCTTGGCAAGATAGCTTCCTCGACTGAAAGCGCATAGCATGGGTTGGCAAGGCTGTACTTATAATTGGCAATATCAATCTGCATGTTAGCTAAGCTTATAAACTTAACTCCCGAACCCATATGAATCTACTGTCCCTTAGAAGAATGCTATTTAAGAAAGTCGATTCTAAATGAGTATGCATGACAAAGCGTAAAACCAGTTATAGACTTATGTATTTACAGTCCAAGTATTGGAGATATTATAAGTGGTATAGAAAATATTCAACTATTAGATATCCTATTGCTAAAAGGGAGCAAACAGATTTATATTGACTGTGTCTACGTCTCAAATGTCGAAAAATGCGGAAATGTCGCCATAAACATTTGAATTTAAATTTCAAATACTACAATAATAATAGAAAATTCATAAAATGTAAAATGTGAAGTATTCAAATATCAAATAGCGAAAGAACAGCCTTTGTTTAATTATGTTCAAGCTTCAAATATTGAAAAATGCGCATATACATCCTTGAATACAATTATACCCAATATTCAAGTATTGAAAATGTACGAGAATGTCAAAAACATATAAATTATTGACTATTCAAGCATTTAGATGCAAGAGATTAGCCATAAAAGCTCATAACCAACTCGTAAGCAGAAACAAAAGCAACAGAATTCAAGAAGGTAACTGTGAATAGTCAAAGCTACGTGCAGAAAGACTTAGAAGCAAGGGGCAGAGAGTTTTTGTATTCTTTAATAAAACAGTAGCAATCAGATATCAATACTATCAAAATAGAGCTATTTATTTAAAATATCATTCATCTGCAAAGTTTGACTCTGAGCAATTAACCTATTAGCATTACAACCAGCGATTACTAAAAACTACGTAGAATTCAATCGAGTTGAAGTGAAGCAAACAAGCTATAAAAAGGAACGAATTCACCTTATACCAGTAGATTAGTAGTTGACATAGTCAAGTATTCCAGTTGGTCACTGGCTGTTATTGACTGCTGGAATATGCCAGCATAACCACCTTTGACTCCTACGCTCTGCCATCGCTGAAACGCCTGGTAGCGCGGCCTCTGCTCTGTCCTGCTCCGTCGAGAGCTCTTTCGCCTTGACTCGCAGGTTGTTTGGTGCTCCGCTGCTACTACAGTAAGAGCTCATGCAACTTGATCGCGACCTCTTCTGATCGGCCACTTATGCTGTGCGAAATCTTCTCCCTGGTCGCGGCTTCGTACCTTTCTCGGACGCTGTGGTGCGCGAGGTCTTGCACCCTGGTCGCGACCTCGTGTTCTTCAGCTGGTGAGTCAGCTCAAATTCGTGCACCCCGATCGTGGTCTCGTAATTTCTCGGACGCAATGGTGCGCGTGTTCTTACACCCCGGTCGCGGTCTCGTATTGTCCTTCGGCTGCTAGAGCAGCTTAAATTCGTGCACCCTGGTCGCGGCCTTATACCTTTTGGACCCCGCGGGTGCGCGGGCCATGCGTCGCTGACCGCTGCTCCGAACTGCTGCAGCAGCACACGAGCGTTAAAGCAAGCGTTGCTAGTCAAGCACTCTCTGACGCTCAATACCGGAACTACGTCTGGTTTTGACGCGAGACAATTTCGTTTGCTCTGTAAATGTCCATTACTATGTCAACGTGTTTCTCGCTCTTGCTCTATTTCTATTGCATGGTCGCTATGCAATAACGTTCACGATTGAATGACTTAATAATATCCTGCTTAAGTAATTTTTAAACTTCCATTTCAATCTGTTCCTTGAGCGCTGGTGGATCTGTTAAACGCTCGGCATACAGGGGCTTATCAATCACCAGCTTGATCTCGTGCATGAGAAGATTCATTGCCGGCAGTGGCTCTCCATCAAGCTCAAACATGCCAGAAAATCATGTGACGGAACTCCCTAACGTGCTGTAAGTCATGTTCATTATAACCCTCTATGTCTATCATACTCATGATTTTATTGGCCCTTTCCTCGCGTAAATCGGGATTATCTCCGAGCAATTTGTATTTTCCACGACATCCATAGGCTCGTTGTCGATATCTTTCCCTATTAGACTCATAATATTTATTCGGTCTTTTAATTATTTCTCCTCGTCCTTGTGCTTTTTGCTTTTCAGGTCTGGCACTAATTTAATTCTACTTGCGGTACGGTAGTTTAATCGTGTTATTACCGATATTGATGCAGTGGTTCAGTCGTGATTCTCGGCGACAAAATTTCCAAATAGTATGTCTGATCCCAGATTTCCAAAAGAACCCAACCAACTTTTGCATCTGTATTACTGACTTTAGCATGCATTATACAACGCGATCTAGCCAGAATTTAAAAATATTCTTCATACACAAAATTAAACTCTTTTGAGCGTCATCAATGCGCCCATTATATTTTTCGGTGATGTCCCATCCTATCAGTCCCTCTGTATCAATGGACAAAACTGTCGGGGACGACGTACATTTTGAATTAAAGTTCATGCACAACAATTATCGTTTCGCTTAAAGTCCGGCATTTGCTGAGGATGATTTTCCCATAATCGCAAGAATTGCACTTCCGTCTATCCGTTTGTTTGCGCTAACAGAGCTGCATTTAATCACAGATACATCCGCTCCTATGTCTACATGAAAATTGACTGTTTTATTAACTAAATTGTCGCCTTTAAGATTCACGACAGGGGCTGATTGACGCCTAAGGATTGCACCGAGCAATCTATGAGTTTAAAGACCTATCTCTTCCTTGATCAGATTGCGTTTGGGTAACGGCCCAATCCCGTTCCCAATCCCGTCTCGCGTCGCGGTTTCTATTAAAATAATTATGATTATCGCCTGCGATTTGCCGATAATCTTCGCGCTGGTCGCCGTCCCAATTATTACGGCTATTCTTATAGTTGTTATTGTAATTATTATTCCAATTATTATTATTATAATTATTATTGAATTGGCCTCTATTATTATTTTTATTATTATTGTTATTATTGTTATAATTTCGGTTATAACATTTTTTTGCGTTACCATTTCCGGCCCTAACTTGCCCTGTTATTATATGTGCCTCTAGTTTGAAACAATCTCTGTGAACGTGCCCTGACTTTCCGCAATAATCGCATTTTAAAGTTTCGAGATTCTTTTTCTTGCATTTTTCCTCGACATGCGAGGTAAGAAGATTTGCCTTTGCGACCACAGTACCCGCATGTGGGGTTTGCCTTTGCGACCACAGTACCCGCATACTCATAGCCGTAGATGCCCTAGCAGAATATTTGCCCTTGTTTGAGTCTATATTGACTTCTCAAGAGGTGAGAGTCGCGGAACCTGCTGAGTCGGCATAGGCTTCAATACCGCATAATTTACCTGAGCATACATCATTGAGGGCTGCACTGCTAAGTGGCTGCAAGCTAGGCGAGTGCTCTCCTTGCACTAAAAATTAACCGCGATTCTTATCGCTTCATTCAGACTATTTGGGTACTCGCTGCGCACCTGGTTATCTAACGTGTGAGTCAATCGTAACAAGAAATACTGTAATGTATCCATGTTTACGCCCACCTTACTTGACGCCCTATAACTAGAACAGTTGATTTAAGAGTATTTACGTTCATAAGTTGTAGTCGCCTGCTCATCCACCTAACCGTTGGTTAATAACGTTCATCTGCATTAAAATATCGTCCGCCAAACCCACATTGCTGCTTTGCAAAATGAAATACGCGATCCATTTTTCTACTGAACCATAACTCATAACCCTTGCTGCGTAGCCGTCCACCACTTAATTTACGTACAAGTGCTAATAAAATGAAATTCTCTTGTTGCAGAGAGGTAAATCAGAAGCAGCGTGAACATCCTTTCTCACGTTCAAAAAATGTGACCGAAGATGGCCTCTGCACATCCTTCTGATGAGAAAAGGGCCTCTCGTCCTTCCTATCTTTCTCTCTTTTGGCTGCTCGAAAGTCTGCTTGGCGTTCGTCGGTCGGGTTTTTCTTTCTTCAATTTCGTGCGACCCTTGATCATCTCATCCCTTTTCGAATCTTCTTCACTTGAGTTCGTAAAGTCACAGTCCAAAATACACTCGTGTGCCACACACGGGGAGACACACAAGGGATGTCAGTTGTTACGTTCGAGGATGTGTGTAGGTAGGAGAAGGGTGGGAGATTCGCATTATTTACACGGTGCAATTAAGCTCCGTGGTTCGTCGGTGGTTGGGGTGTACTTGGAGTGAAAAGGTATGAGTTTGAATAATGGTGCATTTATTGGGCTAATAGAGAGAAATGTGTGCAGTGTCTCTCCGTGTTGCACTGGCTCATTGTACGCCGCAAAGTCGGCGTGCGAGATAAGCGTGCGGTGTCAGCATAGCCGCCCGCTTTCTCGCTCGTCACAGTTCACCTGTGCGCAGCGAGTGCGGACACTAGCCCGTGTCCGTAACAATTGACAATATTTATATTTGTGACATTACGGTTTTGTTGAAACAATTTCTTTTCGTGTAGATGTAGACTCTTTTTGAGCATATTGTACTATTTATATTTTTTAGAAAATTTGTTGTATCTTCAAAAATTAAAAGTTTTGCAGGTTTGCAAATATTCCCTGAAAGATCATAAAGTATTATATTTTTAACCCCTCAACCTATTTTTGCATTGAAACAAAGATTTTATTTATTATATATAATAGAAGAATATATGCCTAAAAATTATATATGAATAATAACCGTATAAAATATAAAGTATTATTTTAAAATGCTCTGAATATTTCAGGTCGAATAAATACCACTATTCTTCGTTGCTTGTAATAGACGCATTAGAAAATTCGGATAATAGTAAAGATACTGAAGAGTTGATTTTAAGTACAACTATACCTCCGTATCATGACATGATCTCTGCAAATGGCAATGACCAAAACATTTCATCAGCGACCACTTCACTATCTTCGTTTGCACCAAACACCAATGATAATCATCAATTTCTAGGAACGGGTAGTAGCCAAATTCCTATCACTTTACCAGCACTTGAACGATTGCTACCTGTAGGATCTAATATTCGTAGCAATGGTAAGATATTTTAAGATACTTGTATGTCCTTACAAAGGCAATTTACTGGTTTATAGAAATTTGATAAGGTAAACTAGCCATTAGTGTAATAAAATGATTAAAAGCAAACAATTTTATAATATGAATATTGGTAAACATTATGTTCATAAATGAGGCATTAAGGTGTAATACCCGTCAAGTTCCAAGGATGGCATTTAGTATTATGCTTTATATTCTTTTATATTGACGTTTGTATAAAACGGCTCTTGTAATTAAAATGTAAATGAAAGTATATTTATAAGATAATAATATTTTTAGTACAGTAGCGTATATATCTTAAAAAATAAACATCCATTGACGCTTTTTGGGATATAATTATATAATGCAGGTGATGATATTACTATGATTCTGTGACCGGTCACCCAATTATAATCCTTGTAGAAAAGTGGACTTGGTGGATTTTAGAATCCAACGTTTCAATTGAGACTTTTAAAAGGAAAATGGTGCATAGGGCGACTTATAAGGGGAGACCATGGAATCCGGGTCTTGGACTTTTATGAAACTTTGAGGATCGACTTTTGGAACCTAAAAAATGGAGCCTAATATCCATAGTTTTATGCCATTAGACTTTAAATCTGTAATAGTACCAAAAAACATTGTTATTGCTCATATAGGCAATGCTAAAAATCAAATATATATAAATATACTATATGAAAATACTACTGGATTTTCTTTAAACTAAAAGTTGAAATAAACGGTATTTATAGGATGGAAATAGCATTTCTACACCTTTAAATTTTCTCAGAATTACAACTTTTTAATATAAGTTGTAAAAACCACTAAAATAACCTTAGATACGTCAAGAAAAATACCGAAAATACTTTCGACTATTGCGAAGATAATAATAGTTAACATCTAATAAATAATAATTATTATAATAGCACATGTATTGTTGCATAAAATCATTAAAACGTAAAACATGCCTGATAACGCCTAAACCATTTTTACCCGTGATGTATCATTTTCACCCACATTTATAAGAAATAAAACATAAAATATACTAATATACATTATTACATTAATCTTTAAATACCCTTTGAATCAATATTTCAAAATATCAATGGAAAAGTTATATAAAAACAAAACAGAAATATTGCCGTTTATAAGTAATTTTATTCTCTTTCAAATGCAAAATAAAGCCATCATAAAACGTCCCTTAGCTCAATGGGTTAGACACTTGCCTACCAATATAAAACGCCCAAGCAGTCAAGGGTTCGATTCCCAGTGAAAATTCTTGATAATTTTTCTTCAAGTTTTTCATCGGGAAAATATCTCCCGTTCAAAAATTTCTGAAACGCTATAGTCAGCAAGTTATGGGTTTCGCTCGACTGACATCGCACAACACAACAAACAAATATGTACAATAAAATACAAATGTACAATACAAAATCACGTATTCATTGTGACATATCGGAGTCTAAAAAAAGGAAATACATAGCCGTTAAATACAAAGAAAGAAAGAATTAATCAATAATATTATTTCTAAAATATTAAAATAATTTACCTTATCGATTTCGGAATATCGTAAAATATCATATAAGAAAGAAATAATTGTAAAAAAAACTGATCGATAAATCTCAAAATTTCTTTCCAATTCAGAATCAACATTAAAAAACAAAAAGATGAGCCCTGGCTTACTAAAAACGACCACGTTTCTCTCCAGATATAAACGATCAAAAGAAACTTATAAAGAAATATAAGCTCAAATAAATCGGAATATTATGGTCGTTATGATTTAAGCTCCTAACAGTCTCAAGAGATAGTAAAAATCTACCATTCTGGAAATTTTCAGAAGGAATCATAACATTTTACTCAAGTTATCATACGCCAAAATAACGATTTGTATTGCAAAATTATTTTTTTCTGGAAAAAGAAGAAAAATAAAGGCTTGAAATTTTTACAAAATATTCTCTTCCATATTCCTAATTACCTCAAATTTTATTAAATTTTCCATCTTATATTTCCTAGATATCACCGTTTAAATAAAACACGACGTTTTCAGATATAAAAGAAAAAAGGAAACAGCTTATTTAAAAGGTAATTTAATACTCTTTCAAATGCATACAAAACTAATCGATGATATTATTTTAAACATACCAAAAAAACTAAAACTCAAAAATCGAAAAACTGCTAAACAAACAAAAAACATAGAAAAACAACAAATATATTTTATCAGCACCCTTTCATTACAAAAAAATCATTGATCCATTAATTTTGACCGTGAATGTTCAGAGTAAACTTCGTACACATCCATCCACACACACACATACACACACACACACACACACACACACACACACACACAGACTCACGCACACACATACACACACACACGCACACACATACACACCACGCACACGCACATACACACACACACACACACACACGCACACACAGCCACACATACTCACGCACGCGCGAACACATGCACACACGTGCACACACACACAAACACACGCACACAAATACTCACACGCTCATACATATACACACACACGCATACGCACGCACGCACGCACGCACACACACACAGACACACACACACACACACACACACACACACACACACACACACACACACACATCCATACAGACATTTTCTAAGAATAATGTATTTTGATTCCTAATGTCTGAAAACATGTTTCTAATAAGTTGTTAGCAAAACGTTTTTTAGGATCACAAAGCTTCATCTATGAGGAAGCAAAAGGTCAGTGTGCCTTTAATGCTTTCTTTTAAATTTTAACTTTTCTTTACCTATTTTGGCAGAATAAAAAATTAGAGTTCGATATATATGGTGAGCACAGCATACAGTCCGATGAATTTCATTAATTCGTTACATAGTAGACACACTTTTTAATAAATATATATGTAAATAGAGAAAAAAGGAATACATTGATTTTCAAAAAACTGTAATAATTCTATAAACATTATATTATATTTATTTTCAAATACGACTTTATACGGTTCTTAAAAAACTTGTGACCTATCCGTAAAACATACGTTTTTCAAACGTATAAGGTAGGCAAATATAAGTTCTTCAATTCAAATAGAAATTCAATAAACAAACTATCATCTCTAAGCTCGAACCCCTAAACTAAATTTAGCTAAGCTCACCAATTTACAATAGAAAAAATTAGAAAAAATAGACCATAATCCTTAAACCGATATACCTAAAGCGTAGAAATTTGCAATAATAAAAATTTAAAAAAATAAACCATCAACCCGAAGCTCTAAACCTTAAACCTACATTCTCCCAGCGCAGCAATTAAAATAAACCATCATCGCCAAGCCATAAACCCAAGAGCCCCCAGTTGAGCATTTTGCAATATTAGAAATTTAAATCAATAAACTATCAATCGGAAACTCCAAACCCTTATCCGAACTACCACAAAACGCAGCCATTTTCAGTAATAAAAATTTCAATAAATAAACCATCATCCCTAAACCCTATACCCAAAACCCAACACCCCCCAGTTGAGCATTTGGAATACCAGAAATTTAAATCAATAAACTATCAACTGAAAACTCCAAACCCTAATCCGAACTACCCCAAACGCAGCCATTTGCGGTAATAAAAATTTCAATAAATAAACCATCATCCTTAAACCCTAAACACATAACCCAACACCCCCAAGTTGAGCATTTTGCAATAATAAAAATTGCATAAAATAAACTACCATCCCTTAGCTCTAAACTATAAATCGAACTACCCCATATGTAGCAATTTGCAGTAATACAAATTTCAATAAATAAACCATCATTCCGAAGCTGTAAACCTTAAACCGAAATTCTCCCAACGCAGCAATTAACAGAAATAAAAATTTATATAAATAAACCATGGTCGCTAAGCCCCAAACCCAAAACCCAATACCCTTAACTTGAGCATTTTGCAATAATAAAAGTTTAAATAAATAAATCATCATCTATAATCTATAAGCCTTAACCCTTTGCGGCACACATTTTTCAGATGAACGGTTTTTGATGAAAATCGGTTTACAGGGGTTTTCGGGGTCGCTGATTATGAATCTGAACTCCGATCTTGATAATTCAAAATGGCGGATCCAAGATGGAGGCCAAAATTGTAATATCACTGTATTTTGCTCAAAAATCGTACACCGGGGTTCTCGGGGTCGCTAATTACGAATCTGAATTCAGATTTTGAAAGTTCAAAATGGCGGATCCTAGATGGCGGCCAAAAATTGTAATATCAATGTATTTTGCTAAAAATTCGTATACAGGGGTTCTTGGGATCGCAGATTATGAATCTGAACTCAGATTTTGAAAATTCAAAATGGCGAATCCAAGATGGCGGCTAAAAATTCAAAGACAATAAATTTTAGCTGTTTGTAGTATGAACCGTGCTCAGGTGACTGTAGAGACATGTACCTGGACGAAGCGGTCCCTGTCTCCATTTTTTCTTTTATTTAATTTTTTTAATTTATTATTAGGTATTTGTTCTTTTTCTAACTTATTCTTAAAAATTCTATTTTATTTGAACAATATAATTTATATTTATGCACAGTAATTGTAGAAACAATTTTGTTATTCCTTTATGCAGAGTGGCAGATTGCAAGCAGTGGAAAAAAATTTAGTTCAGTAAGGTTTAGCTTTGGTACTGCACAGACCGCAACGTCGCAAAGTCGTTAAAACCTTTTTCCAAAAGATATTTGAGATTTACTGTTTACATTAGGAGGATATTGTTCTTGGTATTTCCTACCTTTCGGTGTTGGAAAACTATCGTCTGCTAGTTGATCAATCAAAAGCTATATGAAGTTTATTGATTTCAAACTATGTTTCAAATTTTTTGTATTGTGAACAATCAACGCATTTATTATAGTTAAATCTACAAAATGCCAGAATATGCGGTGCGACCATTTCTTAGACTCTATACATTTTTTAAGTTGATACAAGGTGGTTGGATCTTTCAAAATACCCCATATTTTTATGATAATCAGCGCAAATAACTGGGCAATTTATACTTTCAGCTGAACCATGATTTCGTGTCCTATTTGTAACAGTAACTTCGTAAATATCATGATAATTGGATACAAGTAAAACAATTTTTTTATCCATCCATTTGATCTAGCTAATTTCATCACCACAAGTACGGTATTCATATTGTCCATGATCCATTTTTTATCAGCAATCTCAGTTTTTTGTAAACCTTTTCTGTTACTACAAACTGTTCTGCAAGTGAAAATTGTATCTTTTTTCAAATCTTTCATAAGATCAAGACTAGTAAAGTAATTGACAAAAAATACATGGTGATTTTTCCCCACTAATCTACGCATCAAACCGTTTACAACACTTGCACCTAATTGTTTTTCAGCATTTTTAGATTTACCCATATACATCTGAAACTCGCATACGTACCGTGATGAGTTTGCGAGTGCCCAAATTTTATATCAACGTTTCATGGGTTTGTTTGGCATATATTATTTCATACTACTGCGGCCTTTGAACTTTATCATAGACTCGTCCACAGATTGATTTTCACTTGGGTTGATAGCAGTTTTTAGTTTGTTTCCGTTAGTTTGTCTAATGATGGTCTCAGTTTGTATAATTTATCATAGTTATTCTCCCCTTTTTTCGGTTCCTGACCTTTGTCGGATAAGTGTAAATAGTTCAGGAAAAACCCGAACCGATTTAACGTCATCCGTTTGCTTACGTACGAATCATTCAATTTCTGATCTAATGACCAAAAATTACGGTAAGAGGGAGATTTTTTAACACCCATCAAAATATTAATAGCAAAAAAGTTAATAATTCGCCTTTGGATATTGGGTTAATTTTACTTTTCTCTTGTAGTGAATAAAGGTTCGTTTGCTCGACAATTAAATCTAATAGCTCATTAGGAAACAAACTTAAATATATATCCAAATGTGTGATTACATTGTCGGGAATATTTTACCGAAAGTTTCAGTGAATGGAATATCATCTCTGGTTTTTCCGCTCTGCGTCCACTTATCAATATCAATAATCTCGCTAGAATCATTTTCATCGAAACATTACGAGTCGGAATCACCTTAATCTACTACACTTTCGGAATCATCTTCAACGTCAGAATCACATAACCCATTAATAGATTTAGAGTGACTAGAAATATAAGCGATTTCATACATATTTTAAAAATTTATTACAAGATTGTTTCTTTTGTACCAAGTTATAAAAGAAAAGTCAACATGATTCGTGAAAATGACTGGTGGTGAATTATATGATTATCACAAAGAATCAGCGAAAAAAGATTCTATTTAATATTCCGTTAGCCCGCCATTCAAACGTGATCTGTAGCACGAAAAAGTTGTTATTACATAAATATCACCTCACAAAGTAGAGCATTATCCCAGTAAACTATATACTTTAATAGTTTATAATTTGTGGTGGAGTGCCAAAACACCTGCAGTATTTTGGGATAATTTTCAAAAAATAATGTTTTAACAGATGTAGATGTGCGGTCTGTTTGACTTACTGAAAGCCTTTTCATCATTACCCGTAGTAATCACTTTTCAGAGTTACTCAATTGACATTAAGCTTGCTTACAGGAATTAATTACAGTTACGGAAAGTAAGAATAATTTATATTTATTGGGTGGGTTTTAGGGTGCTCGAACGATGACTTTATATAATTACAATCGAACTTCACTTACAGGTAAGCTAATTTGATCGACCATGTAACCGTGAGATTGGGGGGGGGGATACAATCTTCTTCCCGTGGTATTTCCCCGGATCGTGGAGTGTAACACGAAGTGCGAGGTTCCGAGACTTCGCTCGGGAAACTCGCTGCGTACCGCGCGCGGCTATCTCCGCGCGTGCAATACTGTATAAGCGCTTATCCCACGAGATCCTGGCTACTCATAGCAGGTTACTTACCTTTTTCACGTATCCGGCAGATAATGATTTTATATTAAGCATGTATTAGACGTTCGTATAATTACATAAAAGATGGGGGTGCGGGTCCGCCGGTATGCTCGCGTGTCTAAGTTCCGCGTCGACATGCACGCTAGAGAACGATACCCCGACCCGCGTGGCTGGGGTTGTCAGTAAGCATCGCTGCGTTGACGCCGCGGGTAAAAGTAATACGGCCTCGCCCTTTTACTTACAAATCGCTGCTCTATGAGAGGCCAAGTATACTTCTGCGTCTAGCGTCACCGCGGGGCTTCCTTCTCGCTCTTTCACACACGAGCGGCGGGTGTGCTGTTCGCACAGGGAAGATGGCGAGTTTTTGATGGTGGTGTGAATGACAAGCAGTCCCTGGTGACTGACTGACTGGTGTTCCCTCTCATATTCAGGTGCACACAGCCCCGCTTTTCTCTCACACTTTCACAACACACACCCGTTCATACCTCACACCAGATTCCCCGAACATCGGGAGGATCGCGGTCGCCGATTGCTTCTCACAACGAGGATCTATTACGCTGTGAGCTCGAAAGTGCTCACCTAGTGCACGCGCATACATTCACAAGTAAACTTGCGTGCTTCGTTTCCGGTCGAGCGGTCGGACGTCCCGAGCGCCCACTGGGACGATATTATACCGTCATATCAACGAGCTCGGTTCTGTCCGTGTAATTCGCTGCAGCGAGAATTCCTCCGTATTCAATTTACTAGCAGGTGCTCGTTATAGCCCCCTCCCCAAAGCTGAATTATCGTCCCGATTCTGGCTATGTCTCTAACCGCCTGGCGGAGTGCCACTGCGGTGCTTATGTGCTCTCTTTGTACTTCCTCTCGTTCACAGGAGACCCTCTGTTCTCACTCCGAGCGCTCCGTTCGCATGGCGCGGACGGCCTAGAGCTCCTCTCGGTGCTCTCTGATCAGGCGTGGCCAGTCCCCGGCCCTGCGCTCGAAACCGCCACCGTATACTCGGTATTCCATGCTATAGAGCTGTAAAGCCTCGCGCTCCATGGCCGTCGACTGTTGAGAGGCCTTGAAGGCACTCTCCAGGCATTCCTCAAGAGTGGCCCATTCCCCCTCTAAGGAACCTTCTTCGGGGCTGGTGGGGCATTCGCGCACGTCATCTCGTTGAGGCTGCCCCTAGCTGGCTTATTCTGCCTCGTTATTCTCGGGGGAGCTCTGCATCTGCGGTGCCCCGGGGATCAGTAGTGGCTCCGCTGTCGCTGCCTCGATAACCTGGGGATGACGTGGGTAGCGCAAGATGACGGCTTGAGGCCTTTGCTCTGGTTCGAACTCTTCATCAAAGGTCTCCTCACCGATGGTCCATTTCTCGTTGGGGTCTAGCTCGATTATGTGGGCGTCTCGCTCTGCGGTGCGGTGGGCCATCTGTGCTCCCGCGCCGGGAGCGATCTCAACCACTTGAGCAAAGAGCTCGGCCAACCTCGCCGGATCCACGTCTCCTCTGAAACAAAATAATTTAGTTCCCCAGGTGACATGCTATCGGATGGCATTCAGGAAAAACTTTCGCACGTTCATCTTGCGGCACAGTGTTCTTCCATGCATTGTCATTCTGCAACGTCAAGGATAATGTATCGTCCAAATGGTATACATACAGTTACCTCCCACTACTCTAAATAATGGGCAGTCGCTGGGGGCGTCTCACAATTTTCCACTAATCCTTGGTAGTGTCGGCTCAGCCTATTACCAATATCACAGGCTCGTCATCCTCTAGGGGGCAAAAGTGTTATTATAATCGCACGCAATAGCGGCAGCGCGATATTGGAATTTAAGTTTATATTCGAAAAACACGCTAGAATAATCTCAGTATGAGTACGGAAAATAGAGCGCCCACGTACAGCTGTGAAATTGTAAAGAGCGTATGTACAGAAGAAACGCAGAAAATATCTGAAAACGAAGCAATTGCTGCACTAGACAATTGGTGCTACAGCCTAGAACCGACAGAGATTGACGAAACTCTGCACGAGCTCCAGCGTAAGCGCGGAGGCCAACGGTTGCAACAGCTGAGTAGGCTGCAAGAATGGCTCTTTGGGAAATACTCCGAGGAAGATTCCCAGCAGAGCCTAGAGCTAGATGCTGTGCCCGCGCGTGGGAGGCGCGAAGAATAACGGACAGCATACATACAGAGAGTACACTACTTGCAAACGAGATTGATAATTATAGCCGAAAATGGCGACCCGGACAGACATATCCAAGGTTTTACGTGCGACACCTCTCCGAAGGGTTATTCACACGGCTCACTTTTGGAACTTTTGCTCTCTGGCCCTTTCAGAGAGAAAAACACCGCTAAATGCCATCCCGCAGGATCAACCGCACATTCATACCTCAATCATACCCATTTATCCACTTCCCTGTCTTACTAATCCCAAAAAGCTACTAATCCCTCAGAGCCCGAATCGAGATACGCTCGGCATGGGTGTGACCGCGGCCTCGCCTTACCTACCAACCACCTACCCTGGCGCGCTGTAGCTGTAGGGCAGGCTTCATATTTGGTGAGGTTCGAGCTCATCTAGAATGCTCTACAGGTTCTGCAACTACGATTGCGCCAGCTGAGAATGCAGCTTACCCATCGAAGATCAGTACTGCGGGTCACAGGGGTTTCATGTCCTCGCCCTTTACATCCTATCACCTCTACCCTCGTAACTTTGGGTTTCGACCAACTGCCACCACGCATCTAAACCATTGCCGGCGGCGTTTTACACCCGGGCTTGCATCAGCCGGTGGTACTAATTTTGATGGTTAACTCATCTCTAGATTACTTTCAGTTCGAGTTAAAGCTCTCCAAGTGTTCCTCGCCCTCCGTGCTCTCAGACTGGTATCAGCTCGAGATCGTTTTCTGTCCGCATCTACTATTTTTGCCAGGGTTTCACCTTAGTCGTCGGTCGATAGTCATAGGTCGAGCTGAGCTTTACCGTCTCTCTCGCCGGTGTTATGTCGAGTTTTCGGCAACGGGGGCTGAATCACTTACCCTCCAGCAACGATATGGAGGGACCAGGTACCCTCGTGGCACAACACTATGGCGTCACATGGCGACCCGGAAAGTGCACAACCTGCTGAACCGCGTGAGAGATTTCACAATAACCACGGAGCATCAGCAGTAACCACCAGAAGCCTACCACGCAGGAACAGAGAGGCCAGCAGCCGCACTGTCCTGAGGTGCGCCCACGTCAACAAAAAATGGCACGCGCAACGAGCTAGAGAGCTCAGCGGTACACGCAACTGCGGCCGGCGGGCCGCCAGTTGTTGCGAACGCGCAAGCCCAAGTGCAAGGGGCCGGAGGCAGTGACGGGAATAAGACGCTAACCTCACCAGTAGGATAAAAAATTGAATTGTCTATTGAGTAAATCAGGGCGTTTGAGGAGTCTTGAAAGAGGACAGACGTCCTCGAAAGTCAAATTGCTGAACTAGCACGCCTCGTTAAACAATTAATTATACCGGGCGTTTCAGCTCAGGCGATCGCGTCTAGTACATTCAATACTTCAGCTGATTCGCCTTCGAGTATACAGATGCACGCGCAGCACCAACAGTGACAACGTCGCATGTCAGCGCCTAAAAGCGTCTTGGGGGGAGCAAAGAACCCCTGCAGGTCTCGAAAGCCACTAGCAGTGTACTGGAGAGATAAAAGATGCTGCTAGAGCGCCCTGGTTACAGTCTTGCGAAGACACACGATTTTGGTGCGGCAGCGGCCACAAGAAACAGCTGATCGCAGAGGCAGATGTGCACTCACGGGACGAACCAAGTAAGTCCAAAAAGATAAAGCGCAAGCGAAAGAAGGCTAACGTTGAGAGTGCGTAAAGGACCGAGAGTAGAGTTGGGAGAGATGGTGAACAGCATACAAGTAGATGCAAGGCGCAACTACGTGCAATGTCCACGCCGAAGACTGCCGAGTACAAGGCAGGCATGGATGTCGTGAGTACCCGCGCATCCTACACGGGCTTCGTGAGAGAAGGCGGTGCGCCCGTAAATAACGCAACAATGACGCCAGACACGCCGAGGAGAGGCGACGATCACGCGAATGCATGGGAACTAGTCGAGGGAACGTTGCGTTGGGAGATGCATAACAGTGACGCAATATCTCAAAAGGGAACTGTAGGCCCTAATGGCAGTGCGATCCAATCGAGTCCAGGTCGTAGAGCACATTTAACTGGACGTTGTAGCGTGCAAGCGAATGTACCGCAAGCAAGTGCGAGTTAAACGTATGGCAACCCCTTGCAAGTACGAAGTAATTTCCAGAGCGGGATACTCGGCCACAAGCTACATCGGTAAAAGTCGCCCAGGACTTAACCGCCCGTCGTGCGAAATGAGCTCTAAAGTGAGGACGCTTGGCGCTTGCTGCATTCAGCAACTTCTGGAGGAAGTCAGAAGCATGCGTAAAGAATTGCTTGAAATGAGGGGGTTACTGCATGCTCCCTCGGGGCGGCAGGTTGTCTGGATGACGGCACAATCCAGTTGCGCGACACCGTAGCAAGCACAGGACAAGGAGCCGACGTCAGAGTACGGTCTCAGCGTAGACGAACATGAAGATGAACCTCACGTTGTAGAAAGAGTCGCTATTGTCTCAAGCAACATGACCTTTGGAGAGAAGGGGCGCGAGGTCAATGCTCTCACTGAAGCACAACCCCTGGAAGTTATCGAGAGCTCGAAACTCGGAACAGCACTTCGACAGACGAATCTGCGACGAAGTCGAACGGGTGAAGCGTCGGGATCTATCTTCCAGTATAAAATGTGACAATCATGAAAATTTGCGAGTGTTGGGCTTGTGGCTAGCAAGCGCACCTAATGTGATCCTGCCCCACGAACTACGCCAAAGGAAAAATGCATCAGCAGACAAGGCCTCCTTTGAGGCGAGGTTCCGAGGGCAAACAAACCAGTCGTTGTCGCGCCTACTGGAATACGGAACACAGGGAACATGAGCGTACCTTAGAGCGTGAGAACAGATCGCGGACCGACTGTACGCTCGGTAAAAGATCAAGCGATCTGCCTCAAGGGCTTGTAGGCTCGGCATGCTATTTTTGTGTTTTGCGAAAGCGTGAGAAGTACGTGGAGCTGTCCGCGCTTGAACGAGAGGACGGACGCTTGCTAGCCAATAGCAAGGGACTGCTGACCATCTGCACCCCGTCAAGGATATCTCGCCATCTTCACCATGCGTACAGCAGATCCGTTACTAGAGTGTGAGAGCGAGAGTGAGATACAGCGGAGAAGCGAGAACCAGAAATGAGCTTGGCCATTTTGTATAAGGTAAGGGGCGAGGCCCTGTTACGTTTACCCTCGACCTGAGCACGGTGGCGCTGACGGAAAAGTCCGGCCACGTGTACCAGGAAATCGTTCTTTATCAAGCGTGTCGGTGAGAGAATTAAGAAAGCTAGCACATCGGGGGACTCGTGCCCACGTATTTCATGTAATTCTTTGAATATTCAATATAAACTTAATATATAGTCATTCGTGTAGTTATTTGTACGGAATATCCTCTTCCTTCCCGCTTACCCCAGCTAACGTGGTCTTTCAGAGAAGCTGGCCGGATACGCGAAGCAGATAAGAAACACTATTATGACCAGCGAAAAGCTCAAGTGGTACTCGCAAACAGGGTAGTACGTGCGCTAGACACGACGCAAGCATTCCCAGCGAAGACTCGGAACTTTGCACTTCGTGCTATAGTGCACCAGCCATACCATATTCCCTAAGACCTAAACCAAAAACCGCCGAATAGAGCATTTTGCAATAATAAAAGTTTAAATCAATAAACCATGATGTCTAAGGTTTTTAAAAATTTAAATAAATAAACCATCATCCCGAAATTCTAAACCATAAACCGAACTACGCTAAGCGCAGCAATTTGTAGTAATAACATTTTTAATCAATAAAACATTATCCCGAAGCTCTAATCCTTAAACCGAACAACCCCAAACGCATCAAATTGCAAAAATAACAATTTCAATACATAAACCATCATGCTTAACTCTGAACCTTAACACGAACTAACCCAAGTGCACCTTTTGCTAATAATAAAAGTTTATATAAATAAACCATCATCCCTAAACCCTAAACACAAATGCGAACACCCCCGAAATGCGCATTTTGTCAAAATATATATTTTAATAAATAAACCATCATCTCTAAACCTTAAATCGAACTACCCGTAGTGCATCAATTTGCAATAATATAAGTTTACTTGAATAAACCATTGACCTTAAGATTTAAACCTTAAACCAAGCTACACGAAGCACCACAATTTGCCATGATAAAAATTTAAATCAATAAACCATCATCACTGAGCTCGAAACCATAAACGAATTACCTGAAGTGCAGAAATTTTCAATAATAAAAATTTAAATAAATAAACCGCTTTCCGAAGCTCTAAACCTTCAACCGAATTATGCCAAGCGCAGGTATTTGCGGTAATAAAAATTTCAATAAATAAACCATCATCCTTAAACCGAAAACACATAACCCAATACTCCCAAGTTGAGCATTTTTCAATAATAAAAATTTAAATGAATAAATATTTATCCCGAAGCTCTAAACCTGAAACCCAACTGCCCCAAGGGCAGCAATTTACAATAATATAAGATTAAATGAATAAACAATCGATCGTAAGCTCTAAACCTTAAACCGAAATGCCCCAAGCGTAGCATTTTGGAATAATAAAAATATGTATAAATAAACCATTATCCCTAAATCCTACATAAAAAACCCAACACAACCGAGTTGAACATTTTGCAAAAATAAAGATTTAAATTAATAAACCATCATCCCTAAGATCTAAACCTTAAACCGAACTACCCTAGGTGCATCAAATTACAGTAATAAAAATTTAAATGAATAAACCATCATGTCTGAGCCCTAAACCCAAAGACCAACATACTAGATTTTAGCATTTTGCCAAAATTTAAGTTTTAATAAATAAACCATCATCCCTAAGCTTTAAGCCCGTAACCCAAAACCCCCGAGTACAGTATTTAGCAATAATAAAAATTTAAATGAATAACCCATCATCCTTAGCTCTTAACCTTAACCCGAACTAACTTAAGAGCAACTTTTTGCAATAATAAAAGTCTAAATATATAAATCATCATCTCTAAAACCTAAGTACAAAACACAGAACCCCTGAGATTAGCATTTTGAAATAATAAAAATTGAAATCAATAAAACATGAACCCGAAGTTCTTTAAAAATTTAAATAAATAAACCATCATCCCGAAGATTTAAACATTAAACCCATAACCCCCAACTTGAACATTCAGCAATAACAGAAATTTAAATTAATAAACCATCGTCCCTAAGCACTAAACTGTAAACCGAAATACGCCAAGCTCATCAATTTGCACTAATAAAAATTAAAATCAATAAACCACTATCCCTAAGATCATTAAATATGTAAGCTAATAAACCATCATTCCGAAGCTTCAAACCTTAAACCGAACTACCCCAACCGCAGCAATTAGCGGTAATAAAAATTTAACTAGGTAAACCATAATCCATAAGCTCTACACCTTAAACCGAACTACCCCAAGCGCAGAAAATTGCATAAATAAAAATTTCAATACATAAACCATCATCCCTAGCTCTATCCCTTAAACCAATCTACAACAAGCGCAGCTTTTTATAAGAATAAAAATTTCAATTTATATACCATAATCCTTAAACACAAAGCTCGAAATCCAAAAACACCCGAGTAGATCATTTTGCAATAATAAAAGTTTAAATAACTAATCCATCATCCGTAAACCCTAAACACAAAACCCAACACCCCCGAGTTGACCATTTGATAATAATAAAAATTTAAATCTCCAAACCATAATCCATAAACTCTTTAAAAATTTAAATAACTTAACTATCATAACAAAGTTCTAAACCATAAACCGAACTTCGACAAGAGTAGAAATTTACAGTAATAAAAATTTCAATAAATAAACCATCATCCATAAGCTTTAAACTTTAAACCGAAATACCCCAAGGGTATCATTTAGCCATAATTAAAATTGAAATCAATAAACCATTATCCCTAAGCTCTTTCAAAATTTAAACAAATAAACCATCATTCCTTAGCTCCATACCTTAAACCCAAAACCCCCGAATTGCGCATTTTGCCAAAATAGATATTTTAATAAATAAACCATCATCTCGAACCTCTAAACCTTAAATCGAACTACCCGTAGTGCATCAATTTGCAATAATATAAGTTTACTTGAATTAACCATTGACCTTAAGATTTAAACCTTAAACTGAGCTACACGAAGCACAACAATTTGCCATGATAAAAATTTAGATCAATAAACCATCATCACTGAGCACTAAACCATAAACGAAGTACCTGAAGTGCAGCAATTTTCAATAATAAAAATTTAAATAAATAAACAGTCATTCCGAAGCTCTAAACCTTTAACCGAACTATGCCAAGCGCAGGTATTTGCAGTGATAACAATTTCAATAAACAAACCATCATTCCTAAGCCCTAACCGCGAAACCCAAACTCACCGAGTTGAGCATTTTGCAATGACAAAAATTTAAATTAATAAACCATCATCCCTAAGCACTAAACCCTAAATCAAACTACGAAATGTGCATCAATTTGCAGTAATACAATTTTTAATAAATAATCCACCATCCCTAAGCCCTCAATCTGAAACACAAACCCACTGAGTTGAGCATTTTACAATGACAAAAATTTAAATGATTAAACCATCATACCGAAGCTCCAAGCCTTAAACCGAACAACCCCAAGCTTAGCAATTTGCAACAATAATAACTTATATAAATAAACCATCATCCCTAAGCCCTAAGGCCGAAACACAAACCTCCGAGGTGAGCATTTTGCAATAATAAAAGTTTTAATAAATAAACCATCTTTCAGAAGCACTAAAGCTTGAAGCCAAATACCTGAAGTTCAGTGTTATGGACAGTATAGTTGACGTGCGTGAGTGTGGGAAAAGGATGGGAGACTCGCATTATATACACGTAGCAATTAAGCTACGTGGTTCTTTGGTGGTTGGAGTGCTCGGAAAGATAAGACAAGGAGTTAGACTAATGATTGTTGTTTACTTGCGTTTTAGAGAGAGGTATGTATAGGGCCTCAGCTCAAGCCGAACTGGCCTGAGATGCGCTCGCAGTGCGACGCAAAGTCGGCGTCCGAGAAGATCTTGCAGCGTAAGCACGCGCGCTTCGCGGCTGGACACAGGCCATATGTGTCCTGCGGCAACCGACGCTTGCTTGCGTACGTGACTCGTTCGTGGATCGCACGTCGACGCTACGGCGATTCAATGATGTATATAAAGAGGTTAAAAATTGAAATTTGAAATTCGAAATAAAATAGTTTTATGTAATATTCCGCACATTTTGTAATTAAGATTGAGTTTTCAAGTGTTGTAAGTGTGCTGTTGTTTAGGGGTTTCCTTTTTGTTAGTAGTGTGCAATAATTGTATCTCTCTCTCTCTCTTTTCCATACTTACAACGTAGATATTGCTAGTTATTATCACTTATAGTGTGTAGAGATAGTTCCATTAATTATATAATTAAAATTTATCATGTTTAGTTGTAGAAAATATAATGTATATATTGCTTCTTAAACGTATGTATGATTAGAATAACTATTTATTGAGATATCTTAAGATAAGTGGGGTTTGTATAATAAAAGGAATGAATTTCAGTAGTTAACAGCAAATTAGCTTTTAACTTAAAGAACAAATAAAACGTAAACTTTTGAAAGCTTAAAATAAATGTCTCTATGACACTCCTGCATATTACAAAAAGTCTCTCTTGCATCCAATCTTACTTCACTCGATCACACTATATAATCTGTACATTCGGTGATACGTCGCTGCTATATCAGATACCTGGCTGGAGATGGTGGAGACTCTTCTGATCTCTCCTCGCAGCCTCGCTACTGCTGCGGAGCTGGCCGGGTGCGGGGAAGACTTTCTTAGTCCCTTCTCGCAACTTACTATTGCTGCGGAGCCGGCATCAACGCATTCCTATGCTCTACATCATGGCTTATCGGCTACGCGATTCTCGGCGCTCTATCGGTCTTTCAGCCGGCCAGAATCTCGACATCTCAAATGTCTCCATGCGGACTGTACTTGGTTCGACCGATCTGGCTGTGTCTGTAACTAGCTGAGAACGCATGAAATGTCTGGTGCCCCTGGTAAAAAAGTACATATGCAAATTGCCAATGCAGTGATGACAAGGCCTATTATCGAATAAGCACAAGTAGTTTCGCGAATTCAAAAAGTTTATGATAGTCTAAATTATCATGTTGACGCGTTAATTTTTAAAAGTGAAGAATTTTTCCGTTTGTATAAATATTAAAATATTCATATAAAATTAAGGCAATTTGATTTTTGCACAAAATATTTTGTATCAAAATATCAATTAACTAAGTATTTCTAATTCTCTTAATTTTTTAAATGAAAGCAAAATTGTTTGTTTTGTATTTGTAAACATTGAAGTCACATTTTTTGTTACATTGTGAAATTGTAGTAATTACGTTTTTAACCGGAACTTTTTAGTCAAGTGGAGTTTGACTTTTTCAATTTTTGGATTTCAGAAAATTTAATTTAAATCTGATTTTTATTTTAAAATAAGTTCTTTTCGAATGAATTTTGATTTACCTAATTTTTTCTTTAAATTTGAAAAAATTATATTAATTTTTAATTTTTCAATTTCTTTTTGATTTCAGAAAATTATTTTGTTTTGTGCTTGTTATTTTTAAATAACTTTTCATTTTAACCTCTTCGTTTTTAGAGTTTTAGAAAATTATTTATTATTATTTTTTTATAAGCGTTGTTTCTTGAAATTACTGTAATTAAAATCATTCTTATTGCAGCAATTGTAATTGTTTTTATTGTGAATTTTGGCCAAATTATTTAGCCTCTATTCGATTTGTGATATTGGTGTAGCTAACTTTTTTAAAGTTTTAATTCTTATTTAGAATGACTTTTGCCGAATGAATTTGAACGCTAGTTAGTTTCTGGTTCAATAATCGATTTGAATTTTATCGTCTCGTTATTTTATACCATAAGAAGATTTGCAAATATTAAGGGTTATGAACTTTTGGCCAAGTGATTAATATTACTTGTTATTTTTTAGTTCAGATAGTCAATTTTGAAAAAATTTTTGCTAATATTTTAATTACATATGTATGTGTATCTTTAAATCGACATCACATGTCGGGTTTCATTTTGCATTTTCTCGTAAAATGAGATGAACCTTGTTGTGACATTCTTTCGAATTATGAGATTTGTATACTCAAAATAGAGATAAACTAGGCATAATAAAATTATGTCGGCAATCCCTTTTGCGAAGAATGAGTCTGTCACTCTTTTCATGATTTTATTAAATTGGTTGTTTTTGAGTTAACTGAATTTTATATGCGATTCCCAAATTAGCATTCGTTGATACGTTCGTGGGATCGCAAAAGAAAAATGAAAAGAGAAAACAACTATTCTTATCTTTAAACTTGTCCTTTGACTTGCATGCTTAATTGCAAAAGTAATATTTATGTTGAAAAAATTTTTTTGAATATTTTACTCTTTATATCTGAACCAGTGTAGAAGATGCATGTTTGTATATATATATACTAACAGCAAAGTACATAATACTAATATACAGAAGCAAACAAATATATGCAACAGAGTCTCTAAAATTATGCTTTAATTTAATTTTTAATTATTTATTTTTTATTTATTTATTATTTATTTACAATTATTTTCATTTTAAGAGATATATGAATATATTCATATATTTCTCATTACTAATTTAAAAACTGTTATGATATTCTTATTTTACATTTCCAGTATTATCTCAATTTTGTTCACAGTTCTGCTATCTATGTGAGTGATTCAGAGAGTCATTTTATTACGCTTTTCTATTTATTTATTTATTTGCTGATTTATTTTGGTTTTTGACAAAAATATATTACAAATTTATCACTGCAAAATAATTCTTATTTTGAGGTGCCCCGTCAATTAAAGCCGCTTTTGAATTTAAATTATAAGTTAACTGCCAAAATGCACTTCGATCAAATATATCACAGAGGTCATTATGAGTGTTAACATTGGGTTATTCATATGCTTGGAGACTTGTGTACTCGTGCCACATCTTATTGGGACATAGAGTATTAATTACCTCCAGACGAAATATTTATGAAGTCATAAAGCCTTTGTTAACTTCAGACTATATCAGTGCCACAAGTCATAAAGTCTTTGTTAGCTTTAAACTATAGCTACATTGGCTTTGAAGTGCAGTTTGAATACTTATTTTAATGTGTATAATGAACTATTTTTAAATTAATTAGGCTTTGTCGCTTCTAAGTGAACATGCACCTTTAAAATCTTTAATTCTCTTGCTTAGATAGTAAAATATAGTGAACATCAATCTTCTGTGTGTAAAAGTAAAATATTATTAAAGATCAAAAAGGGAAAAACAATTGTTTTGGACTCTCTGAATATAGGTATATACAAAAATCATGAGATACTTTATAAATTTTCTTTTTTATTTGATTTTCTTTATGACTTGAAATTTAAGAGTATTTAGAATTAACGCAGTATAAAAGTGTTTGCAGTATAGATGTGAGTTAACAAAATTTAGGCTACTGTATAACGTTTTTATTTTCAAGTACTCCTCATAGTTGCAAAGATAATTTTTATTTTAACAATTTTAATTTTTATTTTAAAATTTATTTTTCTTGCCTATTGTCAAGAAAGTGTAAAATGGAAATTTCCTTTCATAATTTCGGGACAATGTTTTGAAATTGTAGTGAGCATTATAGCTATAAATATATGTAGGTATACTAACTGTCCTGGGGTATAACGGTTTCTCTCTCTCTCTCTCTCTGTCCGTCGCGCGTCTGCTAGGTGCACCTGCTCGTGTTTCGGCTCCTGCATTTACACCGCACTCTGCTGCCTCCTGCGCCTGTGAGCCGGTCTGTTGTGGTGCCTGCACAGTGGAACATTCTAACCATAGCTGTGATAATAAATCACAGCTTCCACTGGTCCATCGGCACAGCTTTCAACATCCAAGCAACAACACCCGGCCAGGTGTTTTTTGAGGTTAAGAGAGGTGAACACGGCAGAGTGGCGGGAGCCAAGCACGAAGCATAATCCAGAGGTACCACTTCATTCTGGACACACAGCACGCAGCGCCATACTATCAAGGCGCCATCTGCCGACTCGAACTGCAACTACGTGACCACCGAGGCGACACCTGCTGCATCCTAGACACACCATCAGTACCTTCCACGACTCATCTTTGTCGCCACTAACACCATGGTCGACAACTGCGCCATCTGCGGGGAAGTTCCTAGGAGCAGCAACTCGCTACGTAAGTGCTGCATATGCGATATTACTTACCATCCGGCGTGCAAGCCTCTTGCAGTGCTTACCCGCGTACAAAGGAATGCATTGCAGCTACATACTAAAGCGGTAGCGTGCCAGGCATGTATCGACTCGAAGAGGTCGATGTTCGAGTCGGCAGTCGCGCGCGCGACGAACGCCAGCAAAAATATGAGTGGGAAAGAGAAGGAGCTAGCCGCGTCCACTCCGGCCAATAAAAGGCCTGCAACAGCTGCTCGCACCAATCAGGCGAGCAAGGCCGCGCCCACCAACTCCTCACTCTCTCCGTTGCAGGGGCTAAGCCCCGCCCCCACCAGCAGCCTACTCCGGTTGGCCTCACAGTCTCCTGTGACATCACTAGGCCCGCCCATTTCCAGTACAGGAGCAGAGCACAGTGGGGAATCCCCGAGTGACGTCACGGCCAAGAATGCGGACCGAGCTAATAATACTTCACAGTCCTCCTTCTCCAAAAATAACAGCAGTATTAATGATATAAATGCGTCCGTCATCCGTATGCTAGATAGTACCGCGTTAAAAAAGGGAACAACGGTCTCCTGCCTAGTGGAGTACGCGAATTCTACTTCAAGAAACATTGATAATGCACTTGCTAGACATTGCACCTCTATTGAAGGCAGATTGGAGGCAATTGTAAATAGGCTAAATACGTTACCAGCAGTACATACTTTGGCACTTTCAATTGACTCTAAGCTGCAAAAAATTGAGGAAAAACTGTCGAAACAACACTCCCAGCTGGAGGAGATGAAAAAGGAGAAGCAAGTGCTTTATCAAGAAATAGATAACCTAAAAATTAAAAATAAAAAATTACATGATAATAACGTAGAAACGAACACTTTATTGACCAATACAGAGGTAAATTATAATATGTTAATTGATAAAATCGATAACCTAGAGCAGACAAATCTCGAGTCACAGACTAAAATTGATAATCTTGTATTAAACACTTTTGAAAACGATTTCCTAAATTTAACAAATAAAATCAATAGAGTTGAACTTGACAACAAGGAAATAATAACAAAAATAGAAAAAATAATAACAAAAGAAGATTTTACCTCTGTATATACTACTACTATTGAGAAAATTGAAAGAAATGTTGAGAACATCCAAAAAGATAACCAACTCATACTAAATAAAATAGAATTCCAAAAAATCGCAGTACTACCCAGTACACAAAACAATACCGTTTCTCTTATAAGTACAAAAAAATGTAATACTGCTAATAATAATGCGTCTGCTACGAATAGTACCTTACTTGACAATTATAGTGATATAAGCGAAACAATTGACAATTGTGAAAGCAATAATGACGGGTTTATCCAGATTGTAAATAGTAGAAATAAAATGTCTAGGCGTTTGAACAAGTATAATAACGACAATGCTGACGCTGCGGCATCACCTGCACGAAGCACGCGGGTGCAAACGATTGATGGGGGGACAATGCACAGTAAAAACATTAAAAGCGGTAATACGGAGCTCATTATTTCAAACATTTTCGATGGCGATGTCTCTAAGCGTGTTGACGTCGCACACGCGATACTGTGCCGTGTCCTTCCATCAACACAAAAAATTGATATAATAGGCACACGCCTGCTTCGGTCAGAAGAATCAACAGCTGCGGCATTAGCAGATACAAACAGCGAACGTAGAAGGTCACCATGGGTTGTTACCCTTTCCAGCAGTGCGTTAGGCGAGAGAATAATGCGAGCCAAAAAGCTTATCACTGGCTTTCATGCTAGAGATGTCGACATTGCAGCTCTTGACCAGGACACAAGGGATGGGATTATAAATGGGAAAATTTTTATAAATGAATTGTTAACAAAAGAATGTTTTATTAAATATAGAAATCTCAAGGCCCTTGCGATGAGACTTAATTTTAAATATGTTTGGCATAGAGGGGGCCGTTTCCTGGTGAAGAGGCGCGATGGCGATGTCTCTCATGAATTTTCATCTGCGGCTGATTTACAGACAATTGTGGCATCATATGCCATTAATCAACCATCTCAAACTGTAAATACTGAAAAAAAAAACTGTTGATAATGAAATCGAAATTGATAATAATGTAATTCCGTCAACTGCTGCAAAAAATTGACTATCCGCAGACACTGCTGGGGGGGTTCACTGTAAGGGACTGAGGGCAGGTTTTGTCAATGTTACCTCACTGAAGGGGCACATTGGCATGATTAAACAACACCTTTCAGCTAGTCCTACCTACCATCTCTTTGGGGTTGCTGAGTCGCACCTTGACCCTGATGTTGGGAGTGATCTTATTCAGATCGATGACTACTCACTACTTAGACTTGATCGCAACAAACTAGGAGGCGGGCTAGTCCTGTACATTCATAACACTTTCAAGGCAAATTTACTAAGCAGTTCTCCAACAACACAGGAGGGCAGACCATTTATACCTGAATATTTAATGTGCAGTGTTCAGCAGGGCAGCCTTCCCCCCGTCTTTGTTGCTTTAATATACAGACCACCACACGTACCGTTTTTACAGGGCTCGGACTTAATAGACAAACTGACGATACATACTCAAGACTTTAGTCACAAAATTATTATGGGAGATCTGAATGCGAACCTACTCGGAACGTCAGCCGATGCGAAATTTGTTAGACGGTTGGCTGATGATCTTAACCTTCAAATAATTAATCATGGTGCGACTCATCATCTCACGGATTCTCACACGTGGATTGATGTGATCTTGATAGATAATAATGACGTTGTACTGAGCAGGGACAATCGGCCGGCGCCTTTTCCCAGTCATCATAACATCATAGAGGTCGAGATTGGGGTCGAAACTGCTGCATCCCCTGTGGTTGAATCATTCAGCTACAGGGATTTTAAGTCGATCCAGCAAGACGACCTCCTGTCTCGCCTAGCTGACTGTGATTGGTCGCGGATCGATGGTCCCGCGGCGAATGTTGACAGTCAATTAGAGTGCCTCAGTGTCAACCTCATGGCTGTGATAGATAAAATTGCACCGTTAAAAGAATTCATACCGAAAAAGAAAACAAATCCACCATGGGTTGATGCTGAACTAATACATCTTTACAAAAAACGTGACTCCGTACGAAGACGCTATTCGAGGACCAATGACGACAGACTGTGGCGGGAGTATCAGGGCCTTGCAGCTGAAGCTGAATTACGAACGAAGGAAACAAGGGAAAGATTTTTACAAAATAAAATTTCTGAAGCGATTAATAATAAGAAAGATATCTGGAAAGAGCTCAAGGCTCTGGGCCTTCTGCCAAAGACAAGAGAGGAGCTTCATGGTTTCTCACCGGAAGAGCTCAATGCCCACTTTGCAGGGGTGTCGATCTCCCAAAATGAGGGTGATGAAGAACTTGACAGCGTCCTGACCACTGCCAGTGATGACGGTTTTGTTTTCCGAGAAGTCAGCTTCTCGGACGTGGTTCTGGCTGTTGCCCACTTCTCATCACAAGCCAGAGGGGAAGACGACATTCCCCAAAGTATAGTGGCTAAGGCTCTTCCGTTTGTGGGAGATCATATTGTTAAGATCTTTAACTCCTCTCTGTCCAGTGGCATTTTTCCGGGAGCTTGGAGGGGAGCTCGGTTGGTGCCTTTGAAGAAGAAGCCTGTCCCATCTACGGTGTCAGATTTCCGACCAATTGCCCTACTGAGTTTCCTTTCTAAGGTCCTTGAAAAAATCGTACACGACCAAATAACCAACTTCTTACGAGAAAATAATACTTTGGACCCGATGCAGACTGGTTTTCGACAGAATCACAGTACACAGACAGCACTACTGAAACTGACGGAGGACATAAGATCAGGCATTGACAACAACAAAAAACTATTGACTATTTTGTTAATGTTTGATTTTAGCAAAGCATTCGACACCATCTCACACACTAAACTGCTGCGTAAGCTGATGCGCATGGGATTCTCCAGGAGTGTTCTCATGTGGCTTAAGTCATATATCATGGGGAGACGACAGAAAGTCGTCACAATCACAAACGGGGATTCAGGTTGGCTAACCACCAATCTTGGCGTTCCACAGGGCTCAGTCCTGGGACCCCTGCTTTTCAGCCTGTACATAAACGACTTACAAGACGCACTCGACTTAGATGGTGTCGAACACATACTTTACGCTGACGACTTGCAAACCTACACACAAGTGACCCTGAAAGGTCTTCGTGATGGTATCGGTCACATGTCGACTGTAGCACAAGCAGTGTCGAACTGGGCAACGTCAGCTGGCCTGCGCCTCAATGTCGGCAAGACAAAGGCGATCATTTTTGGATCTGATCACAACATCAAACAGGTTCAGAGCCTCGACTTGCAAGGCATTGAGATACAGACCGGCGTACACGTTCCCTTTGTCGATACAGTCACCAACCTCGGCGTGGTGATGGACGGAGGGTTGACATGGAAGCCGCAACTGAATGCGGTCAGTAGAAACGTAAATAGGGCTCTGTATAGCTTAAAACTTTTCCGTTCAAGCACCACAGAGATACTGAGGAAGCAGCTGGCATGTGCACTGGTACTACCTCACTTAGATTATTGCTCAGTGGTTCTTCTTGATGTGTCAGGGGAGCTCCAGACACGACTACAACGTCTACAGAATGCATGTGTGAGATACATATGTGGTGTTAGGCGGGATGAGCATATCACCGCCTACAGGAAAAAACTGGACTGGTTAGATTTGAAGGTGAGGAGGGAGTATTTTATGGGGCTGCTGCTTTACAAAGCGGTTGTCATGCGGCAGCCACCGTATCTTACTGCCCTCTTTGAAAAAAACCAGGCCAGGACTTCAAGTAGGGGTGGTATGAAAGAGCTCTCGGTTCCGGGGTCGCGCACCGATAAGGGCCTTTTTTCATTCAGAGTTCAAGGTGCGCACCTCTGGAATTCGCTCCCGAGCAGTGTGAGGTGCCTGCCATCTTTTTGTAAATTTAAAACGGCGTTTAGCAGGCACCTTAAGCAATTACATGGTGAAGAGTATGTTCAGAGATAAAAAATGAGTCGAGTATTTATTTAGGCTTTTTATTTATTTAAATTATTTATTTATTTAATTTATTTATTTATTAAAACTTATTTATTTAATTTATTTATTTATTAAAACTTATTTATTTATTTATTTAACTTATTTATTTATTTAAATTTATTTATTTATTTATTTAATTTAATTATTTATCTTGTTTATTTATTTATTCGACGTATTTATTTATTAATTTATTTATTTATTTATTAAATATGTTTAGTGTTAATTAGGTGTGAATGTATTTATTAGCGTGATTGTTAAAGTGTTATGAATGAGTATGTTTTAAGTTTGGACGTGATAGTGTACGCAAAGATTTAGCAAAGCATGTGTATGTATTCTTATATTTATATGTTATCTTTATTGTATTTATTTTTTTATTCTATGTATTAATATTTTTTTTTTTTGACGAAGCGTTTTATGTGATATTTGACTGTGACTAGTTCATTGCATTTAGATTTTATAAACTGACGAACTGATAAAGTGAATTATTATTTTAATAAGAAATATGCAATAAGTGAAAGTAAGATAACAATTATATTAAACCGACTGATATTTTTTAATTATAAATACAACTACATGTACATGAAATTGTAAGATTTTGTCTTCTGACGAATAAAAAGTATATCTATCTATCTATCTATCTCTCTCTCTCTCTCTCTCTCTCTTTCTCTCAACGTGTGTACATATTTCTACCTTGCTGGTTCAATGGTTTGTTTTACTGTGATTCTCGACGGGTAAACATCGACCGAAAATTATGTCAATCTATCCAAGAGATGATCGTCCGAACAATGAGCGTGCTGCAAAACGTCAGAAACGTAGATTTCAAGGAAATCAATTTACAAGTAATTCGGACGAGACGGGGTTTGGTACAAGCAGAAGTGCGAGATAATTATCAACTGCGAGCATCGATGATATAATTGTGCATTCATTTGACTATTATAGAATAATATAATTTTTTACAGTTTTCAATGCACGTACTGATATAATAATATGCAGATTGTGAAAGCAAAGCATACAATTTGCAGAGAGTGGACATCGAGGCTTAGGCTTTAAAATTTTATTATTGTGTGCATGCGGTCGAAGAGAAATAAATTCAGGACCGTTAATATATACTGCCTTCGAAATAAACAGACGTATTGTGTTCGCTATGAGATTATTTGGTATTGGATGAGAAGGCATTAATTTATTTTGTAGTATTATGGATATGTGCCAAGGTTTATCGAAATCGACCTTCGATAAGATATTGCAGCATTTTCACGCAGCGACGAACTCAATGTTTAATAGTGTCTGTAAGAAAGCTGGCAAAGAGGAGCAGCAAAGAAGTGTTGAAAATGGAAAATCCGATACGCATTTAAAAGTTTCCGGTGACGGATAATGTAAAAAGCGTGTCTATACGTCATAGTTCGGTGTAACAACTCTCATTGGTTATTACGCTGGAAAAATCATCGACCTTATTGTTAAAAGTGCATACTGTCAGTCATGTGCCTCAAAAAAAGCATCATTGAAATCACGAAGGTTCAGCGGGGAAGATGCAGGTAAATTCAATGGTAAAAATGTTTTCAAGATCTGACGAAAAATTTGGCGTCAAATATACCAATTATATCGGCGACGGCGACTCTAAAACTTTTACTTGGATTTTGAACATTATTCCACACGGTGACGAGTGCCCTGTCACTAAAAATGAGTGCGTGGGACACGTATAAAAACTTATCGGTACACGACTCCGTAATAAAAAAAAAGCAAGAGAAGCTCGGAGGTAAAAAGCGCCTGATGGATGGCATAATCAAGAAGCTTACCATTTATTATAGTTTAGATATCCGAAGGAATATAGATTCTGTAGAAAATATGAAAAAAGCAATAATCGCTACATTAGATCATTATCGTTCTACAGATGATGTTCGTCGGCACGAGAACTGTCCTCCAGGCACTGACAGCTGGTGCAAATGGCGTAAGGCTGAGGTTCCGAACTCAGTGGCTTCATACAAATATCGTGCTAGATTGATTCAAGAGGATATCGAGTCGCACATTAGTCTTATTTACAAAGAGCTGTCCAAGGATGACCTTCTAACGCGGTGCTTAGGCGGCCACACGCAGAATCCAAACGAATCGTTCAATACTACAGTCTGGTGCATGAACTCCAAACATTTGCATTCTGGCCTAAAAATAGTGGAAGTAGCCACGTTTATGGCTGCAGGCATATTTAACGAAGGCTATTGTGCCATTTCGAAGACCATGCAGTTACTCGACTTCGAAATTGGCCAGCATTGCAAGATGTTTGCGGATAACATCCATGAGCATTAAGAGGCAGAACAGGAGTCAATCCTTATCGAGTAAGGAATCTCGTATATCCAGACGATTGGAACAAATGCATCAAAACCAGTTTTATGAAGAAGCAGAAGGGTTGTTATATGAAGCAGGAATATCCGATTAGTCGATTATTACTGTAAGTAATCGAAAATTAATACTTTTTCCTATCGAAATCTTTGAAGCGCGAATTCTCGAGTTTTCGTTTTTACGATTTTTGTAAATTTGCGGGAAAGATTGCAAGAAAATTATACGATTGATTGAAACGAATGAAAGTTTTTTATGTTCAGAATTAAATTCTTTTCTAGCTACACCTAAAAAATTATTAAAAAAGATTGTTTAAACAATTTTTATAGCACGTTGAAGTGATTTTCTTTTTCTAAAAACGTGGTTTTTTCAACTTAATAAAAATATAGAATTTCGTAATTTTTTCGGGTTTTTATAGCTAAGACTAGAAGGAAACGTATGAAAATTAAAATTTTTTATTCAATCTCTCTTTCGAGCTCTACTTTTCCCGCAGCTGAGAGATTTCAATAACGAGGCTTTGTGCAAATATGTCCTTAAAACATTATATATATATATATATATATATATATATATATATATATATATATATATTAATATTTTTACATACAAACAATGATGATTTTGTATTCCAGGAATATACTTGAAACTATACCAAAAAGTTAGTAATGGTTAGTTATTTCTTTCTATTCTAAAAAATAAAACCGAAAAACAGCGTTTTTAATCTTCCTAAAGCAGGACCCCCCTTAAACCGAACTATCCCAAGCACAGTCATTTGCAGTAATAATAATGTTAATAAATAAACCATCATCCCTAAGCTCTAAACCTTAAACATATATATTCCAAGCGCATCATTTTGCAAAAATTAAAATTTAAATCAATAAACCATTATCATTAAGTTCTTTAAAAATTTAAATAAATAAAGCATCATCCCTACACCCTTAACATAGAACCCAACATGCTCTAGTTGAACATCATCCATAAGCTCTTAACCTTAAACCGAACTACTCCAAGCGCAGAAATTTCCAAAAACAGAAATTTAAATAAGTAAACCATAATCACTAAGCAATAAACCTTAAATCGAAATAAACAAGCGCAGCAATTTGCAGTAATACAAATTTCTGTAAATAAACCATCATCCCTGAGCCCTAGTCCATACACACAAAACCACCGAGTTGAGTATTATGCAATAATAAAAGTTTAAATATATAAACCGTCATCCTTAAGATCTAAACATTAAACCGAACTACTCTTAGCGCAGAAATTTGCAATAATAAAAATTAAAATGAATAATCTATTATCCCGAAGCTCCAAACCTTAAACCGAACTACCCCACGCGCAGCAATTTCGAATAATAAACATTTAAATGAACAAAGCATCATCCGAAAGCTCTAAAGTATATACCTAACTACTCCAAGCGCAGCTATTTGCTATAATAAAAATTTCAATAAATAAACCATCTACCCTAAGCTCTAAACGTAAAACTGAAATACCCCAAGTATAGCATTTTGCAATAATAAAAATTTAATTAAATAAACCGTCATCCCTAAGTACTAAACCAAAAATCCAACACCGCCCATTTGGTCATTTTGCAGTAACAGAAATTTAAATAAATAAACCATCATCCTTAAGCTCTAAACCTTAGATAAAACTACCCCAGCGCAGCAATTTGCAATAATTAAAATTTAAATGAATAAACCATCAATCCGAATCTCCAATCCTTGAATCGAACTACTTTAAATGCATCAATTTGCAGTAAGAAAAACTTCAATGAATAATCCTTCATCGTTAAGCCCTAAACCTAAAACACAAAACCGCCTAGTATAAACCTTTAACTAAACTACCTCAAGCGCAGGAATTTGCAATAATTAATTTCTTTATTTAAATCTATATTATTGCAAAATGCTCAACTCAGGGTATTTTAGTTTAAGGTTTAGAACTCTGGGATGTTCGTTTATTTATTTAAATTTATATTATTGCAAAGTGCTCAACTCGGTGGTGTTGGGTGTTAGGTTTATGGCTTCGGAATGTCGGTTTATTTATTGAAATTTTTATTATTGTAAAGTTCTCAATTCGGGGGTGTTGGGTTTTGGGTTTAGAGCTCAGGGATGATGGTTTATTTAATCAAATTTTATTATTGCAAAATGCTCGACTTGTCGGTGTTGGTTTTTGCGCTTAGGGTTTAGGGATGATGGTTTATTTATTTAAATTTTTATTATTGCAAATTGCTTCGCTTGGGTTATTTCGGTTTAAGGTTTGGAGCTTCGGGATGATGGTTTCTTTATTTAAACTTTTATAATTGCAAAGTGCTCAACTCGAGGGTGTTGAGTTTTGAGTTTGGGGCTTAGGGATGATGCTTAATTATTTAAATTTTTATTATTGCTAAATTCTGAGCTTGGGGTTGTTCTAAACCTTAAATCTGGTTACTCTGATCGCAGCAAATATTACTATCGAAATTAATTGTATTATTTAAACCGGCTCTTGATATTTACTTTGGTGATATGATTTTTGTTGTACAAATTTTTCGGATTAATGTTAAGTAATATGTAAGCTTATAATAGTCCATCAATGAACTATCGGTTAACGGACCCGTGTGTTAGTAGTTATTTTTTTATAATTGATGACATTGTACGAAGTTTTAAAATAAATAGAAAATTAGGCTCTAATGGTAATTACAATATTTTACACTGCATTATGAACTAAATGGTATACATGTCTGGATAATTGTAATCTGTTAAATGTAATTACACATTTGAGACGATCATATATGTACATACATTTATTTGATAGTGCAATAATTCATTTATTTACTTAACTATTTGTTAGTTAATTTCAGAATTTTCTTTTACATAATTTTGTATTAATTACATATCACTCCGGTAGCATATGAAAAATAAATAAGAACTATGATGAATAATACTTTGTACATTTATTTTATTATTACTAAATTTCGTTTTTTCTTTATCTTTTGTAGATGTGATTTATTAATTAAAGAGAAATAATTTATACTTACTTAGCTTATACGTATGAACAACGTAAGATTTAGTTAATTTTTTTAGTCAAAAATGATCTGCGTGTGTCCTTATATTTTTAATTATTATGTATTTTCGTCTTGTAACTATGAAGAGGGAAGTAATCAAAACTCTCGAAACGACGGATTTGTAAAAAGTTAATAAATGGCCATAGTTCCTGGAGATCGTTAAAGCCTTTTTTATACATGCATATACCTACTAACTATAAGTTAATTACCAAATGACTATTGTTAAGAAAATAAAAGTGAATTTACAGAGTATATCCATTTTTTCTAAAATAACTATTTTAGCAGATTAAAATTAATTTTCTAGTACTGCTTACTAAACTATATAAATTATTCGTAAATATTTACTAAATTCGCGTCAGTTTTATTCGAACTATGTCTTTTAAAGCTATTCTGAAGCGTGAATTCATAAATTAATTTTAGCATTATTTATTTAATACCTATTTCCATTATAAGATTCTATAAATCAATTAATTAGGTCCTCTCTTTGAGAACGCATTCTGCTAAGGTAGTTAGCAGCGGTTTTTGCCGAACATGATTTAAGATTCATCGACTCGTTTTTGTTCTATAACAATTTTTCTATTTTACGATAGTCTGACATCGATGAAATCAATTATTTTAGTATATTAGAAATAATATGATCGCTTTAGTGTAAATACATTTATAAGAGCATACAATGGACTTGTGATTTTGACTTTTCACATCAGAATTAAATAACACCAATACTTTCATATTGGAACAACTAATAAGGTTTGAGGAATCGAAGTGCTAATGAATTGGGAGAGGTTTTTTCACATATTCGCATTAAAAAATATTGTAACTTTAAAAATCGGGGCAATACAATTTTTGATAACCTAACATATTACTAGATTAAAAAATCAAACTTACCTGTGACACCAGAATAAATTTTTCGTAAGACAAGAACCGTATGCGTAAAATTTAAAAAAATAACAGGCTAGATTGAATATTTTTGTGACCATAATTCTTGATAAATTTTGAAGGGACAAACATTTTTTTATATGTGTTATCTATATTTTATGCACAGAGAAAATAAACATAGCGATACATTAATATATAAATGTTAAGAAACTTATTGTTTCTTAAGGGGGGAGTCTGCTTTAGGAGCTGTATAGAAAGCGTTTTTTTCAGCGCCTTTTTTGAAAGGGAAGGACATGATTGCGGTAAACGAAAATTTGAGATCATAATGTACAATATTTTAGCTTTAAAAAACAATTTTTGTCATTAAAAAATATTAAAATTTCTTCAAGTTATGACCATTTTGCCGGAGCGCCTGGGGTCTGCGCTTTCTAATCGGTGCCGGTGATGGAGGTCGTGCGGTGCATCTGAAACAGTCGAGACAAAATTGTTTTTAATTTTTATAAGTTTCTTTTCTATATGAATTCAAAAAATACTGAAAAAGTTGTCAAATTCCAAATTTTTTCAAAGTTTGAAAAAAATTTACTTTTTTGAAAAAAAAAATTCACTTTAAGTTGCAAAAAAAGTATTTTTAATAATACTTTTGTCCAACTTTTTTAGTTCAAATAGAAGATAATTTAATAATGAAGCTAGATCCCATTGAAAACTCGAGAAAACGCGCTTTAAAGTTTTCGATCCAAAAAAATATAAGTTTTTGGGTACTTACAGTAATTAGAGGTTAATCAGCTATCCCTGGGTCATACATTAGTCCTTCCTCTTCTTCAAAAAGCTCGTTTTGGCTGAGGGTTTTCAATCTTCGGACTGTACGAGCCTTCTTGCTAGAAAATGATGCGCGCCGGTTCTCCCGCGTTATACGCTCAGCATCGACGGCGTCAGCAAAATTTTTGCACTACTGCATGGTGGAATGTACAGCAGAGTAGCCCTCCTTAAAAATGCCTGCAGCCATATATGTTGCAATTTCGACGATTTTATAGCCGGAATTCAAATGTTTCGGACTTAGGCGCCACATAATCGAATTGAACGATTCGTTGGAATTTTGAGTGTGGAAACACAGATATAAATTCAATAATGCGGTAGCAGTACACAGAATGAATAATGACATCATCGCTGCTTGCTGTCGTTAACTTCTACTCACTGCGGCTCGTGTGAAAGTCTCCGTCGTCCGATGAAACACTTGTAAAACGATTGCCGTGAAATTTCCGCTTTCGCGGATCCGCAGCACGCTGTCTTTTAAATCGATCACCTTTCGGGTAGTTTGACATTTCTATGTGTACTCGTCAAAATCAAAAGTGGAACTGAAAGCTGACGCTACAAACAGCAGTGTAGCGTCAGCAGACCTTCTAGAAACTCCAGATAATGTTCCAAAGGACGGTTGGACCTTTTCAGGTATATACGAGTGTAGTCGAATAATAGAATACATCGAGGGGCGGAGCGCGCGCGCTCGGGTCTGCCCGAGCATTCGCACCTGCTCGATGCTCGGCCACTAAAACTGCTCTAGCTTCGGAAATATGTCGAATTGGCCTCTGAAATTTTGAAGACATATTCTTGGATAGTTTTGGAACAGATTTAAGACAAAAAAAAAGATTTTTTGAAGCCGGAAAAGCAGACTCCCCCTTAACGGAACAATTCTTTATTATTAGTGCTGGGGGGAGATCTGACTCGGCCACCCTATACAGGTTTGCGAGTCTTGCTTGAAAAATGGAGACTCAAACAAACCTATGAGTCCTGTGTAGTTTCCTTTTTATTTTGGTTTTGATATTATTATTTTCTTCTTTTAATTTAATTAAAAATCTTACCTTTGTTTTTCCTAGATAACGCTGGAGATATTGGAGGTTTCAGAATTAAACAACGAAAATGACGTGAGAAAATAACGTGGCTTTTTATTATAAAGATAGCTTGTATTGAGTGAGGCGTGTGGCTACTCTGAATTGGCTTAAAGCACGGCTGACTAAAAATGTGGCTTAGTTGCAGCGGCCGCGCTGCAGCGTCCACCCCCGCTCAAGACCTCTCCTCTCCTCCGTGACGTCATGGCGATTATCGCCTGGTGTCACGCTCATAATTCTTAAATGAGCTTAGCGACAGCAAGCTTTGCAGCGTGCATTCACCGATCCCGCGATAGGGGAGGAGAGTCCCAAGCAGCGATAAGCGAGCAACCGGAGCCGTTTGTGACTCGACCAATACACGGGGAAAATTAAGTGATGGAAGCTGTGTATGTGTATTCAATATATTAATTTTTTTTTTTTTTTTTTTATTATTATTTAACGTCGCCATGTTTGTGCTTCCATGTGGTGCTAATCGACGACGGGAGTCTGCGGTGTGTTTGTAAACAAAGCACATGTAATTTTTACAGAGGTGCTTGTATCAATCGGCAGAGACTAGGATTCGAACCCGGGTCACCGGCGTGGGAATCCGACACTCTACCGACTGAGCCGCCGCAGGCCCCAATATATTAATTTAATTAATATAGTATATAACTTTCGTCACTTAACATCCTCTCTTACTTAAAAACTTTCTTGGTCCTCGACGAACTTCGCGTATCATTATAGAATAGCATATCAATATTTGTTACTGTGTTTGGGCCTATGGTCCGAGTTCATCTTTTTGGTATTACGTAAGTCTATGCGAGCAAATTTTTATTATTATTTTTAATTTGATTTGAAGTTTGGTATGAAAGAAAAAAAAATAACCTTTTGTAAATATTAGTTGTTGGTGGATGTTATTAAGGAATTTCTGACAGATTTATGAGAGATTTGGTTATTTTTCTCATTCAATCTTTTGAGCATGGCTTCGTCTTCCGTAACCAAATAATCCGGTAAACATTGTGTAGATGCCTCCAAAAGATTTGGACTGACGTGGTTCGATGTCGTGTTTAGGTCTGAGCCAATTCGTTTTCCGTCGCCAAATGGTTCAGTCGACATTTGTTTGGGATATCTCCGAAAAATTCGGACTGTCGGAACTCGAATTTGCTGTCTTTGCTGGTATATCGAAAAGTGAGATTTCAATCTAGTCTTTTTGTTTTTCATTGCGACATGATTAGACGCTTGGTGCCCTTGCTGTAACCTTCTCTCTCCCTTATGTCCTCCTCTGTTTGGGATGGAATTTGGTTGGGATTGTGTTACGTTTCTTTCCTTTTGTTCAACTCCGAATCAAATCATTTTTTTTTCGCGTAGACTTGAGTAAAAATAGTTTACAAAATTTGTGACGTTTGGGTTTTGTTCACAATGGCTTATAATTTATAATATTGATTTGTATTGTTCTCAAATGAAGGTGGTCCATGTTCATAACAATAAATGTGGTCCAAGAATTTTAGTGTATATATTGTATATTGAAAAATAAAATTTATAAAGGTATAAAAATCTATTGGTCCAATATTCTTAAATGTTACTTGAAAACTAATATTGTCGAGGTTTTCAAAATCTATCTGGTCCATGTCTAGCATGCTTGACGATGGATCTCTCACGATTTCTGCTCACGATTTCTGCTCACGATAGGTTGTCACAGAGGCTGATTAAGTCTCGTACTTCTTCTGGTTGTTTTTCGTACGGTCGTAGTAGAGATTCTTGTTCTGTGGTGCTTGGTGCTGGTGGATTAGAGTGATCCTTGTTTCTTTGTTCATCATGGTTCTTTTTGCTTTGTTTGTGTTCTATGGCATTGTGGTCAAAATTTTTGTAACTACAGTTTTCTAAGTGTTGGCTTCAATCCTTCCTTCTTCATCCAACTTTCACAGAAATTGTGTTTTTTGTACATTCTATGCATTTGCTACATATACTAATGTGGTCCTGTTCATTCCTTAGGTTTATATCCATACCGCAAGGTTCATGGTATTTCCTGTGCTTAATCATGTTCTTACTATTTTGTCTTACTGTTGCCCATCTTGGACGATATTCTTCCGGGCAGTTGCCCATGGCATTGGTCGCATCTTCTTCATTGAAATACTGGACATATCCCATATATCTTAGAAAACGCTTGTTGTTTTCTTGTCCTTTAATTAGAACGCGGATGATGTGGTCCAAGCGTCCGAAATCCATGAAGTCGTCTTCAAATACTTCTCGCGGTTTTCCTATGAGTATCAGGACACATAGTCTCTTCTTCTATGTGTCATCTAAACGTTCGGATATTAAATCTGGCATCAATACCGGTCCTGCGCTGGGTCGTGCCTTTTTAGCATCTGGTCCTTCTTGTGTTGTTTGTTGGCTGGTCATTTCATTGTTTTTGTTTTGTATGTATTTTTGGAAATTCATGGCTTTTTCTGCATGGATATAAATTTGGTACTCTATTGTTAGCATGTGGTCACTTGGTCCTGTGTTCTCCATGGTAATTGTGCATGGTCCAAAGATTTTAAACAGTTGTTTCGCTGCATTCACATTCCCTTGGAAATATACCTGGATTTGGTTTGACTCTGGCCTATTTGTGTGCCGCAAAGTTATTTGACTCAGAGGGTCTGCAATTGGTGGGTGCAGATATATTGGTCCTTGTTCTTCCGAGAAAGAACTATGCGTATTATCGGTTGTTGAATCGTTGTCTTGATCTTGTTCGTTCATTGCGGTGGGGGTGTGTTTTTCAAGAATTTTTCTGGTAGCTTCCTGGTCCATGTATTGGATAGTTAGGCGTCCTATTTTAAAATTTGGTCGTTCTTGTCGGACACTTAATTTTACATTGTTGTTGGCTCCAAAGCTTTTCACATAAGCTGTTACATTTTCTATGGTGTTAGGCGGTTGGTACTCGAGTAGTACAGGACTCCGTTGGTCCTCTAGTAGGGTCACCGAAGTGATTTGGTAATGTTGATGGTCCATTCTGAAAGAAAATAGGTTATGTTGTGTTAGTTTGGTCCATTTGGTACGGAGTATGTTAAAAAAAAAGATACTGTAGGTTGATATGTTCGATTTTACGGGTCGCATGTTATCGTATTGGGTTTAGGTCATGGTTTATATTGAACGTGTATGTGGTGTTTTATTCATTTGGGTTCAATCTACATTCATGTTAGATTCATCTAATGTGTCTTGGTCATTCTTTGATAGTGCGAAATGTTGTTTATCTTGGCCCATGATTACTTCGGAACTTGTATGTTCTATTTTCGTTCTCTTGACGTTTCCATCTAATAGTTCTTTAGGTCTGGGTCCGCTTTTCTCTCTTTTCGGTCATGTTGCGTTATTTTAGTGTCCTGCGTTATTTGTGTGGTATTATGGTCCCATGCGGCTTGCTTTTTGCAAGTTTACTCAGATAGGTGGTAAAGTTCTATTGGTATTGTTTCTTCGCAGAATTCATGGAATTTGGTGCTAGGTCCGTGTATGCTATATCTGGAACTTTTCCTTGGTTTCGCATAGGTCGTAATGTAGTCCGGGTTGCATCCGTGAATTGCTTTCTCCGCATCTTGGATATAGAAATATTGTACATATCCAAAGGACAATCTGTTTTTTGTCCCTTACAGTCTCATAATACATCATTGGTCCGCATTCTGCGAAGTGCCTGAAAAAAATTTCATCTTTTTCCCTGTCAGTACCGGTGTATGGTAGAGTACAAAATAACCGTGTTTTGTCATTCTTTAATCTATGTGACTTATTAAGATAAACTTGTGATTTTATGGTTCGGTGAGAGTATGGTGGGTTAATGGTTGTTAGATCATGATGATTTTGAGTCCTTGGACGTTCTAAGGTTCTTTGGTTACATTTGGGTCATTGTACTTTGTTTGTTATTGATGTTGTAGGTAAACCATTGAGTTTGGTTGCTTTTCTGGCTTCTTCTTCAGTTTTGAATCTGATTGTAATTTGGTTGGTGGTTGGGTCCATGCTGTTGTGTTTGATTTCCACTGTAGTTTTGGTTAATTGAGTTGTTTCTATGTACATAGCATATGATTAGTTAATGCGGTAAAAATGGATTTGAAACCTTATATTATAGTTCGATTTCATTCTTCTAGGTGCTAGGAATGATAATATTCGTTTCGGTGCTTTTGATTTGTTGGGCGAGTCATTAGTATCTTTACTTGTGCTGGGTTCTATTATTATGGTTTCGGGGTGTGTTTGGGATGGCATGGTAGCATGTGTGGGTAATGATTATTCGTGCTGCCTCCATTTGAGACATAAGATCCCCGTGTTTATTTTAATGCATATGATTATTGTTGTTATTATGAGAATAAGCGTGACTTAAAGTGTTAACTCCCCGTACATGAGGGTATTAGTACGATTAGTCTCTCTTTTGCGTTCTACTATTTTGTTCATTTGGTCCATTATTTGGTGCAATGATTGTCCTTTGTTTTTCCAGAAAGTTACTTCATTTGACTTGGTGTTTACAGAGAAGTTCAAAATTCCTTCTGTTCCTTTTATCTTTGGATAGATTTGATTTATTTCTAAATTTATTTCAGGTTTGTAAATGTAGTGTCGCTTCATTCTCTTGTTTTCCTCATTGATTAGTGCCACTTCATTAGTTCTTCCTACACAATCTGTAGCCAGTCTTACAATTCCCACGCCGTTTATTTTTACTGTTTGGTCTGCTTCACCCTAGAAGTTCTTCTTTTATCGTCGCGTACAGCTATGATCCATCTACACTTAAATAGTTCCATTAGGCTGCAGGGTCGTATTTGTACCGTACATCACATGTTTTTGGGCCTTTAATGCTTGTGTTGAACAACATTGTGACTTAGCAGTCTTCTGGCGTTGACACTTCTTTGAGGGGTCCTCCTGATGGCCATATATATGCGTAGTGTGTTCTAATACATGCCTTTAGAGTATCATGGTAAAGCTTTAAAAATTGCTTCTCATCAGCACTTAATGCTAAAAATATTTTTGATGGTTGTATATATGCCAGACCGGCTGATTTGTTATTGTGTTCTTGTGGTACAGCAAGTGGGTGTAACTTATACAAATGATACGGTATCCTTTCTATTAAAGGTAAGTGTAATACCGCGATGACTTTCCCGTTGTGGTGTATTGCGTCCACTTTTTAAATTTTGACGATTTCTTCAGCTCGTATGTGCTCCGAGGGAATTGGGAAGTCTAGATCTGCTGTTATTCTTCTTATGTGTACCTTGCCTTCCTTCAACAATCTTAGAATAGCCAAAAACTTTTCGTTACTCCCAATCACGTGGTTTAGTTTCAATTCTACACTCCTGAGGTAGCTAGTTAGGTCTTAAATATATTTTTACTCCTCGCTTTTCTTTTAGCAGAGTGGTCATTTTCTCTGTGAATACTTTTTCTATTCTATCAAGCACGTGTTGTTGCGCTCTAGTAATGTTGTAGAGCTCTTGAAATCCAGCAGATACGATGTGAGTTTTTTTGTCTATTAATTGAATCATTTTGTTTTGATTGATGTTTTCTACATCATTCTCTGTTTCAAGTCCAAATAGACTTTTGCTAATTCTGCCAATTGCTCCTAGGGGTGTCATCCTTTTGGTCCTGATGCTACGCGGAATTCTTGCTCCTGCATATTCATTGTGTCCGAGATTTTGTATGGTATCATTTATTTGTGTGTGCAAGTGGGTCAGTGTTTGGTGTTTCAATTCAATGAGATCTGTTCCCAGAGCTAGTTTGCATTTGTGTTCAGGCATTTTTATAATGCATTTGGAGTGCACTCGGTTGAATAATTCGAGAGGTCCGTGAGTTTGTAAAAATTCATTGACATTTATGTAAATGGCAATTTGCTAATCAGCCCTTATTATTATAATTGTTTGTATCCGCTCATAGTAGATGCCGGGGTTTGATTCTACTTTTTCTAAATTATAGTTGCTGCGAGGAGATACTACAGAGACGAGTGTTAAAATTGTGAATATTATGTCCATTTTGATGATACCTGTAATTTAAATAATGTTATGAATTTGTCAAGTTATTCCATCTGGAGGTATGGCTTCTTTTAATTTGTTCATGTGTTTTCTTATTCGCTTGCCACTAGGCAATTCTAGAATTACATTATTCCTGCCTAGAATTTCTACTATTTTTAAAGGTTTGTTGTAAAGGCTATCTCCGTTTGAGGTCCTAGCTTTTTTTAAGATTCGCGCATAGCCTCCCACCTTTGCCTTAAGTCTTCTGATTTTTTTATCATATTCCTGTTTATATTTGTGTTTGGCTTTTATTTGATTTTGACCGGCCATGATTTTCATTTCGCTTAGACGTAGAATTAGGTTGCGTAAATAAATGTTGTAAGTTTGCAAACTTTCGTCAGAGGGTATGCGTATCGGGAAACGAGCTATGAGGCCATACACCAATTTTAACAGGGTAAAATTGATTGAACTGTGTACACTTGTGTTATATGAAAATGTGGCAAAAGGTGTTAAGTTATCCTAGTCATCAAATTTTTCTGAGTAGGTTCTAATGAAATCGATTAAAAGTGCATGACTCCGTTTAAGGGAGCCATTAGTTTGGGGTCTGTACCCTGAGGTTGTTAGGTGATCAATTAACGATTTTGAATAACCTCAACATGGTCCTTACGATTTCGGACAAGAAACTAGTTCCTCGGCCTAAAAGTATTGCTCTCGGTACACCAAATTTGCAGACTAGACGTTTAGCTAGTGCATCTGTTATCGTGGTAGCCTTGAAGTTTTTAATTGGTATCGCGATTAGATACTTGGTCAGGTTACATTGCATGGTGAGTAGATGGAAGTTTGCACTTGGTATCATTCTTAGTTTTCCCACTGTATCTATTGATACTTTGTCAAAAGCTTCTATGGTAGTGTCTGTTATGATCATTGGCTCACGAGTCTTGAACGGTCTATTTTTTTTTCTTGGCAGCAAGGACATTTCCGTATGTAATCCAATACATCGTTTCTCATCCTTGGCCAGTAGTATCTCTCCCTGATCTTTTGGTAAGTTTGATTCACTCCTTTATGCCCTCCTGTCAGACTATCATGCAACGCTGCGATGAGGGCTGTGCGTTCCTTTTTGTCTGGTAAATGCACTTTTCCTTAGAAAATTGTTGCTTTTATTCGAGTGTTTTCAAAATGCTTTATAATTCTGTTAATATTCTGTTAACAATCCTGGCTCAAGTTGGTCCGTCACCTCTCCCCTTAGAGATACCCTGAAACTGTATATGTTTTGTTTCAAGAGGCCTTTCGTCAGGTTTGATAATGCAACGTTTAAGTTGATTTGTTGGTTCAAAGTATCTGTCCATCACTACTAATAAAAAAATGTTATGATTTTGGTATGGGGTTGTTAGGATTTGTACTACTTTTGGTTTTTTATTTTTCATATTTTGTAGGTTTATGGCTCTTATTTCCACTAAAAGTCTTGTTATTGAGCTTGTGTTACAGTCTTTGGATATGAAATGTACCAAATTATCTCTTTTGTGTGTGAGGCATTGGCGCACGGTTGTGACATTATTCCGTAAACCCAGTGGTTTGGTGGTACTTGTACTTGTTGAGTCATCACTCAAAGTGGTTCTGTTTTTCTCCTCAGGATCTTGATCTGGAATATTGGTATTGTAATGTCCGGTGGTTTTGAATAATCGATCACTATTGGCGTATTTTCTTCTTCCTCTAACCTTGGTATTCTTGTTTCTCTTCTGATTCCATGGCCAATTCCTGGCGTGCTTTTGCCAATGGGTTTTCTTTGCGTTATTGTTGGTGTTTCAGAAATTGCTTTTCGAGGTTGAGTAATTATCTTGCTTGTCTCAAGTTCTTCATTCTCACTTCTGGCTATGCTCTCTACATCTGCTGAGTCCCCACTAGTGCCATATATCTCCTTCTGCTGGGAGGTGAAGGACGTATGTGTTTGGCTTCATAATTTTTCAACTCTCTGAGCTAGTATCGCGTCCATGTTGTCAGATCCATGATTTGAGTCTAGTGTACGTAGATGCTATTGCATTTCATCTTCTACTTCGTCTCCATCCGAGAAGTGTGATGGAATGAGTATTGGTTCTTGCGTCACTTCTTTGAGTTTTCTCTCTATGAATTCTTCGGCTCTCGGCTAACTTGCTCTTTGATTCCTCTAATTCTTATCTACTCAGAGTAGTTCTTATCGACAGATTGTTCACTGATTCATCTTCTGAGCTTGACTCTGTGTCTGTAGTTTGCATTGATGTTACTCTGATCTCAATATTGGTTTTATTACTTGAGTTGCTGACTAATGATTCAATGTCGCTGATCGTCTCGCCACTGGATAACTAGCATTGATTCTGTTCCGTCTCTTCTTGCCTCAAGCCACTGTATCTGGGATTTCGTATCGGTGATTTCTCTGACTTGGCATAGCTGTCCTCTATTCCTGTAGAGGACATTATCGATCGCCTCGAGGGTGAGAAATGGTTTATCATGGACGAGTCTGAATTTAGATCTGCTTGTCTTTCCGCGTTTGTTGACTACACTGCTTGTTGATCCAGATTTTTGTCATCTTTGTTGCTTTTGATGCTCTTTTTACTAAAGTTTTCAGCATTTTGCTTTGCTGTGAATTTGGGTATTGCTCCCTGCCTTGTATAATCAGCAACCGGGCTGGATACTGCATTCTTGGCTCGGGTTCTTTGTGCTATTACGCTGTGTTCTAGGGGAGGGACAGTCTTTTTGGTTTTTGACCCCTTTGGTCTCCCTAGTTTTTTGTTTGTTCTCCCGTTGAGTGTACTCGTGGCCTAAAACTTATCGGTACTCTTTCTTTTGATGTAGATGCTACACTGCTGGCTTTGTTTTGATTTTCTTTTTCATTCTTTTCTTCCTGCACCATAACCCTTAATATCGGAATTTGTTTGTTTATCTCTTCCACGGAGGCTAGCTATTCGGGTCCGTTTCTTGATAGTGCATCTGCGTTCTTGTTCAGTTTGCCTGGTTTGTACTTGAATGTGTACTCATATCCCGAAAATTTGAACATCCATCTCATTAGTCATTATCCTGGATCTTTCCTGTTGTGCATCCAGTTCTAAGGCTCATGATTAGCTAGGATAAATTTTCGACACAGTAGGTATGGTCTGAATTGGTGCAAGGCATATACTACTACTAAACTCTTTCTTCGTGGTGCTGTAGTTTATCTCGGCTTTGTTCAGTACTCTGGACAAATATTGGACTGGGTGGCCAAAGTTGCCTATTTGTTGACTGAGTACAGCCCCAATCGCAAAATTTGAAGCATCGGTAGTTAAGGGGGCACACCACCTTTAAAATGTGAAACAAAAAAATTGATTAGGAATTTTTATTTTGATATTTATTTTAATAAGGGTTTTGTTTCCTAAAAGTATACATAAAAACCTACCAATTTTTATGTTTTTTACCTTCGTTAGACCTTTTATGCCTCCATGGCAAACCAGACTGTTTTCCAAGACTTTAAGCACTGTCCGTAAGATTTCAAATCTACGCATGGATGGATTGGGCAAAAATATATGGAGATACTCATTATAGTAGTACTTTTAGTATGAACGTAGAGATTTTGATTTAAACGAGTAGAAAATTTTTTACATCTATAAAAGTGATAAAATTATTAAAAAATAAGTGTTATATTGACAATGTTGATATAAAAAAATACTTCTACTTGCTCAAATCAAAATCCCTACGATCATACTAAAAGTACTACTATAATGAGTATCTCCATAAATTTTTAGTCCAATCCATCCATGCGTAGACTTGGAATCTTATGGACAGTGCTTAAAGTCTTCGAAAACAGTCTGGTTTGCCATGGAAGCATAGAAGCTCCAACGAAGGAAAAAAATATACAAATTGGTAGGTTATGTATACTTTCAGGAAAAAAAAACCTTATTAAAATAAATATCAAAATAAAGATTCCTAATCAATTTTTTTGTTTCACATTTTAAAGGTGGTGTGCCTCCTTAAGGTGAATACTTTTTCAAAATCGGGGAATTACAGGATGGGTGCTTCATATAGGGGTTTCTTGACTGCTTCAAAATTTTGTTCATGTTCATCCTGCCATTCGAATTCTTTTTCCTTTTTTAGTAGTTTGCTTAAGGATTTTGCTACCTTTGCAAAGTCTTTAATGAACTTTCGATAATAGCCTGCCAGACCCAGGAAGTCTCTTATATTTTTAACATGGTTGGGTCTTGGAAAGTTCTTTACTGCGGATATTTTCTACGGATCTGGTTCCAAACTTTTTGCACTTATTATGTGTCCTAGGAACCCTATTTCTTTGCAAAAGAATTCTACCTTATCTGGTTGCAATACTAGGCTCGCGTCTCTGAGTCTTTCCATTAATATCATTATTCGGTCATAGTGTTGTTTTAAATCCTTTGAATACACAATTATATCATCTAAATACACTATCATTTCTATATTTTGAAGTCCCTTGAATATATTGTCCATTAATTTTTGAACTGTGAACCTTTAGGCATTCTGGTATATTCGAAATGCCCATTCCTCGTTGCAAAGGCTGTTTTGTAGCAAACTTCAGGTTTCATACGAATTTGTTGGAAACCACTTGCTAAATCAAAGACTGAGAAATACATTGCACCGCCTAGCTGATCCATAACATCGACTATGTTTGATAATGGATAAGCATCCTCTATGGTTTCCTTGTTTAATTCTATGAAATCTATCACCATGCGCCATCTTAGATTTCCCTTGCTATCGGGTTTCTTTGTGACTAACCATATTGACGAGTTGTGCGATTAGTTCCAAGGTTGTATTATTTTGTCCCTTAACTTTTTCTTAACACTTTCCTTCACTACTTCCATCTGTGCGGGTGAAATTCTGTATTGTTTTGCATTGATAGGTAAGTCATTCTCCATAGGTATTGAATGCTGTATTTTATCTGTACAAGGGAGCTTGTCCCCTGGTAATAAAAATCGATCATAGTATTCGACTATCTTGACTACTACGAGGGTAGTTCAATAAGTCTTTAGAATGACCAACAGATGGCGCGCGAATCGCTCCAAATCATCTGTTTTCAGTCAGCACCACTCCCGACTAGATATATGGTGCAGTCACAGTCCACATCTTCTGAATTTACGTGTTTTTATAACCAATTGAAAAAAAAAAATTGCTTGTTAAGAAAAATGGAAAAAAAACGAGTTCAGAGCGGTAATTAAACATTTTCATTTAAAGGGTTTAACTCCATATGAGATAAAAAATGAATTGGACTCAGTTCATGGCACATCTGCCCCTGCCTTAGCAACGGTTTATAACTGGGTAAATGAATTTAAGCGTGGTCGTACATCAATAAGTGACGAACCACGTTCAGGAAGGCCCGTAGAAGCAACCACTCCCGAAATCATCAATAAAATCCACGATATGGTGTTGAAGGATAGAAGATTAAAAGTGCGTGAGTTAGCTGAGGCCACAAGGATATCTATAGGTGCAGTTGTTTCAATTCTACATGAAAAATTAGGCATGAAAAAGCTATCGGCAAGATGGGTGCCGCGTTTGCTCTCAGCTGAGAATAAACGCAATAGAGTGATCGCCTCTGAGGCTCTTTTGGCTCGCATAAGTCGGAATCCTGAGGAATTTTTTCGTCGATTTGTGACTGTGGATGAAACATGGATACACCACTACACTCCTGAGACAAAGGAACAATCCAAACAGTGGATTTCCACAGGCAAACCAGCTCCAAAGAAGGCAAAGACCGTAAAGTCAGCTGGTAAGGTTATAGCTACAGTTTTTTGGGATGCACGTGGAATTATACTTATTGACTACTTGGAAAAGGGTAAAACAATTACTGGTGAGTATTATGCATCATTATTAGAGCAGCTGAAAGAAGAAATTAAAAAAAACGACCACATTTGGCGAGAAAAAAAATTCTCTTTCATCACGACAACGCCCGAGTTCACACATGCTTCGTTTCAATGGCTAAAATTGAAGAACTAAAATTCGAATTGGTCGAACACCCACCGTATTCACCAGATTTAGCCCCCAGTGACTTTTTCTTATTTCCAAACTTGAAAAAATGGCTCGGTGGACAGAGATTTACGGACAACGAAGACGTTATTGCCTCTGTAAGTGCTTATTTTGAGGAACTTCCGAAAACGCACTTTTCTGAAGGATTAAAAAAACTTAAAAAGCGATTGACCAAGTGTATAGAGCTCCAAGGAGATTATGTTGAAAAATAAAAAAAAATTTACCCAAAAAAAATAGTTTTTATACTTTATTCTAAAGACTTATTGAACTACCCTCGTATATCCGAATCTTCTTGATTCATGTGTCCCCTATTTATTACGTTCTTCACTTTTTCTAGCCTCTTTATCTTATTGACAATGGTTTCCCCATCAAATTCACTGTCCGTGTCCGTTAAAAATGCAGGATTGGCTTCAAATTCAAGTATTTCCTTTGGGTCCACTTCTATCGTCACATTTTGGTGGCTGGTATTTATGGCCATCACCTTGCATGAATTGTGTTCATTCATTACTACTCTCTGTCCTAAAAATACGTCCTTGTTTCCAACGTCCATTCTTGGCAGATATCCTTCCTTCAGGTTGGTACTTATCAGATTGATTTTTATTATTTGACTTCTTCTCTTTGGTATGATGTATTTAACCCTTTGTTTTGTTCCTTGTTAATTGACTTTACTGACTTACAATATTCTATCCTGCATTTCTGCAGTCGCAGGGTCCTTTTGAGAATTGCTTGTTTCTTCATAAACTTACCTCGGTACGTAACCTTCTTGTTTGAGCTCTTCTGAAGTTAGAAATGGTATGCGATTCATCGCATCACCACTAATCATGAGTGCAGTATCATAATAGGAGATAACGGCTTCTTCTTGCTTGAAAAAGTTCCTTCCTAGCATACCATTACATGCTATCGGGAAATCATCTGGTACTAGCTGGAACCTATATGGCTTTCCTCTTATGTTCATGTACACTAAACCTAGGGTTTCCATGGTATCTGGAGTAATTCCTCCTAAAATCACCACTAATCATGAGTGCAGTATCATAATAGGAGATAACGGCTTCTTCTTGATTGAAAAAGTTCCTTCCTAGCATACCATTACATGCTATCGGGAAATCATCTGGTACTACCTGGAACCTATATGGCTTTCCTCTTATATTCATGTACACTAAACCTAAGGTTTCCATGGTATCTGGAGTAATTCCTCCTAAAATGCATATTTGGTCACTATCTACTTCTGTACAAGGATCCAAGGCATCAATTTTTGTTAAGTTGACTGTTGCCCCATTTTCCAACATGAATGTTAGCCATGGTCTTCTTCCTCCTGGTACTTTTAGTCTGATGGCTGTTGGCTCGTCATTTTCTTCATCTTCATTTCCATCTCTATGTCTCGTGCAGGGCGCAATCCTGTGGACCTTTCCTGGCTCTTCGATATCGTCATTACTTTGTTCACTTGCTCCGCGTTGCAGTTTTGATATTGTGTGTTCTGATTCTGCCATACAGGTTGTTTTGTCCGGTTTTGTTCCTGGTACTGATCTTGTCTGGGCCTCGGGATTTGATTTTCCCTTTGGTTGTACTGATTGAACTGATTGTAATTTTGGCCTTGTCCATGATATTGTTGGGCCATCCTGGGCATATTTTGATTTTGGTGTAGATTTGTGTTCTGGCCCGCCATTTCCTGCTCGTGGAGTTTAAATGTCCCTCATTACTGGGGGGGGGGGGGGGGGGAGTTGTAGAGCGTAGTAAAATGCGTATTTCGTAATTCAAATGCTTTCCTGGGTTTATAGTGTATTCGATCTGGTCCCGTGTCCATGTATCCTACGTAGAGTGGTTCTTGAGTGTCGTTGGCTATGTAATTGTCATACTGTAGTCCACATTGTTCATAAGGTTCCTCAATTTCACGGGGTTGATGGTCCATGTATCCAATGTACATTGGGTCTCTAGATTTTCCATAGTTGATGTAGTTATCCCTGAACCTGGGTAAATTGTCATGATTGTAATGTCTCCTGTATTCCGGATATCCCTGAGTTCTGTAGGTCCGCTGGTTACTATTATATCTCACGTCTGGAATAATTCTGGCTTCCATTCTTGTTTCTAATCTGATAGCTTCCGTGTATGCCTCCTCTAGATTCCTCGGATGAGTCAAATCCACTCTTTCACATAGGTTTCCTGGTAAACCTCTTAAGAAAATATCCACCGCTATGGAATTTAACGATATCATCATCTAATCATCGTAATCATCTCTTTCTTCTGTTAAGGCGCTCTTGGCGCTGCTTAACAGCATATTTATTTTGTCATAAAAATCTCCAACGGTATCTCCTTGTTTCATGCAAACATTGTGTATTTTACTATCGTAGTAGCTGAAATTCTTTCCTGGTCCAAATCTGTATTTCAAGTGTTTTATCAGACCATCTATTGTGGTTATGGTTTTACTTCTCAGACTTCTTTTTGCAGCGCCTGTCAATCTTTGAATGACATTCTTTAAGATTTGCTCTTTCACTGTTACAGGTATATTTGATGCTGCATGTCTGAGATCTTCAATGTAATCTTTGACCGGTATGTTACTTCCATCAAATATCGGAATACCATTCGTGGAATTCAGTAAAGCGAAACTATTGACCATAATGGTCACTATCTCCGCCGAACCAGTGGCATTTGTGGCAGTCGCAGCGCCATTATCTGAGCCGTCCCTGGGGTCAACCATTTCTTTAAAATCGTGCTTGGTAAAAAGCTTTTTGCACTATTTCTTCACCATGTGATTGTGTCTCAATTAGGTACACTGGTTCTAAATTCCTTGATAATTAGGACTTGCTTTTGGTTAGGTCTGACTTCGGTAAATTTTGAAAATATGTGTTTTTCTTATATATTTTCCTTTGGTTGAAAAGAAGGAAAAGTAGTACGAATTTCCATTTTTCTAAAATTCTAAAAATTCTAAAAGTATCGGCTCGAGCCTTTGAATGAGTCCTTGAAACCACTCTGAAAAATCTTCAAAACCAGTATCCTCTTCTTGTTGCGCGGTCTCGGTTTCCGTTTTCAAATTAGCTTTATATAAATTGCTTACATCACCCATGCGTAAAATTCTCCCAACTACCATTAAAATAAACTCGATTGAAAGCTAAAAACCCCAAAAAAAAATTATTCTTAATGTTTTAAAAGTTAATATCATAAAAAAAACTACAGAAAAAATATGAAGGTATATTATGTCGAAAAGAAATAAAATTATTCAGAAAATATCACTAAGGTTATAATAAATTTAACCAAATGAATGTATTGATATTATTAGAAATATCATCAATATCACTAATAAATTAAAATGTTATGTTAGTGATTGAATAAAAAGAAAATGGAGTACTTTTCATAAGATGCTATTAATATTGATTAATATTGTTAATTGATGAATAATATGATTAATGCGTATTATTATTAAGTTCAAAGTCCCAAGTAAATAAATTTGTAACCAGTATTTGAATTTTACGCGTGTATCTAGAATTAAATAAATAAAATTGATAATTAACAATCTTGAAATTCAAATATATATAAAAAAAACAGTTCGAATTTTAGGTTAGTTGCGCAAAATATTAAACAATTATCATTATCAATGTCGACGATTTTCTTATTCTAAAAAAAAATTTATATGTTTGTTATAGAAATGAAGAGGTATTATTTAGAAGATTTCGTAAAATCTGTTTTAAAAAAAATATTCTACTGAAAACTTATTACGAAAATTGCTTATTTAATAATTATTATTATTTGTGTTTATTAATAAGATTTTATTATTTGGTTAAACCTTGAATTTATCGAAATTCCGTTTGAAATACGCGCGCCCTGAAAATGGTGCCCGCCCGAAAATGGCGCCGCTGCTGTACTCCTTGCGCTGCGAGTCTAGCTATACTCTGCGCTAGAGTCAGTTCCCCGCGCCTAATTCTGAGCGCGAGAAAGTCCCTGGCGATCGTCACTATAGCCATGTGCAACATGCAGTCTACTGCAGCAGTGTAAGTTCAAGGTTGACTCGCGTTTTGCTCCAGAGTGTTGTTTTTGTTTATAAACATTTTATAGTGGTTAAACGTATTAAATGAATTATAAAAGAGCATTGTGTGAGTGTCCGGACGTCTTATCAAATGAGTATTAACCGCGTATTTTTACCAGCTGATACAAGCACTACTTCTCATCAACAAGGACTTCTGCTTTGTGTAATATTTTTTTAATTTTCCAGCTTGTGCTAGTAAAAGAAGTTCGCACGAAGTATCTTAATTATTAGTGCCCCAGGCGTATTTTCTTCTAAATGCACAAATTGCTTGGAGCGCAGAAGCTAATTTTTAATAAGGTAAATTATTTTATTCTATTATTTTTATAGATTGTATAAAAGAAATAAACACAAATCTTAGTTCATACCTAATACTCCTGTGCGTACTCTAAATGTATGTTTTCGTTTTATGTTTTCGGATCACTACTTGGACTCGGCTTCACACCTGGCCTACACTTATCTTGTGTAAACGCTGGACCCTCACCCAAAGTGACTTGCTTTAGCTGCGACAGCGTCTACTACTGGAACACTGGGCTTCCTTAATTAACACAAAGCCTCGTACAAGCTGTTGGTGGTTATTGGTAAGTGTAATTTGCATTTACGTACTATGGTACACCTATTTTAATTGCCGTTTATTATAAATGTTTGCCCATTTTTCTATAAGTTTCCCTTTTCCCTGCAAAATTTCATATAATTGACTATTTTTCCTATGTTTACAGACTGTTCAGACAATGCATGACTACCATCAGGGCTGCACTTTTCTCGTGGGAGCTGCTGAATCTCTGCTGACAAGAGTCGAGGCTTTCGGACCGAGACTCAAGGCGTAAGTGACACCTTATTCTGCCACGATCCTTTTCTATGCAAGGTAATATCACCTAGCACTGGGAGTGGATGTATACATGTATGTAATTTTTATTTTAAAAATACCTTTAGCTTGCGTATAACAAAATTTTTCTGTTTTTATTTGATGGAAGACCAACGAATTCCTTTTTTTTCCTCCATAACGTCACAGTGATTGTCGCCTCGTGTCACGCTCATGGTTCTTAAATGAGCTTAACGACAGACGGCTTGGTAATTGCAGTGTGCATTCACCGATCGCGCGATAAGGGAGGAGAGTCCCCAGCAGCGATAAGCGAGCAACCGAAGCCGTTTGTGACCTCGATCAATACATGGGGAAGATTAAGTGATGGAAGCTGTGTATGTGTATTCAATATATTAATTTAATTAATATAGTACATCTTCCGTCACTTAACAATAAATTATTCCAGTCTCAATATCTTGAAATTTAATGAATTCTATGCTGAGTTATTTCTAATAAACCTGCATTTCAATTAAATATACAAATGTGTTTATAAGATTTGGTGACCACAAATTGTGATTATAAAAGATACATATTCAAAAATTAAAATCTTGTTTCGTTGACAAAAATAATGTAATAATGTATAGGTTTTCAACAACATTTTTCTAAATTTTAAGAAATTTTCGAAATTAAAAATCGCATTTCTTTTATAAAAACCACTGTAAAGTGACTGTAAGATACACTGATTGGAAGGAAATCGCGTGAGTTTTACGGATAAATGCAGCTTTTGATGTATAAAACATTTAAAATGACAAAAATTATTCTATACAATTTTTACAAATTTTAATTATTCAAAATCGCAATTTTTTAACAAAATAAACTTTAAGGACATTGTAAGATACACCAATCGAAAGAAAATTATGTCTACTTTACAAATTTACGTATATTTTTGACGTATCTAACGCATAAAACAATGAAAAAACTATTTTTTGTTGTTAAATTTTTTTAAACACAATATTTTTAAATATGCAGTCATTTCTACCAGTTTGCTAAAAAATCGGATCAGTTCCATGCTTGGTCATGTCTGATATACATGCAACAGTTCAGCATCAAATACGGTGGCCATAAATAGTTATAATGACCACAAACACACAAACACACACACACACACACACACACACACACACGCACGCACACGTAGACACACGCACACATGTACACACACACAGGCATTTTTTAAAACCTATATATTTCGATTCACCGACCTCAATAATATCGAAATACATCGTAATCTCAGCTTTAAAAAAAATCATCGTTAGAAAGCAAAAAAGAAGTTGACCTTAAAATGACCATTAAAATACCCTCTTAGGTCAAGGTCAAGATCATCGTTATGTGACCCCTCTAAACCCTACAACTTTACAGGGACACCCTATATATTACGGAGATGGATACTAAATTTTATATAAAAGTTGTTACGAGGATGAAGAAATGAACAGAGGTATGACATAATTAAATACCAGTTTGGAAAATAAATAAACGTATATTCTTTTAGAAAATTGTTGAGTAAACTGCGAGGTAGGGGGATGGGTGTTACTCGGGCGAGAGCCGCAGAGATACTGGGTAGAAGCGTAAATCTTCTCGGAGCGCGTTTCGGAAGTGACTGCATCATATGACTCGTGTAGTAGACTATTTAGGTATAGCGAATGACTATATAGATCACCGACATTCTGCCCACCTCGTTTAGTTATAAACGACAATAATATTTGGTAAATATCAAGTCAAAAATTTAAATGGCATAACAATTCAATTTGGTCGTCGACGAAAAATTCACGTTACGAGAAAAAAAACAATCAATCTAATTAGAAATTGAAATCTAATCAATTTTCACAACAAATTTTCGATCTTCACTCTTTGGTCGATGAGTTATTTAAAATCTTGACTAATTTGGTGATGGGGCGTCTTAGTATAGTAGTGGCCATTCGAACAGTACCACCCAGGTGAGATCATCGTTCCTCCACTACTCTAGCGAGTGGCCAACGAGTTGGAGATGTTGTTTCGTGGCGGATGAGTACCACGTCACCGACCTTGAACGATGGTTGTTGGTCTTTCCACTTGGACCTTCTCTGGAGTTGGTGTAAGTACTAGTGTGACCAATAGTTCCAAAACTTCTGAGTAAGTTGGGTAGTCCTTCTCCATCTTTCCAGTTGGCTAATCTTTTCATCAGTGATGTCGGGCTCTGTAATTAACATTGAAGAATCGCCAATTGAAAAATGCGCAGGCGTTGAAACAGATAATTCGGAGGCATCATCTGTAAGTGGAGTAAGCAGATGCGAGTTGAGGCACGCTTTGACCTGGCAGAGAAGGGTTGAGAATTCTTCAAAGGTAAGAATCGTATCTCCGACAGAATGTTTCAAATTATGTTTGACAGCTTTAAACGCTGCTTCCCACATGGTGGAGGATTAAAAGACCAAGCAGTGCCGTACCTATTCAAAGCAGATTGGAACAAATGAGAATGTTCCAAACCCCTTTTATACATTCTTCGCAACTCAGCATCTGCGTCAACGAAATTAGTTCCTTGATCGCTGCGAGGGCTGATGCAAGGACCTCTCCTTGCTACAAAGTGCTTAAATGCAGCAAAAAATGACTCTGTGTCGTATGACGAGACTGCTTCAAGATGGACAGATTTGGTACTTAAACAAACGAAGACGTCAAAATGACTCTTGAAAGACTTATACCCTCGATATCTCAACGTACGTAATAAGTACCATCCTGCGTAGTCTACTCTGGAGTTAACGAATGGACAAGACGGTTGGACTCGTTTGGCTGGTAGATCTTCCATCATCTGATAGTCTTGAGAGGCCTGAAATCTCTTACACATTACGCAGTTACGTATGAACGTTTTGACTTTGAGTCTTGCCTTAGTAATCCAGAACATCCTTCTTATGTAGGTTAAGATCAACTACGTCCCTCCATGAAGAGTTACCCGATGTGCATGGGCAATCACTAGATTTGCGATACGAGAGTCAGCTGGGAGAACGATTGGAAACTTTTCGTCCTCACTCAGCACTGAGTGTTTAAATCTACCACCCATCCTGATTAATTCGTCTTCAGAATGGGATTTAGGCTTTTCAATTGGTATGATATGTTCAGCTCCTAAATATAACGAGGAAGTGAGGAGAAACTGTTGCAAAATCGATGAAGTCGTATCAACTACTGAAGTTTTCTTTACTTGCCGACTAACAAATCTCAATATTTACGCGGTAATGCGTAATAATTTGTTTAAAGATGAAAACTCGTCGATCAGACTCCAAACTTGCGGGTACGTCTGAGACGTACTTTGCTCCAATAGCACTGATACCGTTTGTGATGATGAATTTGAAGATATCGATTCCTCTGACTTAAGGGGTAATATCACTCTAGGTACACCAATTTTTTAGGATATTATGTGGTTAAATAATAAACGAAATGAAAAATTCGTTTAAAGAACTTTATTGTATAATTAATGAAGTATAAAAATATTTTTTTTTTTCAAAATTGCAGCCGCGGGAGCCCGTAGTAGGCCGTTACTTTTCTGTTGACGCTCAAACGGGAGGACAGTTTTCTCGTATATGATAAACCCTAGAACAAAAAAACACAGTTTTTCTTAAAGTACATATTAGTAGGCGTGGTAGTACGTAAGGATTTTTTTTAAATCATATTTAAAGAAATTGGTGCACATTTGAAAGAAAGTTTCGATTTTGACAAAAAATTGTAAGTTTATCTAATTCTAAATCGTGGATTTGTAACAACTCTACCTAACTTTCAGAGAATCGCTTAAGCCCGTGCGACAATAGTCAATCATCTTTGAGGTCGCTAGCTGAAGAACCGCGAGATGCAACATCTGCAGGGTTATCTGCAGTGTTGATATAGTGCCAATAAGCATCTAGCAAAAGAGTGATAATGTCGGCAGACCTATGAGCATTAAACTCCGGTAACTTGACTGGAATGTCTATTAATTAATACAGTACGTCCTTAGAGTCTGACCAGAGATGAACGCTAGCATCCTGAAACTGCAGAATGTCGACAAAGAGTTTTGTTAATTTAGCTAATAATTGTGCAGCACACAATTGAAGGTTAGAAATTGACAACGTTTTGGTATAAGCTACCTTTGTTTTTGACCTCAATAAGAAAACCTGTATACTTTCACCAAAGATAAACTACAACTGCACAAGCTAGCTTAGATGCATCGACGAAGTCGTGGAACTGCTATTTAACCCCTGAAGATTGCACACTGATCCAACGATTAATACGAATATCAGCAATTGGTTGATGAGAAGAATATAATTCTTGCCATCATATTGCATACTCCTGTGGCAGCAGCTTATCCCGTTCTCTGGTCAGTATCCACAGCGATTGCATGAATATTTTCAATGAAATTATTATTGGAGCAATCCATCCTAATGGATCTTACAACTTTGCTATTTTTGCCAACACTGACCTCTTAGTAATTGGACCATCTAATGATTCAAGAGAAATATTAAGTGAAAACAATCAAGTTTTGGATCCCAATAAGAGAAGCTGTTGAAGCTCAAAAACCTTTTGGAAGCCAATATATCAGATTCCATTCATTGGACACCTATTTTGTTAAATTGAAACCACCGCTGCCCATCATCTTTATGACCTGATCCTGTTTTCTCTAGCTTCCAAAAATGATTCATAATTGATAATTAAATGTGCCCCTCTGCATATTGCACATGGAGAAGTGCTATTTTTCCCTGCCTAAACGACACTGACAGATTTTGTTGTTTTAGGTTTAAAAGCGAACTCCTTGCTAGAAAAATCAGTTCCACTCTTACTACTCTTATTTAAGTATGCTGACAAAATTGCTTCCTTTGCACTTTCTAACTGGACCGAATCGAATCTCTCTGTTTCCAAAAATGCATCTAACAATTGAAATTTCGGTGGTTGTTGAGGGGTGTCTGACTTGGTCACGGCTTTTTTCCATTTTCGTTGAATTTGTGGAGATATTTGATTTGTGGTTAGAAATACAGTGAAGTGATCCCAGTGATCTACTGGGCTGCCTAACGCTTTTAACGCCTGAAGTAGATTCTTTGTCCAATTACTCGACGCTCTTAGGTGTTATCAACATTAACTTATAATGAAATTTGATTATCAATAACCTTGTATTGTCGTAATGACCTTTTACGACTTTCTAAGCTTCTAGAAGACTTTCCCATGACACTGGAACTTCTTCCAACAGATCGGCAGCTTCCTCTTTTAAAGCCTCTCTCAAATATTGCATTTTGCACGCTGTGGGTAGATTAGAATTTCTCACAGTCATCTCATTAAATGTATCTCGAAATCTCAATCATTCCTTTATATCACCAGAAAAGGTGGGAAGTTCAACAGGAGGTAGTTTAGCTTGCTTAAAATTCAAAGACTCCGTAGCCATTGCAATCGGAGGTACCCCTATATTTCTATTTACACTTAAGTCAGTGAGATAATCTTTGAAGAGACCTAAATTAAATAAATAAAATTTCTCAGTCTTGCGATACATATCAGTTTTTAAGTAGTTGTTGTTGGTATCTACTTCGTCATCGTCCATTGTCACAGAGTGTAGTGTGATCTGCATCGAATTTCTCCCAAAACTGGCGCGTTAATTCAATTCTAGTTACGCAAGTACATTTCGTTATTTTCGGTTGACCTAACCTCTTAAAATTCTAAAATGTACCAACGATTCTCCCATGGATAGTGAGTTGTTTATCTGTGGTAGTTATTGTGATTGACTGATCAGTGAGTGATCAAAAAAACTTGACAGTGTAGGCTAATCCTACATCTTCGAATGTTGTGACCGACAATCAGACAGAAGAAATAATCAGTTGAAACTCCGCAATAGCTTTACAAAATCTCAGGTATGATACACAATGCAGAGTTGGATCTCAAGGGGCTAGTGCTGGGGGTACCTGCTGCGAGCTCCACACGCATCTCCAGAATCAAAAGCTGTCCAGGTGTGCTTGGCTTCGTCGTCGTCTACTATGTGGCGTCGCAGTCAAGCAGCTGGTGACGATGATGTCGTCAAAGCCGTGCGCAAGCTGCCTTGCTAACGCCGCTGTTACTATAGATGCAGAGAGCCCCAAGATGGCATCTCTGTTACTGATCGGCGTCTTCCGCTCGACATGGTCGTTGCGCCAACGCTGTGTACACCTCAGCTGCTTTAAGATGGCTGCCGACGAAGCCGTGCGCGAGCTGCCTCGCTTTTGCCGCTACTACTGGAGATGCAGAAAGCCCCAAGATGGTTGCTTCATCCCAGCACACACTCTCGGCTGTGCCACCCGGCGCATGGTTTCCCTGGTCGCGCCGCGAGACTCTAGCGCTCCGTATAGCACCGCTCCCTCCCTCACTTTCACTCACGAGTTGGTCTATGTCGACGTAGTCCAACGACGACGATGGCGATGATGATGTTGACGATGTTGCTGATCAGCAGTGTTCATACGACCTCTCTCTTTCTGCGTTCTCTATCTGGTGAGCTGTGTACACCAAAAGAATGAGCCTGTCAGCTGCTGTGTGCTTACTCCCTCTGCCGTCAGAAAAAGGACTCGTCTGCCGCCGCCGACATCCTTACCAAGTGGACTTATCCGCTTACTCGTCCTACCTTGACCCCGATGAAGCCCCCTGGTGAGTTCCTCCTGTCGCCACGTAGTTCCTTCCGATGGTGTGGATCGCCCCGAAAACGCGACTCACCTCGACTCACGGAGTATCTATATTTTTTCTCCGGTAATCTGGCTCCGAAAGGCCCAAATTTTATGAGGATGAAGAAGTGGACAGAGGAATGAAATAATTAAATACCTGTTTGGAGAATAAATAAATGTATATTCTCTTTAAAAATCGTTGAATGAGCTGCGAGGTGAGGGATGCGTATTACTCAGGTGAGAGCCGCGGAGAGACTGGGTAGAAGCGGAAATCTTCTCCGAGTGCGTCGTGGAATTGACTGCATCGTATGACTCGCATAGAAGACTACTTAGGTATAAACTATGACTATATAGATTACCGACAAAAGTTATCTGGATCAAGAGACATGCTCGTTTAATATTACAAAGAATTTTATTATTGCTCTTTTCCAATCACTATTAAGCAGTAGAAAATACTCTGTAGATGATGATAAAGAATTATACCTTATGTCCTGAAGGTCAATAAAAGTAACTTTTTTTAATATGCAGAAATACGAATTCATGGCTATCGCCCAACCACTTTTAAACAGTAGAAAATACTCTAAGAATACATAAAATTGCTGCAAATATATTAGCACTTACAAGGAGGGATCATGGACTCCGGGTCACCGATTTTGATGAAACTGTAGGGATCGTTTTCTGATACCTCAAAATGAAGCCCGATATGTATATATTTAAATTTTAGCATTGCCCATATGAGCAATGCTAATATTTTTTGGCGCTATCTCAGATTTGAAGACCCATTGGATACAACTACGGATGCTGTGCTTCATTTTTAGGTTTCAAAAGTTGATCCCCAAAGTTCCATCAGAATCCAAGACCCACACTCCATGGTCTCCCTTTATTAGCTTCCTATAATTTAATTAATTATTCTTATATAAAATTGTTAGTTATGAATAATTTGTTACTTTTAATCGTTATCACGGCGATTTCTTTCTGTAATTATTATTATTTCTATAATATATTAATGTTAACCCCCATTGTTTAAATAACTAAATTATCATAAAAATACATCATATTGATAAAATTTAAAATGCCATGGTTAGTTTCCAAAATATGACTTATTTCCCTGTATAACAAATTAACAACGGTAATTACCTATCATTGCTAATTTCTATAATTTGTTAATTTTAATAGTAATACAACGATTTTCTTTCTCCGTGCGTAATTTATTAAATTATTTGAAATTAATTAAATTACGTAAGCAGCCGTTAGTAAATAGATTTACTAAATACTCTTTTCGATATTCTTAATCATCTTAAATATTTTCAAAGATATTACCGTTTAAACAAAAAATTACGTTTTTGTGTTTCCATACGTTTCCGAGATATAACCATTTAAACTAAAAAATATGTTTTTGTGTATATTAAAAAAAAGCTATATACAGGAATAAAGGTAATATGCAGGTATTTATATACTTCGAATAATATCATCTTTCTTATAGAGAAAATTTTATAATAGTAAAACAAAAGGTTGTGAAAATTTTCTTTAGTTGTATGAGCAAGTGTTTTATATCAATAGGAAATGTAAAAAGCAATATTGGCATCAATTTAGCACAGCTCCTCCACCGACGACATATCTTAGTAGGATTATTGTTCAAAACGACCATCATCTTGGTGCTTTTACCAATCAGCCAAAGCAAAAAGAAAGGATCGAGGTCCTCATAAAGATAGTATAGATACCCCTATTAACGAACTGTGTCTAGAGAAAACCCTCCCATTGTATGAGAGGCTGATATATGGTTCATTCCTCACACGATGTGGTCGTTGTCGCACACAAAATGGTAAAGAACGTTTGTACACCATCATTTGGAATATGTGTTGAAAAGAGATATTCGTATCTGAAAGCGAGTGAAAATAGCAGCTTCAATAGCTATTAGCGAATATAATTTAGGATATACATGAACGGCATCAGAATTCAGGAAACAGCTAAACCTACCTCTCGGTTACATTGCGTTCTCAAAGCTGCAAAAATTGGACCAGACAAGACTACAGAAATGCGACGTAAAAAGGAACGAAAAGTATAAAGAAGCTGGTCGAGTATAAGCTTGGCTGAAAATAGGCAAGAAGAATCTCTTCTACGGAATGAAGGAGTATCATACAGTGCAAGAATGTTTTGATATGATCAATTTTACAATATCCATTCATCCAAGTATAAAACATATAATGTTTTACTGTACATAAAATGCATACAACACATACAATGTATTACAATAAATCAATAAGAACAATAATACGTACAATACATATAATGTATTACAATAAGAATTTAGGTATATTCTGATGAATTACTTGCCTATTATACTTCTAAACATATCATTATTGTACAAGTATACATATTTTATAATGTAAATATAAATCTATAACTAAAATACATTCTTATGTGTATAAACATAATTTTATGTTGCCTCGTCCTTTTTACGTGTGCAAGCAAGCGTTCGTATCCGAGTGTGACTGCGTGAAAGTAAAAAATGCAAAAATATTTATAAATAATTTATTTCAAAAAATTCTGAATTTGGAATAAGATAATCTTTTTTCTAAACAATCTGAATTCTGAATCTGAAAAGAAACAGAAATTCTGTATACAGAATTTTTTAAAATTCAGCAATTCTGCATTCAGAATTCTGAAAAAATCAGAATTCTTTTCCAAATAATGAACGTGTATATGAGACATTTCGCGTCAAGTGCCCCGAGCCGAAAATAATCGGCAAAATCAGCGACTTTTGCGTTTGATATAAATAATATAAGACTTATTTTTAAAAAATATATCAATAATGATTTTTATAGTTTTTTCGCGAGCTTATTGATGGTGATAACCATTAGTCAAAATTTTCATAATTTGACTTTGAAAAATCAAAAAGAAAACTAAATTTGTATTTTTCTCAAGAAACGTAATTTTTTTTTAATACTTTTAAATGAAAGGTCAGTTTTTTTACATCAAAATCATCTTGGTCTCGAAAGGTTTTTTTGGTATTTTCGAATAACAGAGCTTCAAAGAACGCGTGACTCTCCACCGCGTCAGCACTGGGCTCGCGCAGCTTCTACCTCATAAAAAAGTGTAGTTAAAATGTACTATGTATAATACATACACGTTATTTATATTTTTCTTAACTTTCGTTTTGTTTACATTAGAATTTTTTATTACTTTCGTAACTTTTTTTATAATCGTATTGTTTTTCTTAGTTATGGTTTGTTTCGCCTGTTTTATTATTTTTTTTTCTTAATTTTTTTTCACTCAAATTAGCTTTCTTGGCGTTAATTCGCTTTGTCTCTTTCACTCTTTTAACAAAAATGTCGTACTTTGTAGACTGTGAAAAGTTCTTCATTTTTAGTTTAACACTTTCGAAAGGTATCAATGCGTGATATACAATGTGCCCGGGATCGTCACTGCATTATCGAATCTTTCTTATTAAAGCATTCGCAGTTAAATCATAACTTTGTTTGGTACTAAAAAATACCTCTGTTTCTTTACGGTAATTTTCTTGCCTATGAATATAAGATTGTAGCATCAAGAATATGATTTCCTGCAGAATATTGTAAACTAGCCCGTTTCGCACCTCTTTTCAAATTAGCCCCTATACCGTCACATTCACCTTTACCTTGAGCTGTAGCATGAAAATGCCACTCAGCAGTGATTCCGAAATCTTGTTCATGAGCAAGAAGATTGGCGAAACTACTTTTGTTCTTAAAATGCTGACTCGCTCCAGTATTGCCGACGCGGCGGTATTGTTTCTTAAGAAAAATTCAAATTTATTTTTCTTTTTAATTTTTCAAGGTCAAATTATAAAAATTTTGAAAAATGGTTATCAGCATTAAAAAGCTCGTGAAAAAAACTATAAAAACCATTATTGATAAATATTTTAAAAATACGTCTTATAATATTTATATCGAACGCAAAAGTCGCTGATTTTGCCGTTTATTTTCGGCTTAGGACACTTAATGTGAAATGCCTCATATATGATATATATATATTCCAGTTATATAAAGACAAAATAAACGCTTAGATGACGATATTTTCAGTACACGCATAAAGCTGCTAAACTTAAAAATTGTAGCTAGTCCCGTAATTCAGAATGTTTTGGGGTAAAAAAAATTTGTGTATTATTGAAGTGATTACCAATAGCTTCTAGTTTGGATTTTCAGAATAGTTCAGAATGAAAAAAAAACCAGAACTTCGGAAAACAATTTTGTACAGTATTCTGAATGCACCGTGCACAGTACATTACAGTATTCTTAATCAGCGTGCAAAATTATGTTATGAAAAGAATTCACAGCCCCGAACGATTTTTCTTTCACTAGGCTGCAAACTAGCCAGTCCCTCCCCTTAATCATCTTAAATATTTTCAAAGATTTTCCATCATACGTTTCCGAGATATAACCATTTAAACAAAAAATTACGTTTTTATGTATTACAATAGAACAGAAATAGCTTATCAAAAATTACGAGTCGCTAAAGATAGGTAAGTTTATGCTATCCTAAATGCATTAACACTGTATTGATCTCATTATTTTTAATATACCAAAGAACCTAAACACTAAAACTCAAAAATCAAAAAATGGATAAAACAACAAAAACGAATCCCCCAATAAAATATTACAAACATTCTAAAAATAGTTTATTTTTATTCCACATATCCCAAAATATGTTTTAGAAACAAGAATATGTACAATATAAATTAAATTTTCAATTTTTAAATATCTTAAATTAGAAAAATCGTTCTAAAACAAAAATAAATCGTATAATCTTTAAGAGGCTAGTCTAGTTTCTCGGGCGAAAAATGGAGGTGATTTTTCGGAACTCACAAATAAAACCATAGGGTCAAATATTTTAAAATTTTGAGGATATATTTAGATACTATTGACAAGTTAATACACAAAATTTCATGAAAAGATATCGACTGTAAGCCGAGTTATACGCTCCGACGTCGAGTCATCCAAAAATGAAGTTGTAAATCGGCGGCAGTTGTAGAGGTCCTCAGAATGCCAGTATCTCAAAAATTTTTATTTCACGTTAAACTAGATGACTTTCCCCGTACCATGAACTACGATCTTTTAAAACTATTGAAAATTAACAACATATTCAAGATTATTTCCTCTTGATGCAAGAGGACATTTCTCTGAGTGTAGGGTTCGTTTTTAGCCACCGGAAAAAATCTCTCGAAGTCTCATCAAAATTCCCGACCCGCAATTCGTACACTCTCCTTATTAGGTTCCTCCAGCCTTATTAAATATTCCAATAAAAAATTATTTGTTTTGTATTTAATTATGTGTTAAAAATTCAAACCGACAAATCCAATTTATAGCATAGATAATGATCAAATATTTAAATTCTAAAAAAACTTTACAATTTGTTGCATATCAAGTAACATTCTCTTTAATTGACAATAAATCTTGCAACACTATAAAATTGTTGATTTAATTTCTTTTTATGCGTATAAAAAACGTATTTTACTTTTACAAATAATATTATTTTTTGTAATTTTGTAATTTTATTTGAATTTATGAACCACGAATTTATTACTTAATTCAAAAATATTATAAAAACGATAAAAACTCTATGAAACACAAATGAATCGATAAATCTTAAAAGTTATTTCTTATTTCAAATCCTCATAAAAAATATCTTAAGTTGGACGAAAATGACCATGTGATACCAAAGAAAAAGCGATGAAAACTTAAAAAAAATGAATATCATAAAAACGAGAAAAATGTTATAATATAAAAACGAATCGATAAATCTTAAAAATTCGTTTTGATTTCAAATCTATTAAAAAAAAATAATTTTAATTAGTCAAATATTACCGCATAATACTCAAGAAATAATTGATCAAAAATTTGTTAAATGAAAAATCATAAGAATGAAAAATCGATTTAAAACAAAAACGAATCGATAAATCTTAACCATTTTTATTTTTTCAAACCTTCATAAAAAATTTCTTGTTTTAGATTAGCCTTGATTATTAAAAATCCGCTGACAGATTATTGGCACTTAGCTTCCTCAAACTAAAGTAATTGTTTCAATATAAATTTTTTTGTTCTCATAAATTAATTTTAAATTGCTATATCTCTTTCTAAATAATAGCTCAAAAAAGGTGTGATTTTTTATCATTGATGGTGTCACGGAGCGTGACGCAATAGCGCATATGAAGACGATAAGAAAGTACAGTCTTCGGTGGCAGTATCGCTCTAGAGCCGAGCGTATCTGCACCCAGATCCAGAGGCTCACGGTTCGAGACGAAACAATGGTTTGACAAAACATAATTTTTTACTAAAATTGCAGAACGATAGGTAATAATCCTTATAACAACAAATTTTCTCTGTATGTGATTTATTAAAATTATTTAAATATATAAATTAAATGTAATCAGATGTTAGTACGTAGAGTCACTGAATTCCTAATCATCTAAAGAAGGAAAAGACCCTATCGGAAATCTGCGATTGTAAAATATATGTAATTTTATGATTTTTTGAATGTATTTACAGTAAATTGATCATAATATTTCTAACATACCAGAAAACTCGAAAAACTAATACTCATAATCTAAACATCCAAAAATTGTTATAAACAAAACGAGTCAAAGAATCTTGAAATTCCTATTTAATTTCGAAACTTTATTAGAAAACGAAAAAAATGAGCCCTGTTTAGACAGAAAAAAAGTAATTTTAAATACATAACCTCGAATATCTTGGAATATAAATGTCGTTATGATCTGGGCAAATAACTTAACCAAAAAATAGTAAAAAGCTAACTTTTTGGAGAGTTTTAAATGAAATTCTTCCGTTTTACTCCAGTTGTCGTAGGTGACAAAAAGTCGTTTTTCTTAAAAAAAAGATTTTTTTTTATTAAAAGAAAAAGATGAAGCCTCAAAAATGTTACTTCTTCGTATATTCTTCTTCGTATACCTAATCAACTCAATTTTTTTCAAAAATTTACCTTCATATATTACACAGATATAAGCGCTTGAATGAAAAATGACGATTTCGTGTACAACAAAAGAAGGGAAACAGATTATTCAAAATTTCGGGTCGGAAAAGGTACGTAATTTTATGTTTTTTAAATGCATTGACACTCAATCGATTTCTATGGTATAAAAAACAAAACGAAAAACTAAAACTCAAAAATCGGAAAACCGCTAAGAAAAACAAACACACATGGAAAAAAATAGAAAATTTCGTTTCAGCCGCCGTCTTTCAAAGAAAACCAAAAAAAATCAGCCTTGTAAAATTAATTTTCACCGTGCATATTCAGAGTAATGCCACTCCACATCCATGCGCGCACACATACACAAACATGCACACACGCAAGCAGGCACGCCCACACGCACGCACCCACAGACACACTCACGCATGCACGCACACACGCACACACATGCACCCACACACGCACTTACACACGTTCTCACGCACATACACTCATGCACACACACACACACGCACATACACACGTGCTCGCACACATACACACATCCACACACACATACACACAAGCACACACATATATCCATACAGACATTGTCTAAAAATAATGTATTTTGATTCCTAATATCTCAAAACATATTTCTAACATGTTTCTAGAAAAACATTTTTTTACCATCATAAAGCTTCCTCTGTGAGGAAACAAAATTACAGCGTAATACCCAAGGTTTAAAGGTTTAACATTTTTTTTTAAAATGAAATCATAAAAATGAAAAATCGTTATAAAATATAAATGAATTGATGTATCTCTAAAATTTTATTTTATTTCAAATCTTCATCAAAAAACGAAAAAAAATTAGCGTTTATTAGTAATAAATTAGTATAATACCTAAGAAATAAACAATCGAATTTAAAAATTTAAAATTATATAACCTTAAATATCTTGAGAAATGAAAGTCCTTGTAATCTGGACAAAGAACTGAGCCAAGAGATAGTTAAAAGCTACGTTCTTGGAAATATTCAAAAGGAATAATGCCGTTTAACTCAAGTTATCGTACGACATAGAAAGTCGATTTCCTTTACAAAATATTTTTTTCTCTGAAGCAGAAACGTATTAAGACTCTAAAATGTTACTGAATATTCCTTTCAGTATTACTAATAACCAGAAATCAATAAATTTCCATGATATATTTCTGAGATGTAACTGTTTAAATAATATTGATGTATTCGTGTATAACAAAAGAAGGAATTACCTTATCAAAAATTTTCGGTCTAAAAGGGTAGGTACTCGTAATTTTAAGTTATTTCAAATGCATTTTATCCAAATTGATTATATCAATTTTAACCTATAAAAAAACTGAAAAACTAGAACACAAAAATCGTAAAACCGCTATAAACCATCTACCAGTAACATCAATTTATTTCTCTTAACCTACCACTTTCAAAATGTAGCAGATACTCTACCAATACTAGAAAAATACCGATTTATATAATCCAACTGATTGTTATTCATAATTTTAATTGAAATGATGCATTACACCTAAAAAGTCGTTAAAAGTGCTTCTATTTGACATATCCAGTAGAACAAATGCATTGCTTTTGTCCAAACACTTCTTAATAGAAGCAAATACTCTATGGATAGCACAAAAGACTATTTTTAGTAATCTAGCTAACTCTTATTGATATACACAGCTAAAAAATTTTATGAAACCCAAATAATTATCAATAGAAGCACTTTGATTCCGAAAATAACAGCGTACACGCCATTCATCACGCCGTAACACCACTTAAGACCACTTTATATGACTCCAAACAATTTGTACATGTTTATTGTAAGATTCTCTGGACCCTTCCAAAAGTGCCAATGAATATGCCCCAGTAAAAACCCCGCTATTACCTGCTTTAGCAAAATGCTTTCTCAAAAAAATGAGTTTGAGAATCTCACAATGCAAATATTTTGAAATTAATATAATTGTTTTTCTTCCACTAACAAGCAGATTATCAGGGATAGGGGTCCCGAAATTTTCTGACACTTTCAGGATCATTCACTGGTAGTTAGAAATGAAGCGTAGCACCGGTAGCTTTTGTGAATGTGGTCATAACTCTACATGTATTTGTATTAAACAAAACTGCCTCAAAGTACCTGAAAGTAGTCAAATCTCTGACCAGTAATTTAGTTTTTTGCTAGATATTTTTTTCGTACATTTCGGCCTTTGCCGACTCTGTCGGTCGATTACTCGGAAACTGCTCAACAGATTTGGATAATCTTTTTTTTTTAATGAAAGAGGATGATCCCGTTGTGGTCCTATTACATTACTGAGCCAGTATCGAACCAGTACTAGGTCAGTACTGACGTTTTGTTATGTTCGTCTGCCGATTATTCTGCAACTACGGAACCGATCTGGATAAACTTTTGGATTTGGATAAATAAAATGAAATTGCCCGGTACAACTAAAAAGTATAAAATAAAATATTTTTTAAATAAATCGACTTCGAAAAAACGCTCTAGAAAGAATGTAATAATCGATAAAAAGTATGAATAATCGATAAAAACCTTTCCGAAGTCGTCGCTGAATTTCAAACTGACTTCTAGTATCTTTCTTATGGATATGATTTAGAACTTATACTGGATTGGATCTAAACACATATACTTATAATGCCTCTGAAGTCAGACCACCGAAACTCGGTGAAATTCGGCGCTGACTTCGAGAAGGTTTTAATCGAATATTCATACATTTTATCGATAATTTCATTCTTTTTTTTTTCTATTTTATTATGTTATACATGAAAACGTAATTTTTTGTTTAAATGGGGATATCTGGAAAACATGATGGTAAATGTTGGCAAGAAAAAATTCAGCTAATTAATATTTGTTTTTTTTTATAAACATACGAAATAAGAAAAAAATTAAAGATTACTCGATTTGTTTTATAATGTTTTTTCTATTTTCGATATATTTATATATATAACGATAATGCAATTTATGATGATAAGTTTATAATTTATTTTTTGACAACTATCGATGATAAAAAATCTACCTTTTTTGAGCCATTAAGGTTTTCTTTCTCTGCGGAAATCGATAGTTTTTAATATTGAATATATGTTCCTGAAGTTTCAAATTGTACCTCACTCTCTAAAAGTGTCTACTTTAAACGTGCGCGTTCGCATATGCGCCGAGCAGGTTCGTAACTTTAAACGCGTTTTTCTCAGAACTACATTTTCCAAATCGTGGGACAGATAACTTGAAAAATAGGCGGTCAATCGTGGTTATACGACGCACACATATACTTTATTACATGCTTCACCGACTGAACGTATAAAATGAACAAGTTCTTTAAGTCTTGTATGGAGAGAAATAGACGCGATGCGTGAGGTTCGTCGCAATGCTCTACTCGATGTAGTTAAGTACCGAGTCTCAGCGAGGTTAGGACGTCCGAAAGAAAAGACAAGAGCTAGGATTGAGATACGTTTTATGGTGATAACTGGGAGAGAGAGGTGTCTGTTCGAGACCGATCTACGTTCGTGCTCGGTCGTACAGTCTAGACTGGTTGGTTCGGAGGTCAGGTCCAGACTGCCTGTGCGCGCTATCCAGAGACGCGCTTTTATCACGCGAGAAGACTCGCGCAAGATGAGGATTTGTCCCTGTCGGCGCCTTACTCTTCTTCCAACCGACATGAGTGTCTCATACCAACGTACGCTCATTTACGTACGTTACAGTTTTATGGCACAATTGAAGTGATCTTTCTTTTGTGAAAATGTAACGGTTTTTTCAAAGTTCCATCATTTGACAAATTTTATAATTTTTTTTTTGTAAAAATAGGTTCATTTGCTGCGGATTATCATAAAATACGAGGGTAGTTCAATAAGTCTTTAGAATAAAGTATAAAAACTATTTTTTTTGGGTAAATTTTTTTTTATTTTTCAACATAATCTCCTTGGAGCTCTATACACTTGGTCAATCAATTTTTAAGTTTTTTTAATCCTTCAGAAAAGTGCGTTTTCGGAAGTTCCTCAAAATAAGCACTTACAGAGGCAATGACGTCTTCGTTGTCCGTAAATCTCTGTCCACCGAGCCATTTTTTCAAGTTTGGAAATAAGAAAAAGTCACTGGAGGCTAAATCTGGTGAATACGGTGGGTGTTCGACCAATTCGAATTTTAGTTCTTCAATTTTAGCCATTGAAACGAAGCATGTGTGAACTGGGCGTTGTCGTGATAAAAGAGAATTTTTTTTCTCGCCAAATGTGGTCGTTTTTTTTTAATTTCTTCTTTCAGCTGCTCTAATAATGATGCATAATACTCACCAGTAATTGTTTTACCCTTTTCCAAGTAGTCAATAAGTATAATTCTACGTGCATCCCAAAAAACTGTAGCCATAACCTTACCAGCTGACTTTACGGTCTTTGCATTCTTTGGAGCTGGTTCGCCTGTGGAAATCCGCTGTTTGGATTGTTCCTTTGTCTCAGGAGTGTAGTGGTGTATTCATGTTTCATACACAGTCACAAATCGACGAAAAAATTCCTCAGGATTCCGACTTATGCGTGTCAAAAGAGCCTCAGAGGCGACCACTCTATTGCGTTTATTCTCAGCTGAGAGCAAACGCGGCACCCATCTTGCCGATAGCTTTTTCATGCCTAATTTTTTATGTAGAATTGAAACAACTGCACCTATATATATCCTTGTGGCCTCAGCTAACTCACGCACTTTTAATCTTCTATCCTTCAACACCATATCGTGGATTTTATTGATGATTTCGGGAGTAGTTGCTTCTACGGGCCTTCCTGAACGTGGTTCGTCACTTATTGATGTACGACCACGCTTAAATTCATTTACCCAGTTATAAACCGTTGCTAAGGCAGGGGCAGATGTGCCATGAACTGAGTCCAATTCATTTTTTATCTCATATGGAGTTAAACCCTTTAAATGAAAATGTTTAATTACCGCTCTGAACTCGTTTTTTTCCATTTTTCTTAACAAGCAATTTTTTTTTTTTCAATTGGTTATAAAAACACTTAAACTTAGAAGATGTGGACTGTGACTGCACCATATATCTAGTCGGGAGTGGTGCTGACTGAAAACAGATGATTTGGAGCGATTCGCGCGCCATCTGTTGGTCATTCTAAAGACTTATTGAACTACCCTCGTAACAAAACATTTTTGATTTTCTATTTTATACACCTGCAGCGGATGGTACACGTCCCACCGATTCATACCACTGATGCCAAAGCCATTGTAATCATCTGCAAAATATATACATATATACATGCTTTCAAAAAACCTCAAAAAAATTTTTTTTATGTTTTGAAATATGTATCTAATACACATAAAAAGTTTTAGCGCTTTATAATATAATGTTTTTGTATTCAAAAATCATGGTATATTGTCGTCATTTTAAGCGATTACATGGAGTGCTTCCCTTAATAAGAAATAAATATAGCTATTTATTTAATTTGGCTTGCTTTTCAGTTACAGGATAGTCATGTGATTTACAAACCTTTTCTTATCGATTATCAAAATTAAATACGAATTTGAAGAAGTTGGATTATTAACTATTTTATACATTTAATTAATTATCCCATCCCGATTTTGTAATTATTAAAAAATAATGTAAGGGGTAATTTACAAATTACCTCACGCTGTTTTTGAGAATTTTTAATCCCCGTCTCCCATTAAGTAACGCATTTTTGCTGATTTTCCTATGCATTTTATACATATCGTAACACTAATTAGGGGAGACCACGGAGATTGGGTCTTGGATTTTGATGAAACTTTGGGGATCGACGTTTGGAACCTGCAAATGAAGCACAGTACTCGTAGTATTATCCAAATGGCCTTTAAATCTTAAATAAAGCAAAAAAACATTAGTATTGCTAATATGAGCAATGCTAAAAATCAGTTATATATAGATATACTATCAACATTAATGAAATACGCCGGATCTACCGTACAATGGCCCATTGGATAAAACCACGAGTATTGGACTTCATTTTTAGGTATCAGAAAATGATCTCTAAAATTTCATCCAAATCGGTGACCCAAACTCCGTGGTCCCTCCTTGTAAGTACGACCCCCTTCAAACTCAAAGCGTGACGTAATTTATAACCTCTAACTATATGTTATCTGTGTGTTGGGGATATGGAAACACATAAAACAAAGTATCTCGTGCACGTTTGACAAGATCGCAGAGTTCCTGCTCTAGTGGGCCTACTGTTTTTCACCGGTGGAGCTCTGAGACTCCTGTCGTAGAGATATGCGCTCTCCATTAATGTAGCATCCAGATGATGCCACTTTAGAGTTCGCTGATCACCTACCTGGCATAAAATAATTCCCAAATTGTCGGGGATGCACTAACCTCATAAGGCGGTTCGCGGCTCTGACGGATCTCCGTTCTTCTTTCAGTCTGAAGACTTTTTTATTTGTTATCTGATTTTGTTCTTGAAGGTCAAATTTTGTTCCTCGAACAATTATTAAGCAAACGAATTGTTATTTGTTTTTTGATGAGAACAATAATTAAAGATCCATCGTTTTGTTTTTATTTCATAACAATTTTTTATTTTACGATATTTTAGAATGAATAATTCAATTTATGATCATAAGCTTATAAATTTTTGTAATTTATCATTTGACAAACAATCAATGATAAAAAACGGAACTTTTTTTAGCTATTAATTAGAAATAGATATAGCAATGTAAAATTAATGTATTAGAATAAAGAAGTTTATTTAGTTTGAGGAAGCTAAGTGCCAATGAATTGGCAGCGGCATTTTATGATTATGACAATTTATTTCATTAATTTTCTTTACATTAATAATATTTCGTTTATCATCTGTTTTATACTGAAAATAATTTAGTTTATTTAATACTACTTGTATATAAATAAAAAATAATGTTTTTTAAATTAAACCTTTTATGAGAGTGATAGGCATCTTTTGATAAATCGTCTTTTCGAAGTCCAGAATTTAGATATACACGGAGATTTTTTTTTTTTTTTTTTTTACGTCGCCATGTTTGTGCTCCCATGTGGTGATAATCGACGACGGGGGTCTGCGGTGTGTTTGTAAACAAAGCACATGTAATTTTTACAGAGGTGCTTGTATCAATCGGCAGATACTAGGATTCGAACCCGGGCCACCGGCGTGGGAATCCGACACTCTACCGACTGAGCCGCCGCAGGCCCCAATACACAGAGATAATTAAACGTCACTGAATGTCTCACGCATTATTGGTTATTTTGGAATATGAAATTTATAAAATTTTCGCAACGCATATGACTCGTTAATGTCCGCGCATAAACGAGTGATATCTGCGCATTAACCAGACATTTCAGGGAATCACTGAGTAATGCGCAAGATATTATGCAACAGAGATAAACCTTTGCTGCGATGGACGTTATCCAAGCACTGTTTTGGATAGTACTGAGTAATATGACGGATGCCACTGATTGCTAATAAATATTTTTCCTTTAAAAGCAACCATTCTGAAATTTTATTTTTACATAAATACTTAATAATATTTGTAATTTTACCGTTCTATCATCTCAAAATCTTGCTCTTACGTAACCCTAGATATTACCATTTTCCATACAATATTTATTGAGAAAACGTTGCGACGTGAACGTTTCTAGGTGACATGCTTAACAAAAAGAATTCCGAAGGTAATGTAACTGCTTTTAGCATGTACTAAAACTTTTATGGTTTACTTTTTCGTTAACAAATTTTTTTATTATCATTTTTTAGAAAACTCATCAATATTTTAAAAATCAATAAGAAAAATTTTATTAAAATTGGTTTGTACTCTGAGAAATAAAAATAAAAAATTTTTAACGAAAAAGTATACCGCAAAAGTTTTAGTAACATGATCAACAACATATCTTTTTCCGACCGCAATGTGAATCCTTATGATATATATCAGATTTTATCGAGTCTTTGTAGCAAACAAATTTTCACAGTGAAAAAGTAAGGAAAAAAAAACAAAAATTTAAAATTTGTAGTAATAAAAATTTGTTATCGTTTTACTAAAATAAATTTCTTTTTTCAAGTTTAAAACGTTTATATCGCTATAATGTATTACTGTCTGCCAGATTTTCTATCGAATATAAATGAAATATTTCATTAACAATAATTTGTAACTATAATTAAAAAATATTACATTATCAGGCGACAAAATATTTCTCTATGGATATAGCGAATAAATGAAATTTAATAAATTTAAATAATTCATGCAGCCTTAAGATTTAAAATTAAATAAATAATTAAACCGAAGTTAGATTTTATAAGTTACACAGGACAACACAATGAAATCGGAAAAGGCTTTCAATCAAACTAAGTGATCTATATGTTTTCGGGTGCTCTGATCATGAATCCGTGGTTCTTATGACATATACACGTCAGGATCAAGGTCATTTGAAAGTCAACTTCGATAATTGGAGAAATATCATTTTTTTTACCTCGGGTTCTAAAAGCGTGGGAAATTTTACGTTCGGACATAGTTTGACCCATGGTTCCCATTGACCTTTAGAGGTCATATAAAGGTCGAGAAAATTCTTTAGAACTATTGAACCTACTATCTTGTAATGGTTTGCGAATATCGAGATAATAACCTATACAAAAGTTATTGGACACGTATGGAGCGTTTCAAAATATATACACAGCAAAGCAGGCAAAAAATGTAAATACCTCATACAACGTTGTGTATAAGGTTTTCAAGTTATGGGGAACTTAGATTTATTTTTTTTCTGACCGTGTATAAATGTCCAAGATTGTAAGGTATTTAAATTGAACACTTCTGTCTTTGTAACGATTTTAAGCGTATTTCTTGTTGTTTATTTATATACTTAAGGATTTCGATGTTATGTGAATATGTTAATTATTTCATTGTATATTATCTAATATCCTCTCATGTCCTCTCAAACTAAAATTTTGTTCTATGGTATAGTCCTATATTTTTACTCTCCTAGTCCTCGCTTGTCCTCCGTATTTCATGTACGGGAGAATTTAAGTTTGCAGCCTCCTGTAAAGGAATTTATGCTCTCAATAACAAAAATTCATAAATGACATGTTCGTTTACTGGCAAAAGATCTACGAAGAGATTTTCTCTTATGTGCATTAGTAGTATCACTCTTGAGAGACCAGTTATAGTCCGACATCATATTTATGTCCAAATAACCTTGGTCTTTTTTTCGATATCCTTGAAGTCTTGGTGAAATCTCTCACCGTGTTCCTCGCTGAAGTCCTCCAAATTTTTAGGGTAGTAATCAACATGGGAGTGAAGAAAATGGATTTTTAAATTCATTAGACATCCCATTTCTCTAAAAGTCCTTAGCATTCTATTCACAATACTTTTGTAATCAGCATCTTTATTATTTCCTAGAAACTTTTGTTGAACTTCTTTGAAACTTTGCCATGCCGCTCGCTCCTTATTTAGCATTCTTCTTTCATATTTTTGATCCTTCAACAGTTCCCTTATCTGTAGACCATCGAAGACTCCTTAATTGATCTTAGCTTCGAAAAGTCTTGTAAACTTCTCGAAGATATACATAAAGGCACGATTTGCTTCTGGTAAGTTCTTCATTGCTTTGATCAACTGTTTAACCAAACCTAGCTTAATATGTAGCGGTAGAAGGTTGACTTTATGTACAGGGATAAGACTTTCGTGTATAATATTTTTAGTACCTGGAGTTAAATTTGGTCTGAGTGAACAGATTTTTTTACATAATGTTGGTTTCGGTTTCGACTGTCCCATTCACAAATAAAGCAGGAATGTTTTGTGAATCCTTTTAGTTGGCCTAATAAAATTGTCGTTATTTTTAAATCTCTGATCAACTGCCAACCGTGAATATCATAAATCAATTTCTCGAGCAGAAAATGAAGATTGTGATATTCTTCTTTCAACACAATAGAATGACCGACTGGTATAGGGGCATATCTCGACGCTCCGTACGAAGACTAGCACAACTCAGAATTCTCAAAAAACAACAGTTTTAATCAAAATCCACCTACGAAACTAGGAGTTTTCAGGTTCTCAGACAAAAACTATCACCTTTTCAAAGGTTCTGAGAAAATACTGGTATTTATTAGAGGATCTAAAAAGTGCTAGTTCTATAAGAGGTCTTGGAAAAGAAATAGCTATTTTTGAGAATTCTGAGCTGTGCTAGTCTTCGTACGGAGCGTCGATATGTTGCCATTATGGAGCAAAACAACTTTTAAACTTCTTGCCGAAGAATCTATAAATAGACACCAGACAGTAGCTTCATACTTAACGCAATTGTATACATTTACTGCGTCTTGAACCAAGTCACTCGGTTCATCTTGAGTAAACACATTAGAATTTCTATGTTGATCATCATCATCCATTTCTTCCGATTCATCCATTAAACGGTCATCATGTTCGTCTCTTGATTTTTCAACTTGCATTTGAATATTTCCAGCATCTATATTAGAATAATCATTAGTCGACATCTCATTTTCTCTCATATGGGAGGGGGTCGTTTCCTGGTCAAGATGCGTGATGGCTATGTCTCGCACGAATTTTTAACAGCGGCAGACCTCCCAGCAATTTTAGCAACGTCGTTGACAATCGCATTCGGATCAAGGGTTATTAAATTTTAAGATTAAATAGGAATGAAATTGGGGGTAGGTTAATTCTGTATGTATACAATTCTTTTAAGGCTACCATATTAAGCCGCTCACGTACCACGCAGGATGGTACACCCAATATTTCTGAATATATTATGTGTAGTGTGCAACAAGGCGACCTTCCCCCTGTATTCGTTGCTTTAAGGGGGTATCCCTATAGAGATGGGCAAAAATAAACTGAAATTTGAGAATTTTTTTTGAAAAAACTATACAAGATTTTTATTTGAAATTTTTTTGGTTTATTATTCAAACATTAAATATGCATTTCTTATTTTTTTTATTACATTATTTTGTTTATGCTAGTGATAAAAAAATGATGAACCATGAACTTTTTTTTTCTTCCTACAATTTTGTGTGCACAGTTTCTCGGCGAGTTTTCAACTTATCACAAAAAAAACGCCATTTTGAAGGTAATATCATAATCTAGTCGATGAACCTACTTGTTTTTGAAATAAAAATTTATTTAACCACAATTTTGCAATAATAATAAAAAAAAATTACAGTTTTTTTAAAAATCCACCATTTTGCTATGGAATTTTTTTATACTTTTAATTTAGGTTAGTCGACGAGATTTAGACCTAATAATAACAAAAAAAAATTTTTTTATGTTTCAGAGAGATACGACGACGACAAATCTGCACACAAAATTGTAGGAAGAAAAAAAAGTTCATGGTTCATCATTTTTTTATCACTAGCATAAACAAAATAATGTAATAAAAAAATAAG